>JACEFZ010022745.1:477500-543676 GCA_014155875.1 Cepaea nemoralis
ACCAAGCATTCATAGCAAAATCAGAAGCTGAATTACAAGGCCACATGAATAGTATAAATGAAATGTGTAGGGAACATAACATGAAAATTAGCACATGTAACACAGAGATAATGACTATAACTAAAGAAGAAAAAACAACAACAATTCACCTAAACGAACATCCCCTGAAACAAGTAAAGACTTTAAAGTACCTAGATAGTATAATATCATCAAATGGCAAATCAGAAGACGAGATCGAAAGTAGATGCAATAAGGCAAACCAGCACATTGGACAAATGGCACCAATACTAAAGAACAAGCCTGTATCAATAGCTTCTAAGAAAGCACTTTACAACACAATTTTCCTACCAACTCTATGCTACCAATGCCAAACCTGGACTATGAAAGAGAAAGAGAAAAGAAAAATCACAACAACAGAAATGAGATGCCTGAGAAAAATACTCAATGTATCAGGAAGAGATAAGATCAGAAATGAAGAAATCATGACTAAAGTGGGGGTTATAGCAGCACTAGATTTTATTAGAAGGCAGCAAGTCAAATGGTTTGGCCATGCAAGTAGGTTACCAACAAACAGTATACCACAACAAGCAATGATGTGAGGTAATGATTTCTGAGGGAAATGCAAAGAATGCCATGGATGGACTGAAAAACGAATGAGAAAGTTCCCTCACGAACAAATGAAAAACAACGTAACCTGAATAAACAAATAAAAACAATTATTGTAGAGCGGCATTATCGAGCAAACATTTGGCTAAACCTGTACATATATACGAGTAGTAAATGTTCTGAAAATCTCAACAGAAATCTCAGTTTATTTAGAGGAGAATATAGATGTTATTAACCGGATGTGTGGTTGATAGGGTCAACGGACTAAAGGTCAATAAAGCCAGAAGCTCGGGGATTGGCTAAGCCAACCGGTGAGGGAACGCACGCTGGAGGAATGGGGGTACGCCAATGAGAGCTAAAGGAAAAATATGGGTTAATAGTGTACTATAGCCGGCTCTATGGCTAAGGTGTCACGGATGCAGTTCGCAATTCCGGATCCCACGCTCGAAACACTGCTGCGGGCGATTTGGATGCAGACCGCCCTGCGTTGGCCCTCATAAAACAGCATAAGTGCGGGTCGTTCAGAAAGCAATGACAAGCAACTGAATGCAAACGTGCCAGGAAGTCACAAACAGCAAAAATAATACTGGCGTTAACTGCGACGTCCTGTGAAGGACATGCAACTAACTTTTAGTGGACTATACGACTGCGGGGATTGGGGGGGGGGGGGGGCGTGGGGACTTTAATAAATCCTGTTTTTATTGTAGGCCCTTTAGTCCCACTATGTGAATTTTGTCCACAGTGGTCCACCAAGGCCCACATCTACTGTGAAGAGTTGTGAGGTTTGATTGATCATCATTATATTTGGCCTGTAAAACAGGCCGGAAAAAATTTCTTTCAGAGCATTGCTTATACAATTGTGGCGTTAAAATGAATAAAACAATGTATATTATATTTAAGAGAAGTAAAAAATTAGGTAGAAAAATATCACGGATAAAAAATAATGCCACTACATTTACAAAAGCTTTAAAGATTCTTTATATTTCTTATAGATTTATTTAAAAGAGGTAGCTTTGGTTAATAAATTTAAAAATATTATCAAAGATTATAATAAATTCTACAATTATTTAAATTATATAATATAGTTATTCACATGCTAATATATTCCCTTGAAGTAAAATATGTAGTTATGTCCCTTGCAAACAAAACGACATGATATTACTGTGCCAACATGTGTATATTTCAGCTTGAACGATGTATCTAATTATTTTACCCTATGTTGTGTGACTTCTGCAGTATGTACCTGACGAGATGCAGCGAAATGTGCCAGGCAATAAATCGTACAATCTAGGGTTTATGTCTTCGTTATTCAAATATTTTATATTTACATGTCTTTCTTTTTAATGTGGGTTTATTTTGTACAAAACTGTGTTTTTACAAGATGCTTTGCGTGTTTTCTTTTACATTTACTCCAAATGACTTCAAATTTGACCCCCCAGACTTCAAATGCAGCAATATTCTCTAATTGTTTGTGTAATGAACGCATACTATTTATTACATTACATACATTAATTCTTCGCAGACATTAAATGCGGTTTGCATTCAAAAGTTGCATATAAATAGGAATTGTAGGTATCCCTTCCAAACATTCAGTTTTTATTGTCAGAACCTGCAGACACACGTTTCTAGTCCTACTGTGTGAGTTATTTCTCTTGGAACAATAGGACCATTCATCTGTATTAGATTGTCCCCATTTAGTTGATGATATTTCCGACCTCTCAAATCCATGGACACAAATATTTCGTTAGAATGTTCCCCTATACGCAACAAAACTGATCTTTTCAATTGTAAGTACGCTTTCAATACGGAAGCCAGGCTAGCGTGGAGGCTAGATGCTCGCCTGTCGGCTCAGTGGTCATGAGTTCGAATCTAGATTTTTTTTTTTTCGGACGTGATTGCGTTGTGCCTGTTTACAGCAGAGCTGCGTTCTTGCGCCGTTAGGCCGACACATCCGACTTCTGCGGGCATTTGTTGACCGGGTTAACCTTCCCGGTGCATTCAATTCGATTTCACCATTACCCCTACCCTGTTCAACTTCAAGGAGAAGTTATAGTTGGGGTCCATCACCGGCTCAAAATGATAGTCCTGGGTTTACCCACACAGGCTTATTATTCCGAAGGTGATTGTTGTCCACATGGGGTAATGGACTATGATAATTTGCAGCGGGGCGGAATTATATAATGGATCTGGCCTCCCTGTTTGTACTTGGCTGATGAAGACTAATCGTCGCAACGTCCTTTGTTTTCCGTCATTGTGTTCTGTAAAGCTGCACTACTTCGTGTTATGTTATATTGTTTACATTTCTACAGCTTTACCGCAGACACGCTATGAAACATCTAATGGCTGTGGAAATGAGATTTCTGAGGAAAATGCAAAGAATGCCATTGGATGCACAGAAAGACGAATAAGAAAGTTTCTTCAAGGAACAAATGAAAAAAAAAAAATGTAAACGAAATAGAAAAATTACACGCAAACAGTCCAGTTATGTGTAAAAATCGTGGTACAATGAGAAATAAACTTGAAAACTTAGTGACAACTAGGAAACTTGACGGGAAAAGAGGACGTGGAAACGAAGATATATATGCCAGGATGGCTTAGCATAATCGAAACAAAAACAGAAACCCGCCCATAGACTGGCGACGGTGTGAGATGGCGAACCAAGACCGCCGAAATGTATTATCATTGCACATGAAGGTGATACATTTGTCAAAAGCAGAATAAAAGCGATTATTGTAGTGCGACATTATCGAGCACACATTTGGCCAACATAAACATACGTAGGAGTATAAATGTTCTTAAAATCTCAAGAGAAATCTCAATTTATTTGGAGGGGATAGCGCAAACGCAGTCCCTACTACGGGAAAATTGCGCACTCGAGACACTCACATTTGGGGTAATCGCAGTCGTCAACCCAACCAAAGTGCAATGGAAGGGTCTCAACCTGTGAGCATATCTTTTTTTTCGGTTTTTTTTTTCAATGCTCCAATGTTGGAATTCCTTTCCCTCACCCACCGGGGTAGGGGACTCACTTCCGTGATTTTATTCAAAAATTATCTTTCATACAAAGCAGTGTGTATTTACATGGTGTAATGTGTGCTTCTTTTGTTTGTGTATATCACATAGCGTTGCCGTTTGTTAGTGTTAAGTGATACATGTGCGAATAAAAGAAATACATTCATACATACATATGATAATATAACATTTATAGCATGGCGCATGTACACACACATTTCTTGTATTATGAAGGAAGAAGGCCCATAAAATTGTTTTTCTTTTTTTTTTAAACGTTCATGGCGTACATAACTGTGTATTTACAAGGTGTATTGTGTGTGTGTGTGTGTGTTTGTGTGTGTGTGTGCGCGCTCGTGGGTGTGTATGTGTGTGTGTGAGTTTACATTTGCGAATACAACATATACATTCATATACACATGATAATATTACATTCATGGCATGTTGTAATTACCTACACATTACTTGTTGATGATGGTGGGGTAATCATTTGCTCTCATGCACACTAAAAACTTTCAATAGAAATTCTTTCATACTCCAAGTATTCTCAATCACTTAGTTTTATTTAAACAAGTTTAACAATATCACTGAATGAATCATACATTAATCATTGCAACAAGCGTCCCAATTTACAAAATAAATTGCAAACAGGTGTTTATGGTGTTTTCTCGCGCACGCGAGAGACAGATAAAACAAACAACGAACAAGATTTATTTTTGATATATGATAGATGATAGATATGATGTATGAGATATGAGATATAAGAGATAATATATATATATATATATACACACACACACACACACACAGTGGTACCTCGGGTTACGAACTTAATTCGTTCCAGACCTCGGTTCGTAACCTGAAACGTTCGTAACCCGAAACATTGAAATCAATTAAATAAAGACAATCCGTTTCAAGATGAGCGAATCGTTCTGTTTTATTAACATCCGGTCGTTTACCCGACACAAGGCAAAGAATACGTGTACTTCACGTATTACATAAAGAGAAAGTAAACAACCAAATGAATTAAATGTAAAATAAAAAGAAAGATTTAGTCTATCCTTATTACCAAGAAAACGATCATGGGAAATTTGACACTTTCTTTGTTATTCTGAATCATTAGTTTCAGGAGTATCTTGTCGCTATTTCTTGGCAGCCGACTGGGAATCTTTCTGCTACTAGAAACTATTAAGGGAAATTTGTCACTTTCTTTGTTATTCTTAATCATTAGTTTCAGGAGTATCTTGTCGCTGTTTCTTGGCAGCAGACTGGGAATCTTTCTGCACCTAGAAACTATCAAGGGAAATTTGTCGCTTTCTTTGCTGCAGAGTCTTTCTGAAGTGGGCCATCATGTTATCATTCATCAGGTTTACTGCCCTGTTAGCAACAAGTTTGTTTGGCTGATGGTTCACAATGAAGTCTTCGATGTCTGCCCACTTGCTGCAAATTTCTGTAATCTTGGCAGTTGAAACGGTCACTGACTCCTCATCATCGGATTACTGCTCCTCCTTTAATGTGTTTAGCTCTTCATTCTGCAGATCCACAAGGTCATCTGTAGATCCACAAGGTCATCTGTAGTACTGTTTGTACTGTACTCGATCGTTTGTCTCCACCGTTACACCTTGCTCTCTCTCGCTCGCCTTCGTTCGTAACCCGAGGCACTGTTCGTTACCCGAGACATAAAAATTTCGAAGTTGTTGTTCGTAATCTGAATTGTTCGTGACCTGAAGCGTTCGTAACCCGAGGTACCACTCTGTGTGTGTGTGTGTGTGTGTGTGTGTGTGTGTGTGTGTGTGTGTATATATATATATATATATATATATATATATATATATATATATATATATATATATATATTCAGCTATTATCTATGACATAGAAACTGATCTATGAGATACAGCCTCCCTTTGTGCTGGGTAGCTCAATGAACCTTTGTCCTTGACTTGAAATATTTCCCAATTCCCATTGACAAAGAAGGGAAATGTTCTGATTCATTGGCATACACTAGGCATTGTAAATATATAAATAAAGGATCTACAAGCCTAAATATCTCTCTGTTGTAAAATACTGGTTCTTGGCGATCATAATAGTACATTTTTGTAATGGAAACAAACAAGTTGAACTAAAGATGGTAAAACATAAATGATGGCAATAATACTAAGAATGATTGATTGAGGACAGTGGTACACATTAGGAATATAAAACTATATGTGAAAGAATGAGTTTGAACATGTATAGTATGAAGTGTTAGTGTGAACTTGATGGGAGTGATATTTTGATTAATCTGTGCACATTTTGTGCTTAAAAATGTGTGAAAATATGTGTGTCATCATCATCAAGTGCCCTGCCGGCTGGCGTAGGCGTTCATGGCTCTCCACAGATCTTGGTCTTTGGTGTTCTAAATCAACTCTGCTGATGATATTCCTCCTTGCCACCGTCTCAATCCGTCCAGCATCATGTCTCTTGGTCTGTCTCTGCCTCTCTTCCCCTCGATCTTTCCAGTTGTCACGATGTTCTCAAATGTCTCTCTTCTCATCACATGACCAAAGAAAGCTGTTTGTCTCTTATTGTTGTATATAATGTTCTAGTTTCATTAGCCTCTTTCAGGCAATCCTTGTTAGTTACTCTGGCAGTCCCATGAATAAACCACATCTCTGTTGCTTCTAAGTTCTTCCTAATTTGTTCATTTACATTCCAAGATTCGTTGCCATACAGCAAAACTGGTTCTTTATAGCATTTTAGCACTCTCTTTCTTACATTCATTGATAGCGACTTATTGCATAAGATACTCTTCATTTTCTGAAATGCGGCTTTTGCCTGCCTATTCCGCTCTTAATCTCTATTGTACATCTTCCATCCGATGTTATAAGTGCCCCTAGGTATTTAAAATTAACCACTTGGTTGAGAATTTCCCCTTTAATTTCTATGACACACTTTGGTGTCCCCAAATTCTTTGATATCACCATTGATACTGTTTTCTTGATATTCAAGGAGAATCCTTTCTGTGCATTCTCTTTTACTACAATGTCCAATAATTGTTGTAGGTCTATTGCATAACCGCCATTAATACTGTGTCATCTGCATAGCGTATATTGTTTATATTATATCCTCCGATTAGTATTCCTGGCTTCTCTTTGATCTCTCTCATTATTACTTCGTGTCACAAGGTTGATTATGATACATTGACAGATAGAAGTGGTTGTGGTTGTCTAGTGGTATATCTGTGTGAATACTCTGTAGGTTTCTTTCTGCACAGCTATAGCAACTGGAAAAACACACTGTTTCGCGAACATTCTTTATTAATGACACAGGTATATGATGAAACACACATGATAAAATGTCCAGGCACAGTCTCACTATAGATACATGTACACACGTAATTACTGATAGTGTTTGGCAGCAGTTATCTACTCAGCCTAAGTCTCACTCTACTCGACTGTCCGTTAAGTCCCCTGGCTTAACTCAAACTCAACCATTCTAGGTCAGACCTCAATGTCTGGCTCACAACTCCACTATATCCTCACTAGCTTGGCTGGTGTCTCACACACCTCAGCCCAAGACTCAATACTCCGAGCTCAGACCTCCACTGTCTGGCTCAAAACTCAACTCCCCTCTCATTTTCCAGACTTGCGTATTTATTCATTCTTGCCAGCCCTCCCAGGGAGTGCCCTTTAACCCCGTGATCACACTTATCAGTTTCCATGAAAATTACATTTAGAATCTTCCTTGTTTCTAGGTTTTCCTGTCACGTATACGCATCTCATATTACTGAACTATTCCGTTGATTTCTATGCATACCTGACATCGAATGACATCTACTGTGATATATCTTAACCACCTGTTTAGGGGCTTGTCCCATTTAGGGACAATTTATGTGATGCGTACGTGCCTTTACCGAACACTTAGTCTGGGGTTAGCCTAGTTTGTCGCCGATTGGTATTTACCCTCCAGACCTCACATATGCAAATTGCTTTTCTGACCCAATTACTCTTTCTAGTCTAATCAGATTCCCATTCACTCCAGTCGGGTGTAAACCACGTTCGTTACACTTCACTATATAGGGGGAAGATATCGGGTGACAAGACACACCCCTGTCGTACTCCTAGCGTTATCTGTTTGTAACTACTCTCTTCATTTCCCATTATAATTGCTGCTACTTGGTTCCAGTATAATGTCAAGGTCTCACATAAAGTAGATATGGACATAAAGTTAGAAGGGAGTTATAGAAGGGATATAACACCAATATAAGGGAAGTAAATGCAACCGCTCGAACGCCCGAACAATCTCGAGCCTTCGAGAATGAATGGTCAGTTTGCCTACTGCTCCGTTGACACAGGTGGAACCCGCCTATAGCGTGCCGGGACCATTTCCACGAGAAGCTCGAAGAGAGTTACACTCCGTGTCTGCCCGACGCACGCTGAAGGGCAGACGGCGACTGGACACCGCACACGAAGCAGGGTTTATCTTAAGGGGGACTTGATAGATAGAAACCAACTTGTATTTAGAGATTGTTGATTATAAGATAGTTGATAGATTCAAAACAATGTTTTCCCGTAGTGAATTTGAATAACGAAGACACAAACAATAGATTGCACGATTTATTGCCTGGCATAAATTCGCTGCATCTCGTCAGGTACATAATGCAGAAATCACACAACTTACGTGAATTAACTAGATAAATCCTACAAGTTGAAATATACACATAATCGCACAGTAATGTCACTTATCTACCACGGTAATTTTAAGCTGACTAGTTGATAGAGTTTTGCTGTGATGGTTATGTGTATGATTGACTTGTTATGAACTCCTGTGATATTGTAATTGACCGCGAAACTATCCTTCGCCAGATTACTGTAAATAAATTAGAGTACTAATATCGGAATGGAGTTGTTGCCTGTCTGAACCCGAGTCTCATTTCCCTAGGTCTCTAGGACGTTGACATATATATTCTTTAATATTCTCAAATCTTTCCAATCAATGTTGGTATCTTCAACATTTTAATCAGCTCCTCGTGTGTGTGTGTGTGTGTGTGTGTGTGTGTGCGTGTGCGTGTTTGTGTGCGTGTTTGTGTGCGTGTGTGGGGGGGGGGGGGGGCCTGTGCCTTCTCCATAGCGAAGAAGTTACGGGCGCAGTTTTTAATCCCACATACCCGCGTTCGAAACATAGCTGCGGGCGATTTGGCAGCAGATCGCCTTGCGTTTTTTTTTTTTTTTACGAACTGATATCGGTGATGGTCGTTCAGAAAGCAATGGCAAACTACTGAAGGTAAAGTTGAAAAAATATCACAAGCAGCCAAAAATGCTGGGATTGACTGCAATGCCCTGCACAGTATATGCAACTAACTTTCTTTTCATAAATTTGTCCTGTAATACAAGCCGGAAAAAAATTTCTTAGGACGAATATTTTAAGACCCTTGCATTGAAAGGATAAAAACATTTAATGTTATGTCGAAGAATAACAGAAATATGCATTATGAAATTCTCACATATCTAATATAGATTCAAAATTTTTAGAACATCTTTAAAGATTCCCTAATATTTTTATCATTTTGTTTATAAGGCATATAACTCTAAGTTAGTTCTTTAAATATTTTACAAATCATTAAGATAAACACCCAATTAAATAAATTACATAAAATAGCAATGCGACTTTTAGTAATGTCCCTTCACATAACTTATATTGTTAAGTCCCTTCGCAATATTTTATTTACGTGTCTTTCTGTTTTAATGCGGTTGTATTTCGTACAAAAGTGTATTGTCACAAGGTCCGATGTGTCTTTTCTTTTACATTTATTAAATACAACAAGACCTCCAGACGTCAAATGCAGCAACATTCTCTAATTGTGTGTGTAATGACTTAGTTAGTCTTTCCTCTTGAGCCCAAGGCGGCGCATAGGGCAGAAGTCATGGCTCTCCATGTCTGGCGGTTCGCTGCTACCTGTTGTAGATCTTGGATGTTTACTTGGCCGTTGAATGAGCCTTCTCTGATGATGGTTCTACGCAGGGTCTCTCTTGGTCTTCCCCGTTTTCTTTTCCCTGCCGGTGACCATATGAAGGCTTGGTAGGGGAGTCTTGTCTTGTCCATTCTGAGTGTAATGACTGCATACTATTTATTACTTTACATACTTTTATTCCTCGCAGACATTAAATGCGGTTTGCATTCAAACGTTGCATATAAATAGGAAATGTTGGTATCCTTTTAAAACATTAAGTGTTATTGTCGAAACCAAAACATGCAAACAAGCGTTTCTCGTAATATTCTGTGAGTACATGGAGCCATGGGCGTGGTCTGTATGTCAGGCTTGGACCAATGGAGAATGGGAACTGCAATGATTATTGCATGATACCACTAAACTTGTCTAAAAAAAGTAAGAGTAAATGATAATATTTAGAGTATGAAAGAATTTCTATTGAAAGTGTGTAATAAGCATGAGTGCAAATTATTACTCCACCATCATTTTCAACAAGTAATGTCTATCTAATTACTACCATGCTATGAATGTAATATGATCATGTGTATATGAGTTTACATGTTGTATTCGTAAATATAACACACACAACACACACACACACACACACACACACACACACACACACACACACACACACACACACACGTACACAACGCAACTTGTAAATACACAGTTTTGTACGCCATGAAAGTTTAAAGTAAAATGGAAAAATGTTGATGGGCCTCCTTCCTTCCTTATGCAAGGAATGCGTGTGTACATGCGCCATGCCATAAATGTTATAGCATATTATGTATATATGAATGTATTTCTTTTATGCACACATGTGTCACAACTGATTCTGTGCCATCCGCCACTTGGTTGACAATTAGTTTTAACTTTTGTGCCCCTTCGCCACTTTATTGACACGATCTTGCCAGTTCGTTTGTTTGTTTATTTTGCGTACCTTCCTTAATTTTAATGCTCTGAAAATTACGTTTTACGCCGGAAGAAGGATTTTCGCTTGGAAACAGCCCACGATACACTGAGCATATCTAAATTTTGTGCATAAATTCTTAGTTAAAGTTGTGGTTACTTTTCTGATTTTAGGAATGGCAACGGCCTTGATATTTGAGTTCGCATATTTACATTAGAAATAGTTATAAACAATGTTAGATTATAGTTATTCTGATTTAAAGGACTTTGTGAAAGATTCTAAACTGATAGCACGTGTTAAAAATGTGGTTATTCGGTTAAAATGAATTGTTTATACATGAAAACAAAAGTAACCGGCTAACCGTGAACGTTTGCCAAATTAGCTAATGGGCCATGCTTTTCCCCCTAAAGTTTGCTTTGCCTATAACAAAGTAAATAAGGGGTTTTTAAATAATTAAATTTAAAAGAATAATAATTATAACTACGTAAAAAAAAATAGTGAAAGATATTGTTAGAAAACTGTCAAAACCTGCCTCGTGATTTTCTGACATTGTCCATTTTATGTGACAATAACGCGCTTCAAAATATAATGTTTTAATTGTGTTTTAATTGTGTTATGGCGCAGTTCTAGTGATATTGGTAAAGAAAAGTGGTGTATTTATAATTATTCAGTAAATTTCATTGGATTATCACTGCAGACACTAGGAAAAAGGGGCAGAACACGAATCGAACACATGAAGGTTACGTTCTTATATGGAGTGGCGTCGACCAGCGATCTACAGCTAAACATAGAGTGGGTTTTTTGTTACATCCAGACAAAGCGAAAGCCATTATCAACACTAAATTTATATCGGAAAGGATAACACTAATACAGATCACAGAAGGAAGTAGAACAACAACTTTTATACAAACATACACTCTGCGTAACGACACTTACAGCGACGAAGACAAAGACGTATATTTTGATAAACTTGCAGACACGTTAAATAATGTCAAAGAGACAGATGAACTAGTTGTGATGGGTGATTTTAACGGACGAATAGGCACACGAAGAACACCGTTCAGCGACATAGAGACTGATTGTAACAACAATGGTCAACATCTACTCAACATATATTCGGAACATGGACTAATAATAGCAAATAGTAGTTTTTCAACATCGTCGTAGCCACACCAAAACCTGGTATAAATGGAATGACATAGAAAAAGCATCTCAAATGTACTTTATTCTAATTAGGAAATCAGACAGAAGGCTACTATTAGATTCAAGAGCACTCTCAAATACAGATGTTGATACTGATCGCAAACCAGTCATAATGAAAAAGATTTCACCACACAGGAAAATAAGAAACAAAAAGGTAACAACACATGTCATCAATTACAGGAGGCTGCAGGAAAATACGGTTAAAGACGAATTCAATCAAGAGATCCAAAACCTACATAAGAACATCCCTGATGACCACTCAAACGTAGATAAGGAATGGACATGTTTCAAGGCTGTCATGCTCGACACACTGAAAAATAAATGTGGAACAAAGAAATCTTTCGCAGACTGTCACGAGATAGAAGCCGTTGGATTCGGCCGTGCAGTATAAGGCAGACAACCCTACTATTACCCGAACCCGGTTCTCTGGAAATATACCACCCTTTGGCTGGCGTTCGAGATTATTCCAAAAACCTAGGCCGGGTGAACCTGATTCACCGGCTGACAGCGCATGGTTTTGGCGAATGCGCAGTGGATTAGGCCGGACGGACAAAGATCAGTTGCTGGCTGTCAGGGCTCGTGGACAGACGCTTTTGTGCACAGTGTGTTTTCATTAGGGAGAGCTGGGCGACAGATGTCTCAAGAAGGTTAAAGAAATCCGATGTTTAGTCCTGCCGAGTTACAGCTACTCCAGTATGAAACTGTGTTCAGCAATCTGAAGGTATGTGTACTTCTTCTTCTTCTTCTTCTTCTTCTTCTTCTTCTTCTTCTTCTTCTTCTTCTCTTCTTCTTCTTCTTCTTCTTCTTCTTCTTCTTCTTCTTCTTCTTCTTCTTCTTCTTCTTCTTCTTCTTCTTCTTCTTCTTCTTCTTCTTCTTCTTCTTCTTCTTCTCTTCTTCTTCTTCTTCTTCTTCTTCTTCAGCGTTCTGAGCCATTGAGGTTCTTTGCTGCAAATACAATCCGTCTCCATTCGTCTCTCTGGTGGACCTTCTCTTGCCAGTCGTTGATTCCAAGTGCTTGTAAGTCTGTACATGTATTATCTCTCCACCGCCTTCTTGGTCTACCTCGGGGTCTACGGTCATTTATTTCCTGAGTGTAAGCGAGTTTTGTTTCCCTATTATCTTCCATTCTTTCTATATGCCCCAGCCATTGTAGTCTATTAGCCTTCATGATACCAGTGATTAGCGGGGACTTAAACAGATCATAAATCTATGTAGGTATGTGTACCCTTAATTTATTTAACTTTGGTTCTCGGTGACCCGATAGTGCTAGGCGGTGTGTACTAACCGTGGCGCGGGAAAGTGGGGCATGTGTGAACAGACTACTGGCGTTGCCTGAAGGCAAAACCTGTTGGAGCGTTTATTTGCTAGCAGTGTAATACAGGGATATTTATTGTGTTAGCGGCGCTGGGGTTATTCACAGCTACTGTAGGTTGGGTTAAGTTGGTTCAGGACAACGAGAGCTTTAATTTGAGTTCACACATGAACCAGCTTCCTGAAATCGAACGTCGTCGATGCGGAATGACGTCACGAGGAGGAAAGCGGAAGTAGTGTAGGACGTCGCCTATACTAGGGCATGTGCGGGCTCGATCGACGCAGCTCGGCGAGGCGATTGTAGTGCGAAGATATATAGAACTATCGGATGTTGTTTCAAGGTCGTGACTTGAGTCGAAAGTCTTTGTCACTTGGTGAGGCGACCACTGGCTTCTCTTCTTGGCTTTCCTCTCATCTCTCTTATAGATAGTGTCCCTCAATGGAATGCCAGCTTAATATATAGTGGATTACGGAGAGGTGGACAATGTGTGAGAAGTGACCGACGGGACAGGGCTGTCCTATAAGGGCAGTGACACCGTTCTAAATGCTCCGGCCCTTGAAGAGGGAGGGGAGAACGGGGTGTGGATCTCTGCTACATGGAGAATTATTAAGACCATGTATATACTATTAGATTTGGATTTTGTACCTGAGGCACGGTACGATATCTGCGCTGGCTGGTAATAGGGACGTGAACCAGGTAGATTGGCGTGACCAGGAAGGGGTCCAGGTGCTTCATCATCGGCCCTACTTCAGGGCCATTCTGCCTACCATTACTAATGATTCACTAACCCTATATGTCATGTAGAAGTTTGGCAGAGTAGGCCGACACCTCAGTGACGAGTGACCAGCCACCTTGGCCCAAGCTATACTCCAGTCCGGGGAAGATAAAGCGGGACACTTAGCAGCCTGTCAGGTCCTAGACCCAGTTCTTCTCTGGCACCTGTGAGCAGCATATGAAGGGACTGGGACTCTCCTGTGAAGAGTCCATGTAGCTGAGGAAGGTGGTGAGAGTGAACTCGCTCACGTTAAGCTTGGTTCTAGATACTTTCACTGAGTGTTGACTTCCACAGGTTCTATCTTCTTGAGTGAAGTCTTATCAGTTGGGGACGGGTCCAGTGAGTGAGACCAGGCAATTGTGATTAGCGGACCAAGAACCCTACTATGAATCCTACCATGTATGTGTCACCAGAGTTTACTACACTGGAAGTTGAGTCCGAGTAACCCTTGGCCGTCGTCCTTAACAAGTATGTTTACTATGTCTATGATATCTGCTGACCGACTACACTCACGGCAAGTACCTTTATGGAGTGATTGTGCCTTGTATCAGAGCTGACAGATCCACTACCAGCTAGAACCAGATTACATTGACTTTGTGTGCCAGGCCATTTGGCCTATGAATCCGCTGGAGTCTAGAGACTGTATCTCCAGCATCAACATTCCCCATCATCATCTGAGAAGTTGCTCTCATATTTATGACACTCTTTTGAACTTTATCAGAGAGGGCAACCCGTGTTCATATTGTGGCCTCCTACCATATCTTGAACATTTCGTAATCTGTGTGGAACACTCATTTGGAGCATCACGGAGTAGGTTTTCCGGAATTAGTCCAGGTCGACCAACCATTATCCTTTCATCTGGGCGAAGACGAGAGCTGGATGGAAGACTATCCACATCTGGTGAGATCTAGTAACAGGATGACCTGTGGCGTCTACTCGAAGCCTTTCCAGGGATGACTGCTCCACCCTTAAGCTACTACCAGGCTTTCTGTCTGGACTGTTCTATCGGTTAATAGGTCTATCTCATCATCATCATCCCCACCAACATCACCCGCAGTTGTACAATACACATTTTTGTTTCCATATAGATGCCAGAGTTGAGTGTTGAGTCATGCAGTCAGGACGATGTGTGGGTGGGGTAATATCCCTTGGTTAACTGAAGTGAGATAGGTATTCAGAGACCGGTGGGGTAACGTAGACTGAGGTTCCCTAGTCCCAGGCAGATCACTTCCCGTTAGTAAGGTGTGACACCAGTTTCCCCTCACCCCAAGGAATGGTGTGACATTAATTGGGGGCTCGTCCGGGATGTGTGACGATTCAGCTCTGACAATTACTAGATCATTGACATCTTATCTTGTTTTCTGTATAGCAAGTCTAGTATACATAGGTCTTAGGTCCTATTTCCACTCTTGACTTTGACATAGTGACTTGTGGTGTGCAGTGTTGTGGTCCATAGATTAGCGTTGTGTATTGAGATATATACATTGCCTTGTTGGTTATACCACTCACACTACTAACACACTCTCTTCAATCATGGCATCTACCAACTTAAATATGGCAGAGTTGCGAGCTACAGGCGTAGATATGGGCCTGGAAGGTGACGCACTCCAGAAGTACATACAGGAGGTGGAGAGAGACTTCCGTCAGGAAGAAAGAGAGAGAAGACACCGTGAAGCCGAACTAGAGAGTAGAAGGATAGCCTTAGAGGAACGCAAGATGACTCACGAGGATAAGAAGCTCGAGGCTGAAAGGGAGGTCAGGAAGCTTGAAGCTGACCAAGCTGCCAGGAAGCTTGAAGCGGAACAAGAGGCCCAGAGTAGAGAGCACGAATATAGGATGCGGCAGTTAGAACTCAAAGCCCAATATGAGGGAGTGGTAGATGGAGCTGGTCTCCCTGGTTCACCTAAGGTAGATAGACATGGCTACCACGCCATGAAGTTCCCTCTTGCTCCTTTCGAAGAGGACAAAGAGAAATTAGATCAGTTTTTGCAAAAATTCGAGGAGATGGCTGTTGCCATGGGCCTTGACAAAGACAAATCATCTCTGAAACTGTCCCAAGGTTTACGAGGTACCGGGTTCGAAGTATATACGAGGTTACCGGCGGGACAGGAGAATAATTACGATGCATTGCAGTTGGCGTTGTTGAAACGTTTTGAAATGACAGCTTACACGTACCGGAAGAAGTTTCGAACCGCGAAGCGAGAACCGGGCGAATTGTTTGCCGAGTTTAGTTTGCGACTGAAATCCTATTTTCTAAAATGGATGGAATTAGCTGGCTTTGCCCAAGACTACGAGAGTCTCGAGGAACTCTGTATAGTTGATCAGATGCGAAAACAGATGTCTAAGCCGCTTAAAATGTTCTTGGGAGAACAAGGGGCGGAACGGTTGGACGTAGTGACTAAGTTAGCCGAACGGTATGTATTAGTACATGGGGAAGCAGTGGAAGCCGGTCCCAATAGTGCTAAGGGTTCGGATAACTCTAATAAGAAGAAGAAGAAATTCACTCAGCAGAAGAAGGTAGATTCTCTCGGGAAAAGTCCAGAGAAAACGAATTCTGGGAGCAAGAGCCCACCTACATCTTCCCCTAAAAGGAGATGGCATGAGAAATGGTGCAAGAAGTGCAAGTCGCCCACTCACAATACGAGGGACTGCACTGAAAAGGTGAAGAGCTCTCACTTCGCGGCCTGCCAAGGTGAACCAAAGGGGGTTTCCACCGAAAAGGTCAAGGTCGCCGAAGAGACTCTGGAGACGGAAAGACCATCGGTGGTAGAGTTGATCGAAGTGAACGGTCAACAAGCTGAATGCTTATATGACACAGGACTGGATTGTGAGGCAGTCGTAGCTGCCTATCTAGTCAAGCCAGAACAACTCACCGGGGATAAAATCGAGATACAACCGGCGATGAAGAGTGCTGTGGCTATGACTTTGCCGATCGCCCAGGTGGTGATCAGGTCAAGGTACGTCACGGGCACGATTTAAGCGGCCGTGTTATCCGATCCCCTATTTCCCGTAATTATGGGGTCCCGATATGTATTCCTAGGGAGGCCTAAGGAGCCCATCCGAATAGGCGACCTACAGACGCGGTCCCAACGGGAAAATGAAGAGGCGGACGCAGTAATCTCTAAACCCCGGCCGGGGGAATTGCGCACTGCCCAGGGCAAGGACGCGACCTTATGACATTGCTATAAGAAGCTACCGAGAAGTGCTGACCCACCGAAACGGGGTCAGTACTATATGAAGAATTGGTTGCTCTACCAGAGAGCAGGAGGGGGAGAGAAACTGCACGGGCAGTTAGTGGTCCCGAAGGACTCCCGTCCCAAAATTCTTCATATGGGGCACACCATGTCCGAAAGGGGACATATGGGTGTTGGAGCGATGCTTCAATGGATATCCTGCCATTATTACTAGCCAGGAATGACCGGCGATGTACGCCGGTGGGTTAAGTCTTGCCCAGTGTGCCACAAGATAACACCCAAGAACTAGGACTAAGAATAGATTATCTCTTCAGGTGGGAGAAGGAGTATTAGTGTGGGGTCCCACGGACACCAATATACTCGAGGTAGGATGGCAAGGACCTTTTCCCGTGGTAAGGGTAGTGTCTAAGACCAACTACGAGATCTGGATCCGTGGAAAAGGTAAAATTTTCCATGTGAATCTCCTCCAGGAATGGGAGAAGAGATCCGGTAAGGAGTCTCCGCATCTGATGGCGATGGCTGTAGCTGCTAAAACGGTTACGGGTCCAGACGGGGACCAAGAGAACCCAGTACTACATAGGGATGTCTATGAGGACGTACGGGGTAGGTCTGATTTTCCACCCGAGGATAGGGGGAAAACCACACGTCGTGGAGAGGCCCAGAGTGACAGAGTCACTGGTAACTTAGGTCGGAAGGGATGGGGAGCGTCGGGTAGGGCGCAAGAGACCCTGGACTCCGTCCGACGAGCAGCTGACCAGCCTCGCTCTCGAAAGAGATGGCTGGGGAAGCCCCAGTCCGGAGGGTTTTGGACAAAGAGACAGTCTGTCGAGGACGAAACCGTTGATCCATGTGCGAATCGCGTATGGAGACCTAGCGGTAGGGACGACATGGATACAGGGGAAATAGGAAGGTCCGCCTGTATTGCGACCCGTCGCGTACGCGAGTCGGAGACCACTACCGACCGAACGTAACTACCCGATGGTCGAGTGTCTGTCGCTGTTCTAGGCTGTCCAAGAGTTCCAGCATTACTTGTATGGTGTACCATTCCCGGTACAGTCAGATCATCAACCGTTAATGTTCCTGGCAACCTCCCAAACGCTAAACGCCCGCTTGATGCGTTGGTCTGTGTTGCTTCAGCCCTACAACTTTACTGTTGAATACATTCCCGGAAAGGAGAATGTGGGGGATAACTTCCTGTCCAGACATCCAGTCCCGGAGGAAGAGGCTGAATTCACTCGGACCAAACCTCCGGCGGAAAAGAGTCGACCCGGTCAACTCTCTTAAGAGAGGGCCTATGTCACGAGATAGAAGACGTTCAAGTAATCCGACGTTTAGTCCTGCCGAGTTACAGCTACTCCAGTATGAAACTGTATTCAGCAATCTGAAGGTATGTGTACCCTTAATTTAATTAACTTTGGTACATAGACTATACTAAGGCATTTGATAAAGTAAAACATGATGAACTGATTAAAATGTTGGAAGATATCAACACTGATGGAAAAGATGTAACAATAATAAAGAATATTTACTGGAACCAAGTAGCAGCAATTAAAATGGGAAATAAAGAGGGTAGTTACGAACAGATAAAGCTAGGAGTACGACAAGGGTGTGTCTTGTCACCAGATCTTTTCTCCCTGTATAGCAAAGTAATAATGAGAGAGATCAAAGAGATGCCAGGAATACTAGTTGGAGGTTATAATATAAATAATATACGCTATGCAGATGACACAGTATTGGTGGCGGATAATTCAACAGACCTACAACAATTATTAAACGTTGTAGTAACAGAGAGTGCAAGGAAAGGACTCAACTTGAATATCAAGAAAACAGTAACAATGGTAATATCAAAGAAAATGGTGACACCAAAATGTGACATAGAAATAGAAGGGAAAATCCTTAACCAAGTTGATAATTTTAGATACCTAGGTGCATTTATAACATCAGATGGAAGATGTACAACAGAGATTAGGAGCAGAATAGGGCAGGCAAAAGCTGCATTTCAGAAAATGAAGAGTATCTTATGCAATAAGTCACTGTCACTGAATGTAAGAAAGAGAGTGCTGAAATGCTATGTAGAACCAGTTTTGCTGTATGGCAGTGAATCTTGGAATGTAAATGAACAAATTAGAAGCAACAGAGATGTGGTTCCTGAGACGAATGTTACGAATTCCTTGGACTGCCAGAGTAACTAACGACGACTGCCTGAAACAGGCTAAGGACACTAGAACATTATATACAACAATAAGACAGAGACAAACAGCTTTCCTCGGTCATGTGATGAGAAGAGAGGCATTGGAGAACATCGTAACAACTGGAAAGATCGAGGGGAAGAGAGGCAGAGGTAGACCAAGAGAAGTGATGCTGGATGGATTGAGACGGTTGCATGGAGGAATATCAGCAGCAGAGTTGATCCAGAAAACCAAAGACCGAGATCTATGGAGAGCCATGAACGCCTACACCAGCCGGCACGGCACTTGATGATGATGATGATGAATGTAATAAATAGTATGTGGTAGTTAGACAAACAATTAGAGAATCTTGCTGCATTTGACGTCTAGGGGGAGGGGGCGTGCTTGTTGTATTTTGTAAATGTAAAATTAAACATGCAAAGCACCTAGTAATAACACAATTTTGTGCGAAATACAACCGCATTAAAACGAAAAGAATGATCACATCAGTTAGAAAGCTACCAAAACCTGCTCATGACGACTACCACGTTATGGACAGACCAGAACAAGTCATTATTCTGCGCCTCAGAATAGGACACAATAGATTACGCAACCACATGTATACAAAATTCAAGAATGGTGAATTAGTCATGTGCACACGTGGTATGGCGTCGCAGACAGCAAAGCACATACTCCAAGAATGCCCAACATACAACATATCTAGGCAAACCTTCCGGCCAAGAGAGACAACAGCGGAAGATACAATCAATGGACCTTTGAGTGAACTAAAAGTTGAGTTGAGTGAAGAACCGACATCACTGCACTCAGGACATTCCTATACGTGCTCCGCCCCCTCGTTCAACAGCCAGTGAAGAGTCACATTACTAATCGTTCCCACAGCTATCTGATTAAAAGTTCTCCTGGTCTTCCCTCTCAGTTTTGAGATTGTTCCAGAGCCCATGTGACATGAGCGAAATAGGCATTAGGATGGCATACACGAACTGTAGTGCCATAGAGCGAAATGGGTCACAAATGAGGCGGCAATAAGTTATTGCTGGATGGATTACGACTGGCGATTCTACTGCCACTGAGCTATTCTGTGTTGCCGATGGATGAGATGATGTCACTCAGTTGCTAACGCATTAGGGCACCTTTAACTGTTGACATAAGTCACTTTACTGTCTCCAGGTAGATAGAGTATATGTATGTACTCGGCTCGCGATGATGGTGGAATTCTGCAAGAGGGCGTCTGATTGGTCTGGAACTCTGGGAGTCAGAACGACCCCAGTACAAAAAGCCGCTGCACAGGTAGAACTGGCCTTTTCCGTAGTCCACCGCACTGAGTGACGAGGCGCCAATGCCTATTGCAAATGTGTGTTTAGTAGTTAGACCCTGAAGTTTTGCAGTGGAAAAGCCAGAATTCTAGTTTTAGATTTTAGATTTTCCTGGGTTTTTAGTGGACTAGAAGTTTTTGGTAAATTAGTTCTAGTGGATTAGTTGTTGGTGGATTAGTTTTTGATGGATTAGTGTTTGGTGGATTAGTGTTTGGTAGATTTGGAGTTTTTACTGGATTAGAAGTTTTTGCTACACTTAGGAATTTTGTTTGTTAGATTAGTGTCTTTGCTGTTTGATTTTTGCTGTATCCTAATTTCTTTGTTGATGATACATGTCTGCATATTATTGTGAAGTTTAGAAGTTTAATAAACCAATGATGCTTGTGTTACTCTTACTTTGTTGTTTAGTTGAAAGACTCTTAGAAGGATAGTCATTGGTGTTAGAACAGCCCTCGGAGTAATTCTTTGTCTGGAATTGGAGAATATTGTTCCAATTCCCTGTCGGCCCACCCTGGATCTTCTTAAACCTTAATTCTTTTCTATTCTTGTTAACCGAGGACGGTGAGAGGTTCTTTCTCTTTATTCATTTTCTTCTTTGGCCCTACGCAGTCAGGGTTGCGCTCTTCTCCTCACATCACCGTAGCAGAAGTAAGTGGTCCTTGCTCCTGTTTTTACCTCTGTTTCAAGTGGCGAGCCTCTGCCAGGTTAGTGACAGTCTTAGAATTATTCTGGTAGGATTGTTTTGGTACCAAGTGATTGTTTTAGTTGAGGTCTTTAGTTAGTTTCTTTGTCGGTTCATTTTTGGTATAGTTGGTAATAGTCCTCTAGAGATAGCAAAACCCAGGTTAGCTAGTTAGGCTCCATTGCAGAACCACCCGTAGCATAGTATCTTGTCCTTAAGATGGAGACCAGAAGTACTCGTGCGGCAGTGAGAGTTGAACAAGGCGAGTCGCCGCCAGTTTCTACGATGGGAACCGAAGATTCCCGCCCAGTGGACGCTCCACCATGCGAGCTCACTGATGCTTTGAGGTATGTTGTAGTACCAACCAGAAAGCCTGTTCGGTGTTTTGGGGAGAAAGGTGGGCCATCGGTAGAAGAGTACGTCAGGGAGGTGAGGTCAGCTTGGAGGGCTGGCATGTTAGAGACAGTCGATAAGGTGGATGTTATTTTCGACAGCATAACCAGTCCTGTCAGGAGGGAGTTGGAACTCCATGCTTCTGAGGAAGATCCCGAGGCCACGCTGCAGGCCTTGCTGAAGATATATGTAGAGAAAAAAGTCTACGGGAGCTCCTGGCAACGTTATTTACAATACGCCAGCGAGCTGGGGAGACAGTCCATGACTTCTCCCATAGGGTCAATGCTGAGTTCAAGCGGGTAGTGAAGGCCATGAAATGCAAGGTGTCCCTGTGTTGGATGGGGAGGCCCTTCTAGACCAGTTTGTGGCTGGCATAAGGGACAGTTTCACCCAAACTGTTCCAAAGGAAAAGATGTCGCAAGATTCATCAGTGACATATCTTCAGATCAGGGAGTGCGCACAAACATGGGAAGGTGTTCGGTCCCCGCCAGGTGCTGAAGTCAGAGAGGTAGAGTGAGAGACAGAAATGAGAACTCTGGGGAAATGCAGACACGTATACCTTCATCGGTGAAAGTTGAGTTTCAGCAGGGGCAGTACGGGCGGATGCAGGCTGAGGTAGTCCCACAAACGGTAGAATGTAGGCCTGCACATACTGAGCCAGCTTGAGTACCATCAAGAACTGAGTTTACTTCCAGGCAGGGTGTAATTGACTTTCTGCAGAGGGAGATGTCTGAGATTAGTGCCAGGCTGAACAGACTCACCACCAGCGATCAACAACATCAAGTGCCACGTTGCTGGCGATGCAATCGGGTAGGTCACTTGACTCGAGTGCAGACATGCATTAAATGGGACCCCTCTAAGGCTGGGAGCCAGGTATTAGAAGGGGAGCGTCATGGCTCAGATATTAAAATTGTGGGTGGTAGGCCCGAAGAGACTGTCTTGATAGGTGGCAAGAGTGTTCAGTGTGTCATCGATACAGGTTCTCAGGTTTCCACCATCACTGAGGCCTGTTTCAAGGACATGTTCCGGGACTATGTTCTCAAGGAAGGACAATTCGTTAGGTTGACGGCCGCAAATGGCGTAATGATTCCATATGTGGGGTACTTTGTGTGTGACATTGTGTTGGGTGGGACACAAGTGAAGGACTGTGGGGTTTTTGTCACCAAAGACATGGACAATGGGGAGAGAAGAGTGTCCTGGCATTATTGGCATGAACATTTTACAGTCAGTACCGAATTTGTGTAGGTTTCTTAATTGGAGCAGCACAGCGGAGGAGATTCCTGGAGTCGGACTGGACGGTGTTAAAGTTTTTGTTGACAATAGAGTTTGCGTACCTGCCCGCTCCATCACGGCAGTTAGTGTAAACAGTTAATTGCATATCCGGTAAAGGACGTCGCAGTCATCCCCAGCATTTTTTGGCTGTATGTCATATTGATTTATTTGGTTGTTTCGGGATTTGTGTTTCGAAGATTGAGCACAACCCCCTACTGGCAACGCTGATCGTATTCGGGTACGAACCTTGGACCTTGTCCACGTCAGGCTGGAAGCACTAGAGTTTCGCTCGCGTTTGAGCTCGCCAATAGTGACTGGACCATGGAACCACTCCAGATCCTTGGCGTGTGAAGCGGGTGTGCAACCACTGACCACGCAACTCACGCTAGACTCATACTAGAATATCACAACGTCACCCAGTGTAGGCTTGTTGTAGGCTAGTTGTGTGTCATATCCTGGCACGTTTACGTTCAGTAGTTTACCATTATCTTCTCAAGACTTCATGACAAAACACATTTCAATGGCAGTAAAAGATGGCAATGGCTGTCTTAGGACATACTCCACCGGTGGGTACAGTCGTGAGTCACAGGTGATACTACAACCGTCATTCAGATACTGAAGGCAAAATATTAACTAAAACAAATAAATTTCAAATAGGTAGGAACGAACGAACTTTATTTTCAAAGGTAACAAATTGGGCACGCAGGCCCATCTTACATTCGGCCCTTCCAATCTGTCAGCGACTTGTTCGCTGCAGATTCTCAGGACTCCCCTACTTTCGCACCGCACGAAATAACAATTCGTGACATTTGCGAAAGGAATGCAATTTATTTAGAGCCGAAATTTGAATGGCCCTGCGAGCGTTATACTTCATCATCATTATACAACATGAATGAAATGAAGTGGTGAGAAATGATGCTCGAAATCACAATCTAAATGAACAGCCTATTGTTTGCCTATTGCCTAGAAACTATAGCATTTGTTAAGGATACGTCTGCTCTCTACCGTCTCCAGTCGGGGACTGTTCGCACGCTACACATTGCGTGGACAAGCACGGACACTGTACTCTCCGTGCAGTAGCTGTTATTGCGTGCATGGTCTCGCAAGCACGCTGGCTTGTGAGCTCGAGTAACCGGACACTTCACGGTTACTCGCAAGGACAAGCTTCCCAATAGCTTGAGGAAAGCCCTCGCTCAGTTGTACGCATTAGCCCCTGGTCTGACACAAATGTGTCTCCTTGTGAGGCTATTAATAGTGCTTGGTGTCTCTCCTGTCTGGTGTCTCCCTACTAGACTAGTGTTTACTCCTTTCGCCTCTGTAAGGCCTTATTGGAGATCTTGACAGGGTCCCCTCCTCTCTGTGAAGTGTTACTTCCCTTTCACTCATGTTTGTAACACTTCTGGTCACAAAGAAAATATGGTTGCTCCAATTTTGTCAGATATCCAATAAGTTAAACTCTCTAGTTTGGGGATAGAGCAACCCTCTTCTTCCTTTACTCACACTGCTTTACCTTTTCACTTGGCTAATTAAGTAGCCCATGTATCAGTATAGTTGGCTTTATAGATATCTTTGGGAATTGTTTTGGACCGGAACCATTGTCTTCTGACTTTTGTCCTGGCTTCCGTCGTTTGACCCTATGTCTTTTGACTTTCACCTATTGACTTCTGTCTTGACCTGTCCTCAAATTGCCCGAAATGACAACACACATACAAGTTGTCTCTATTCTGAGTACAACACATGAGCACAAAGTGTTCATGTTCCCCTTAATATCCCCACCAACTCTTATCCACATAGTTCTACTTTTCACCTTCTCGCTTCCGCTTGTGAAAAGCTATATTCAATGTTACCTAAAGGTTTCTAAGAAGTTATTGTGTCCCCTGAATTTAGAGTTATTGTTCTTTGAACTGAATGGTGTGTGCATCGTTTATATGTTTGTTTTCCTGTTTGTTTGCGTGTTTTCTACTAACTACAATGTACTTAACTCTCTAACATGTGTATGCGTTAGTGTACTATATGTGTGTGTTCCTTCGAGTGCCGCAAATCGGTTTATTGTGGTTACAAACGTTCGTTATTCTTATTTGTGATCACAACTCCGCTTTCTGAAGCTCAAAGTACGTTCTCTATATACTCTATCAAAGTGTGGCAGTAACACACATAAATACTCGACAACACATTGCTACACAGATGACACAGACAAGTCAAAATTAAGACGTTTACAGCGGTGGAAATATTTTCCGCTGTCTTTCTCTCTCGCTCTCTTTCTTTCATTGTTTACTAATTTTAGCATTCTCTCCTAGCATTTATTCTTCTCGTATACATATTTCATTCACTTTCATACCTTTCTTTCACTCAAACATTCTCTCGTCATTAAAATATATTTCATAGCATCAAATACATGCATATTACATATATACATTAAACGATTGGCTGAATTATAACAGTAATCACGCCAAATGACTGTGCGTTTTGTTTGCACGCGTCACGTCTATACATAATATACATAGTTATGAGGATGGTTTGTTACCGATCCTGTAGTAGTAACTCATATAATTTTGTGTGCTGACCTAAATTACACTCAAGGGAAATAATCTAATAAATACTATCATTTAAGTGAATTGGGTTAATTACCTTAAAGTGTTATTTGTGAAAAAGATGATATTAATTCCTAAATGGTTGGGTTAGTTTGGAAATGATATTTTAGCTAAATGAATTTATCAATGATTATGATTATATGGTAATAAAGTAATATCGCATCTAACAATCGTATTTCTATAATTGGTGTTCTATTAAATGGGTTATTAACTAAATAATGGTGATTTCTAACTACCAAATAAGAAAATAAAGTTATATATGCATTTGAACAATTTGCAATTCAATTATTAATAGAAAAATGAAGTTATAGGTACTGTTAATAAAATAATAATATACATATATCACAGTTACATTTGTATATCTAATTACACTAAATCGACGTCCTCCTTTGTGTTGTGAAGATGGAGCAATACTCTTTGTAGACTATTATAACATAGTTCATTTCGCCAGTCTTTTATGCTCTGCTTCGTGGATAGTGTATAAATATCGTTTCCTACTAAGTTATGTAGGTTCATAGCTAATACTTTAATGTTCCTCTAGCTTACGTGTGTCAGCGCATGTTACTTCTGCGTCTGTTCGTTATACTTCTCATAGCACTGTTACTTTACACACAGGTTACATGTTTGGCGATGATAACGCCCTTACAATGTATCATAATTACCACATACGGCACTGAGTTATCTACCATTACCGTGTCACTGTTTCTGGTGGTTTGTGGTCGATCCCTTCCTGTAAATCAGGTATTTCAATGGATGATGGTCGACTCAAAATGTCTGCAACAGTGTTCAATCTTCCTTTTAAGTGCTGAATGGTAAACGTGTAATTTTGGAGAATCAAAGCCCACCTGTAAATTCTGTTGTTGGTAGGAAGTCCAGACTGCATCACAGACAGCGTAGAGTTATCGGATTCGATTACAAACTGTGCTCCTGCCAAAAATCTATGGAACTTCTTGACGCAATAGATCAAACTGAGGCCCTCCAATTCTGATGCTGAGTATTTTGATTCAGCAGGGGTAATCTTGCGACTTACGTACATTACGGGGTGGAACGTCCCGTCGTAGAACTGTCCTAGTATCCCAGATATGGATATGGCACTCGCATCTGTGCGTAAGAAATAAGTGAGTTTTGGGTTAGACATACGAAGGATAGGTGGAACGCTGAAAAGATGTTTCAATTTTGATAACGCACTAATTAATCCTGCATCTTTTACAGATAACTTAGCCGAAGCTTTTAAGATGTTAGAAAAAACGCTGGTGATTTCCGCCAGATTTGGAATGAATTTACTATAGTAGTTTACCAAACCTAGTAAACTTCGGACCTGTTTCTTGGTCGTTGGCATCGTTAAGTTCAGAATCTTGGTGACGATTCTGTCATCAGTTTTCAATTGGCCCCTGCAGATGGTATGACCCAGGAAGACAATTTGTTCCATGCCCAACTCTACTTTGGACGGCTTCGCTGTGAGCCCAAATAATCGCAACCTGTCGAAGACTTGTCGAAGTTTCAGTAGGTATGTTGTCCAGTCTTCCGTATGAATGCCTATGTATTTCGTCACTAGCTCTATGATTTGTCGACGTTGGTCATCTGTTAGTTTCGTTTCTATCTTTATACTGTCACTGGTCGAAGTCGCGTCTACAGTCGGGACAGGTAGTTCCATCTCGTCTTCGTCTGTCTCGTTCAATACTGTTGTGGTGCTAGCTGTGTGTGCTGTTACCTGGCTAAGTGTGTTTGCGTTGTCGTTGTCGTGTGTCGCCCTATCTAGTGAAGTTGTGTTGTGTACGTCTGTCGTCTCATTGCTTGCTGTTGGTGCAATTTGTTTGTCTGTCTGCTGTTCTTGTCGTGAAAAATATGGTTTCAGTATGTTGACATGAAATATCTTTAAGTGTCCTTTTATTGATATTTCATAATCTACACCTGATATTTTGCGTTCAACGTTGAAAGGCTCTTGCCAAGATGTTAGTAACATATTATGTTTACCATGTAGTAGAAGCAAAACCTTCTGGTTTGGTTCGAGGTGAATAGTTTTAGCACCCTTATTTGCATAGTTGTTTCCATTACTCGACACCTGCATTAGGGGTCCAGCAATATCGACTTCTATACTCTCATGTAGTATAGATGCTAGTACTGACCGTTGAACTTCGGCCTTCACATGCTTTCCCTTTCGTACAAGATGTTGACAGACAGTGCAAGCACGACAGAAAGATTTTATGTCGGAACAGAATTTAGGCCAGTAAAATTGTGATAGAACTCTGGCTTGCGTTTTATAATTGGCCAAATGTTCAGCACATGGTGACTCATGTGCGATTTTTAGCACATTTTGTCGGTATGTTACGGGTAACACCGTCTGCTGAATTTCATGGTTATTATATGTGTAATAACGAATGAGAATTCCGTTAAGTTTTCTAAAATACCAGGAAGCATTTTTAGTCACTTTCTTTCGCTCACACAACAAGTTAAAATAAGGTGTGATTGTTTTGTCGGTGCTTTGTGCCTCGATCAAATTTTGTCGAGTAGTGTTGGTATCTGCACCACTTGGTGTTAATAGCTGTAGCATTTCGTTTTGTAAGTCAGTATAGTTTGTTTCTGTATCTGACTTAGTTACAGCGTTGGCTGTGTGTCTATCTTTCCAGGCTCTTATGTACATTCTTTCAATGCATCTAGGCATCCTAAAATAAGATCCGTGCATGGATCTTGCAGGATAGCGCACGTAAATGTGCCGCTAAGGAACGGGGTATTGATATGCTTTTTTGCCAGTGGATATTTCTCGATGGTCCCAGAGAAAGTACGGCATTTGACAAATTCACCCGTATAGTCTTCTGGTCTAGCAAGTTCTCTCCTTAAACCCAGTAGAGTGCTTCCGCTATCAACTAAACATTGGCATGGTTGACCATTTACCAGTGCATCGTAGAACTTAAGTTTACCTCTGGAGGCACACGCTGCGTTAGCATCTTCATTTGAACAATGTATTATGTGCCCACATTCCAATTTACCATCCGCATGAAACTGATGGCATACTTTACATTTAAAGTCTAAAATATCTGTTACTGATGCTACACTCTGACATTCACTCGTTGGCAACACATTCACAAGTTCCGGATCAATGTCACTCTCATCGTCTGATGATGTATCGATGAGTGCTGCATTATTTGCCTTCATTCTCTGTCTTCCAATACATTTATTACTATAATGGCCATAACTTGAACAAAAATAACATTTAACAGCACGTTTAAAGGATGATCTTCTGCTTTCTTGCTTTTTCAACACTGCTTCTAAGTGTGACGGATATGCGGGGTTCTTATCACACATCGAGTAAGTCGGATGAAAAAGATTGCAATAATTACATCGAGGTGGTTTCTTATATGGTTTGTCCTTCTTACGATAATCTTTGGGGTTTTAAGATCTATCGGGAATTTTGTTTGCAAAAGCTGAAATTTCTGTGTCACGTGATGTAGTTTTAAATATGTCCCGATTAGAGGAAAAATAAGCTGATACCCGTTTCTCTAATTGTTGAATGGACTCAATATCTGACTGTTGTAAGAACTTTGCAAAAGGGGTAGGAACGGTAGAAATCACTTTGTCCATTACCATCAGCTCTTCTAGTTTTTCATAGTTATTTCCTACTTTAGCAGCTCTAGTCCACTTTTTAAATGTGCTCTGCACGTTCGAGATGTAGTCTAAGAAGGTTTCAGTTGCTTTTGGCTTAATCTGTGAAAATTGAATTTGGTACCCAGTAGCGTCTAAAAGAAAATGTTGCATTATCCTATCGTGTATGTACTGATAATTGTTTCTAAGCTCTGTAGGTATGGTTTCTATTACTTTTAAAGGCTCCCCACTCAGGTTCCTCATGTAAATCATTGCCCAATCATCTAAAGGTATTTTCTGTGTTTTTAGTTGGAACTCTATGTTTTCAGTCCATGCGCTAATAGAATCACCTATACTGTATGGATTGATAAGGCCCTTGTACTTACTAAATTTGTTCTGTTCTTCTTGGCTCTTTTGTTTGCTAGAGGCTATTTGTATGTTGGAATCTACCTCCATTTCCTTCATCTTTAATCTAGTTTCTGAATCTACTTGTATCTGCTTTTGTTTGGTAACTTCCTCGACCTCTTTCATTTCTTTTTGATGCTGCCTTTCTAATGCTCTTTCGTCTCTCTCTAAAGCAGCCTTCTTCTCCATGCGAGCTATTTCTTCTTTATACTTTTGATCCGCCCATTTTTCTAGCTTATCTCCAGTGTGGCCCATTGCGATGCCCGCCTGGATACATTCATTTAGTGACGCCATTTTGTGGCGTAATGTTAGTTCAAAATGATAATACAATAATATTCACACAATAGTCTATAATAATGTGTTAGTAGGTGTACATCTTTTACTGAAAAAGAAGATGCATGATTAAGTTAGAGCATACCAAAATATTCGGAAAATATACTCATATAATTCTTTGGAAAGTTCGGTACTTGGGATGTTCCACCGCTGTCTTTCACACTTACAAAATGATTTGACTTGCTAACACCAGGGCTGCTTCTGGTTAGTAGAGCAGCAAAAATTAGACACAAGCTTACGTTGTCAATACAAGCTTATATTTCATGCGAATGATGAATCAAAAATGTGATAGATAGTGATAAATGGTGTTAATGGATGATTGATATGATCGTCTGAATGATTGTTAGATGATATGTGAGATGATTCGTCGTATGGCAGTCGATGTCGTCTTGTCTTCACTTTCTGACTATGGTGTAACTTAGTTCTAGGCTGCAGTTCGTCGCTAATCTATTTACTGACTTCGTAGAATGGTGACATTGATGGCTGTATCACACGCAATTAAATGTACACGGTGGTTACGATGGTAATGTTCACTGATGATAATATACATTTCAATTGCTTTTAGTATAATAACAAACTTTCAAATTAATATTTATAGAATTTCACACTTTACCGATTTAATTTGGCTCGATTGTGGTTCACTCTTCACAAATTGGTGATCGTATAATTTACCCCAGAAAATTATTTATGTCATGTATAGAAACAAATTTGCATTACTTTGAAATATATCACACAACAATGATGTTGAATCGTGCAATGAACTGATGCTGCTTCAGAACTTTCTAATACCAATCGATAGCTGGCGTTAGTTCAGTGGTTTATAACACCACTTGCCTGCTGGCGTTAACTGTTCGTTGAATATTACAACAAATGCCTGCTATGACTGCTCAGAAGCGTTGTTTCACTGTATTCTGACAGCAATTGCTCTGCTGGCGTTGGTTCACTGTGTTCTGACACCAATCGGGGTCCTGCCTGTCAGCGACTTGTTCGCTGCAGATTCTCAGGACTCCCCTACTTTCGCACCGCACGAAATAACAAGTCGTGACATTTGCGAAAGGAATGCAATTTATTTAGAGCCGACATTTGAATGGCTCTGCGAGCGTTATACTTCATCATCATTATACAACATGAATGAAATGAAGTGGTGAGAAATGATGCTCGAAATCACAATCTAAATGAACAGCCTATTGTTTGGCTATTGCCTAGAAACTATAGCATTTGTTAAGGATACGTCTGCTCTCTACCGTCTCCAGTTGGGGTCTGTTCGCACGCTACACATTGCGTGGACAAGCACGGACACTTTACTCTCCGTGCAGTAGCTATTATTGCGTGCATGGTCTCGCAAGCACGCTGGCTTGTGAGCTCGAGTAACCGGACACTTCACGGTTACTCGCAAGGACAAGCTTCCCAATAGCTTGGGGAAAGCCCTCGCTCAGTTGTACGCATTAGCCCCTGGTCTGACACAAATGTGTCTCCTTGTGAGGCTATTAATAGTGCTTGGTGTCTCTCCTGTCTGGTGTCTCCCTACTAGACTAGTGTTTACTCCTTTCGCCTCTGTAAGGCCTTATTGGAAATCTTGACACAATCACTCATCTTTCGTTCATCAATTGTGCATGATACATTCACATAGGAAAAATCAGAATTGTCAAATGAATGCTGTAAACATAAACAATGCATATTACCATGTTATGAGACAGGCAGACACGCGTGCACGCGCACATTAATAAAAACACACATACCTGCATACATACTTACATCATTTGCACAAACTTGCAGTTTTGCACTCACTCGATAACATACAAATACACTCTCCCTCGCATATACATATACTCAATCACAATCACAAACTCAATGACAAATGTTTACTTATGCACTCACACATATATACACATACATACACATCTCCCCACACATCCCACATACACATCCCTATACACACCCACCAACACACATCCCTCCCCACACACCCACCCATACTCACATACCCAACCCCACCAACACCCACACACCCCCACCCACCCACACATCCTCTACCCACACACACACACACCATCAAAAACCGACACATCCTTCACCCACCTACCCATTCCCACTCACCCACACATCCCACACACACACATCCCCAACAAACACCTCCCCACCCACACACACATCCCCACTCATACACACATCCCCGACCCACACACCCATCCCAAACCCACACACACCCATCCACCCACACATCCCCCACGCTTCTATCAACACACACACATCCCCCACCCACCCAGCTAAACGAAAACATCCGCCAAATACCCAGCAAAACACATATCCCCACCCACACATCCCCCACACCCTACACATACCCTTCCACCACACATCCCACAACCAATCACACCTCCCCTACCCACCCACACAAACGTCCCTCCCACACACACCCATCCCGCACCCAAAAACACATCACCCATCCACACACTCATCCCTCACCCACACACCCATCCCTAACTCAAACACACATCCCCCATTCACACACACATACCCCATCCACACACACACATCCCATACCGAACCATACATCACCCACGCACGCACACATATCCCCCCCCCACAAATACACATCCCCATACACATCCCCCACACACATCCTCCCATACATACATCCCCCACCCACATACACCTCCACATACACACATCCCCCACCTACACAATCCCCGTCCATAAATCCATCCCCTATCCAACATACACATCCCCACACACCATACAAACACCTCCACACACCTACCAATCCACATATCCCCCTACCCACCAACACCCACACACATCCTCATCCACCCAAACACATTTCCCACCCACACACACATTTCCCCACCCATCCAAATATCCCCCATTCAGATATTCCTCACCCACCCACACAATCCCCCACTCACCAACACATCTCTCCAACCAAACATACACATCCCTCACCTGCACACACATACACACAAACACACACATCTCCCAACCCACCCACACATCCCCCCACCCACACATCCTCGCACACACACGCATCCTCCACTCACACATCCCCCACCAATACACACATCCCCCCACCCACACACCAATAAACCAACCCCCACACACATCATGGGATGTACATGGAATATTAGAACGTTAAATGAGCTTGGAAAGTTGCACAATGTTATAAGCGAAATGGAAAGCATGAAATTGAATATCCTAGGCATAAGTGGGATGAGATGGAAGGAATCGGGCAAAATTATAATCGTCAAACACACAATAATTTATTCTGGAGGGGATACACACGAAAAAGGAGTAGGACTAATATTTGATAAATAAACAGCCATGTCACTTAGTGATCACTGGTGTATTTCAGATAGAGTTATTATGGTTAAATTGAAAGGCACCAACTAGATATAAATATTGTACAAGTATACGCCCCAACAACAAGCAGACGTGTTGAAGAAATACACAATTTTTACGATGAAGTAGAAATGGCGATGTTTCAGATTAAATCACAAGAAATAAATACAATACCAGGTGATTTGAAAGCAAAAGTAGGAAAGGAAAAAAACATTAAGGATATAGTGTTGAATTATGGTTTCGTACAAAAATATGAAAGAGGAGAACAACTAATAGAATGGGCAAATATCAATGATATGATAATTGGAAACACCTGGTTTAAACACCATAAAGGACTGCTTTACACATGGAAAAGCCCTGATAAGAAAATACTAAACCAAATTGATCACATACTTATTAATAAAAGTTTGTGAAATGCGTTAATTAATGTAAAGACAATGCCGGGTGCTGACTATAACAGTGATCATATACCACTATGTGGGATAATAAAAGTAAAACTGAAGTGAGGACAAACAGTGGTTAACAACATGAGACATGAGATAAAGAGGTTTTGAAGGTAGATAAAGAAATTCACGAACAATACAGAGTGACTGTGAAAAATAGATTAAATGCAATAGCTAAAATATAAAACATAAACAAACGATTGGAAATGTTAAGGGATTCCATTCATCAAACGAGCAAAGAAATACTACCGTAGAGAAGCCAACAAGCTAAGAAGACATTGATGACTGAAGAAATCTTGAAGTTGGTGGCCAAAAGACACCAGAGTAAAATTCACAAACAAGAATATGATAAGATATGTAAAGAAATAAGAGATAATTGTGTGAAGGCAAAAGAATGATTAACGAGCAGTGCAAGAAAATTGAATTAAATTCTATTAAAGATACAAACAATATACACAGACAAATCAGTGAGCTCACATGAAGAAAAATAAGAATAAATACGGGGTGTTTAAAATCAAAAACAGAAAAGATATTGGAGGAAGATGCTTTAAAGAAGAAGTGGAATGCGTATATATGAGAATTATATAATGGAGAAATGGAAGAATTAACAGAAGAAAGTAACTTAGAAGGCCCACCTATTCCAAAAGAAGAAGTCGCTGACGCTATCAAACATATGAAGAAAGGAAAAACAGCTGGGCCAGATGGAATCACAATAGAAAAATTAGAAGTATTGGGAGAATTTGGAGTATATCTATTAAACAAATGTTGAATGATATTTACAGCAGTGGATATCTACGGAGCGATATGCTGAAATCTGTATTTATAGCTATACCAAAAAGACAAGTACCAATTGAATGCGAAGATTTTCGTACGATTAACCTCATAAACCATGTCACTAAGCTTCAACTCAGAATTATAATGAGAAGAACAAGAAAGAAAATAAACATGGAAATTGTTGAAGAGCAGTATGGATTTGTGGAAGGAAAGAATACAAACAATGCAATATATACATTATGGACACTAATAGAAAGATCAATAGAGACACAGAAAGACATATATTTGTGCTTCATAGATTATACTAAGGCATTTGATAAAGTAAAACATGATGAACTGATTAAAATATTGGAAGATATCAACATTGATGGGAAAGATTTAAGAATAATAAAGAATATTTACTGGAACCAAGTAGAAGCAATTTAAACGGCAAATAAAGAGGGTAGTTACGAACAGAAAAAGCTAGGAGTACGACAGGGGTGTGTCTTGTCACCGGATCTCTTCTCCCTCTATAGCGAAGTAATAATGAGAGAGATCAAAGAGAAGCCAGGAATACTAAGCGGGGGTTATAATATAAACAATACAGTGGTACCTCGGGTTACGAACGCCTCAGGTCACGAACAATTCAGGTTACGAACAACAACTTCGAAAATTTTATGTCTCGAGTAACGAACAGTGCCTCGGGTTACGAACGAAGGCGAGAGAGAGAGAGAGAGAGAGATAGAGAGAGAGAGAGAGAGAGAGAGAGAGAGAGAGAGAGAGAGAGAGAGAGAAAGAGAGAGAGAGAGAGAAACAAGGTGTAACGATGGAGACAAACGATCGCGTACAGTAAACAGTACTACAGATGACCTTGTGGATCTTCAGAATGAACAGCTAAAGACATTAAAGGAGGAGAAGTCGTCCGATGATGAGGAGTCAGAGACCGTTTCAACTGCCAGGATTAAAGAAATTTGCAGCAAGTGGGCAGACATCGAAGACGTCGTTGTGAACCATCATCCAAACAAACTTGTTGCTAACAGGGCAGTAAATCCGATGAATGATAACACGATGGTCCACTTCAGAAAGATTCTCCAGCAAAGGAAGCGACATATTTCCCTTGATAGTTTCTAGGTGCAGAAAGATTCCCAGTCGGCTGCCAAGAATCAGCGACAAGCTACTCCTGAAACAAATGATTCAGAATAACAAAGAAAGTGACAAATTTCCCATGATCGTTTTCTTGGTAATAAAGATAGACTAAATCTTTCTTTTTTATTATACATTTAATTCATTTGGTTGTTTTATTTCTCTTTATTTAATACGTGAAGTACACGTATTCTTTGAGTTTTGTCAGGTAAACGACCGGATGTTAATAAAAAAAAAAAAAGAACGATTCTTTCATCTTGAAACGGATTGTCTTTATTTAATTGATTTCAATGTTTCGGGTTACGAACGTTTCGGGTTACGAACCGAGTTCTGGAACGAATTAAGTTCGTAACCCGAGGTACCACTGTATACGCTATGCAGATGGCACAGCATTGGTGGCGGAATAATGCAACAGACCTACAACAATTGTTGAACATTGTAGTAACAGAGAGTGCAAAGAAAGGACTCTCCTTGAATATCAAGAAAACAGTAACAATGGTGATATCAAAGAAATTTTTTTTTTTCGTGTTCGCATATCCTTTACAGGACATCGCTGTCAACATCAGAATCTTTCAGCTGATTGTTGATTTCTTGGCAAGATTACGCTCAGTAGTTTGCCATTGCTTTCTTAGCGACCGGCTCAAATACCACGTATGTTACCGACGTGGAGAGAACCGCTACCGATTCTCACGTAACGTCACCTTACTCACGAGAGTATACGGGATTACGGAGAAAGTCGTGTAAAACCTAGACCACGGAGACCGGCATTAAAGAAATGGTGACACCAAAATGTGACACACGAGTAGAAATAGAAGGGAAAATTCTTAACCAAGCGGATAATGTTAAATACCTAGGGGCATTTATAACATCAGATGGAAGATGTACAACAGAGATTAAGAGCACAATAGGGCAGGCAAAGTTTCAGAAAATGAAGAGTATCTTATGTAATAAGTCACTATCGACGAATTAAAGAAAGAGAGTACTGAAATGCTATATAGAACCAGTTTTGCTGTATGGCAGTGAATCTTGGAATGTAAATGAACAAATTAGGAAGAACTTAGAAGCAACAGAGATGTAGTTTTTGAGACGAATGTTGCCAGAAGTAACTAACAACGATTGCCTAAAAGAGGCTAATGAAACTAGAAGACTATATACAATAATAAGACAGAGACAAACAGCTTTCTTTGGTCATGTGATGAGAAGAGAGACATTGGGGAACATCGTGACAACTTGGAAAGATCGAGGGGAAGAGAAGGCAGAGGCAGACCAAGAGAAATGATGCTGGATGGATTGAGACGGTGGCATGGAGGAATATCATCAGCAGAGTTGCTCCAGTACACCAAAGACCGAACGATCGAAGGAACGAACGAACGAACAACCTTTATTTTAAAAGGGTAACAGATTGGGCACGCAGGCCCTTCTTACATTCGGCCCTTTCAGTCACTCATCCATCATTCATCAAATGTGCATGTTACATTTACATAGGGGAAAAGAACAATGTCAAATGGATTTTGTAAACATAAACAATGCATATTACGCATGGTACATTCACATGGGGGAAAAAAATTGTCAAATGAAAGTAGTAAACATAAACAATGCATATTGCAATGTTGTGAGACACATCTCCCATCCACCCTCACATCCCGCAGCCACACACGCATCCCCCACCCACCACACCTCCCCCACCCACCCACCTACACATACCTCCACGCACTCACACAGACACAGGCAAACATAAATGCCGCCACCCGCCCACTGAACCCCCACCCACACACATTTCCCCATCCACACATACATCCCCCCACCCATTCCATAACCGACACACACACACCCACCCACATATTCTCCACCATCCACACACACACCCGCAACCACCCAGCAAAACACACATCACAAAACCACACACACGTACCCCCGCCAACCCACACATAACGCACCTATCCACACATACATCCCGCACCCTCACAATTCTCTCCACCCACCCACACACACATCAGCCAATCTACACCCACTCACCCACCCAATATTCGCCACCTCTCAATTACACATCCCAAACCTATACACACATCCCCACCAACAAACACATCTCCCCACCTGTCCACACATATCCCCCACCCATAAACATCCAAAATCACACACCTCCCACTCACACACATCCGCCGCTCACACGCATCTCCCCACAAACACACATCCCCCACCCATACACTCATCTCTCACACACATCCACCCACTCATACCCACACATCGTTCACCCGCCTATCAACACATGCATCTCTCATCTACCCTCCCACCCACACACATCCCAGCCACCCAGCCAAACACACATCCCCCATCCTCACATACATCCTTCATCCACCTGCACATACCACACCTCCCACACCTCTCACACATCTCCCCTCCCACACAAAACTCCACCCATAAACACATTCCCCTCACACACACATCCCCCACATGCATTCCTCATACACATCCTCGCCCACACATCGCTCACCCACACTTACATCTCCCCAGTCACCCACACATCCCCCACCTACAAACATCCTCACCACCCACACATACATCCTCCACCCACTCACATTTACCCCATCCACACTCACACACTCGAGATCTGTGGAGAGCCATGAACGCCTACGCAAACTGGCAGGGCACTTGAGGATGATGATGATGATGATGATGATGATGATGATGATGATTGATGATGATGATGTTGATGATGATGATGATGATGATGATGATGATGAAAGGAAAACACACAACGCATCTTGTAAAAACAGTCTTGTGTGAAATAAACCCACATTAAAAAGAAAGATATGGAATTAAAATATTACAAAGGGACATAACAACATAAGTTGTTTCAAGGGACATTACTAACAGTAACATGACTTTATTGTATAATTAAATAATTGCAGTATTTCTCTAATCTTTCATAAAATATTCAAAGAACTAATTGCAGCTATAACCCATATAAAGAACGAGATAACAACTTTTAGACATCTTTAAAATTTTGTAAAAATGATAGCTTTTGTTTAGGTGCGTAAGAATTTTCTAACTAACATGTCTATTTCTCTTCAATATGACATTTACTGTTTTATCCTTTTAGTAATACTCTTGAAAATCTTGTTATCATGTAAAGAAATATTTTTTTGGCCTGTTGTACTCATTGGACAAATGGCACCAATACTAAAGAACAAACATGTATCAATAACCACTAAGAAAGCACTTTACAACAGAATCTTCCTACCAACTCTGTGCTACCAATGCCAAACCTGGACAATGACAGAAAAAGAGAAAAGAAAAATCACAACAACAGAAATGAGGTTCCTGAGAAGAATACTCAACGTATCAAGAAGAGATGAGATCAGAAATGAAGAAATCAGGACTAAAGTGGGGGTTAAAGCTGCTCTAGATTTTATTAGAAAGCAGCAGGTCAAATGGTTTGGCCATGCAAGTAGGCTACCAGTCAACAGCATGCCACAACAAGCAATGATGTACAGACCAGATGGAAATAGAGGAAGAGGCCGACCACGTAAACGTTGGACGGAGGGAATAACAGAATCCATGGGAATGTCGATATACGAAGCCCATAACCGGGCACTCTCACGAAGTTTATACTTCACCTCGACACCGCAAGGTACAAGAGGAACATGATGAGATGAGATGAGATGAGTAAAGGCCAAATAAAATAATAGATAGTTGCATTTCCTTTATAAGAACTCGCAGTCAACGATATCTTGGCACGTTTACTTTCAGTAGTTTGCCATTGCTTTCTGAACTACCGGCACACCTTCCAATTCGCAAAAAAAAAAAACAACAACAACAACAACAACGCTAGTCGATCCGCCGCCAACTAGACCGCAACTGTGTTTTGAAAGTGGGTATGTGGGACTACGAAATGCGTCCTTAGCCACAGAGTAGAAACAGGCCAGATACTTGTTACGAAAAACTCAATACATACACATATTTTCCACACATATCGTTAAACACAAAACTTCACAGATTAAGCAAAATGCCACTCCAATCAAATTCACACTCACACTTCGAACTACGCATGTTCAAACACATACATTCACAGATAGATTAGTATAGTACATATTTATGTCATGTACCAAGCTACAGCTTTGTGTCCTCAAGTACCCGTACATACAAATACAGCTGCATGAATCTAACTATATCTTTGTGTCCTGGTATACACAGTACATAGAATACAGCTTCAGTGTACAGAACAGCTTTGTGTCTCATGCACACATGTGTTTAGTAAAGCTGTATGTGTCTTGTGTATACATAACTACAGCTGTGCCATCCTCATGTATACAGGTATGTGTTTTTTCTGTATAAGTACACATGTCACGGATGTGCGTCCTAATGTACATTGTACGAAGTACAGCCGTTAGTCCTCTCATAAGATATACCAGCAGTTAGTTTTCTCATACATAAATATATGGTACATATGTTAGTTCTCTCATTTATAAATATACGGTATAGCTGTTAGTTCTCTCATATATAAATATAAAGTACAGCTGTTAGTTTTCTCATATATAAATATATGGTACATCTGTTAGTTCGCTCATACAAAAATAGCTTTCCGCTGGATAGAAAACACGATACATACACACATTGTGATTGTAACTGACTCAGAAAGCATGCTGAGAAGGGTGAGAACAGGCAGGCTTCGTGCAGAGTGGCTTGCTTCGCTTCGGAGGTCACGGGTAGCAAGCATCACCTGGATCTTTTCTCCTGGGCATGCCGGTGTGCTGGGGAATGAACAGGCGGACAGATTGGCTGGCTCGGCAAAACTTTGTGGAGTATTGATGCATGACAAGGCAGACGTGGTTGCGGCCTTGTGGGAGCACGTGTACACCTCGGAGGAGCAAATGGATCACCATAGTCTGGTAAGAATGAGACAGCGAGGTGTGACGAGGGGATCTGGCCGACGCTCGACGCTCAGAGGAAAGACGAGACGGACATATAATCAGATTGCTACTGGAACTATTAGTGTTGGAACTCTTCGCTGGCTGCTGAGGATGGGGACGGAGCGCTTATGGGAATGTCCCGAATGCTGTGATGTCGGTTCCTAAATCAATCAATCAATCAATCAATCATACAAAAATATATAGAAGTACATCTATTAGTTCTCTCATGCATAAATATATGGTACATCTGTTAGTTCTCTCATACATAAATATATGGTACACCTGTTAGTTCTCTCATACATAAATATACAGAAGGAAAGTTGTTATATATAGAAGTATAGTTGTTAGTTCTCTCGTACATAAATATATGGTACATCTGTTAGTTCTCTCATACATAAATATATGGTACACCTGTTAGTTCTCTCATACATAAATATATAGAAGTAAAGTTGTTATATATAGAAGTATAGTTGTTAGTTCTCTCATGCATAAATATATGGTACATCTGTTAGTTCTCTCATACATAAATATATAGAAGTAAAGTTGTTATATATAGAAGTATAGTTGTTAGTTCTCTCATGCATAAATATATTGTACATCTGTTAGTTCTCTCATACATAAATATATGGTACACCTGTTAGTTCTCTCATACATAAATATATAGAAGTAAAGTTGTTATATATAGAAGTATAGTTGTTAGTTCTCTCGTACATAAATATATGGTACATCTGTTAGTTCTCTCATGCATAAATATATGGTACATCTGTTAGTTCTCTCATACATAAATATATAGAAGTAAAGTTGTTATATATAGAAGTATAGTTGTTAGTTCTCTCATGCATAAATATATGGTACATCTGTTAGTTCTCTCATACATAAATATATGGTACACCTGTTAGTTCTCTCATACATAAAAATATAGAAGTAAAGTTGTTATATATAGAAGTATAGTTGTTAGTTCTCTCGTACATAAATATATGGTACATCTGTTAGTTCTCTCGTGCATAAATATATGGTACATCTGTTAGTTCTCTCATACATAAATATATGGTACACCTGTTAGTTCTCTCATACATAAAAATATAGAAGTAAAGTTGTTATATATAGAAGTATATAGTGACTGTTATGGGACGACATGGTAGAGCTCGGACTTAGAATTAAAATGATGAATAGAGAAATCAAATATAGTATGCGATAGAATATAGTGGAGCGAAGCGCACTAAACAGCGCAAGATACACGTAGAAGAAAGTTGAGTAGTATCCAGGTATGACGAGACGTTTTAGAGACGGAAAGACGTAAGATAGAAACAATAACAAACAAGGAGAGAAGCCGTCTTGAAGTCAACCAGAAAAGGCGTCTTAAAGTCAACCAGAGAAGCTGTCTTGGAGTCAACCAGAGAAGGCGTCTTGAAGTCAACCAGAGAAGGCTGGGTTAAAAGTTTTGGCCAGCACCGGAGCAAAGACAATCACTTCCTGGTGAACTGTGCAAGTAGCCACTGCAGAACTTGTTAAGACTAAAATCTACTATTTGCAGATCTTGGGTTTAGCATAGTACAAAGTCTATCTTCCCAATATGCCTCTTGGGTTCGCAGATGGTAGCAATTTGCCATTATATTTCCTGGTCTTATTTCTGTAGTAATTACCATAGATTTAGAAGTGCACTTATTGGTTGAGATTTTCTCATTCCGTTAGGCCTCTATTTTGATGTGTTGTGAGAAGTGACAGCATTTTCTCTCCTTAGTTGCTATATATAGTTGAAATATCGCGCAATCCCACTTCAGACTTGTCGTGTATTGACAGCGCAGCGTCCATTTATGTGTAAGCTGTTTCTACCGTAGCAACTGAGTTTGTAGATGCAGCCAGACTGTGACATCTACTACTACTAATCTAGAATTCCAGGTGGAATTTCCAACTAGTTGTCTTCAGCCATGCTTTAGCGAAGTGCTTTTGAGTGGCTGGAGTACCCGTTCTTTCTCTCCCACATGAGCAAAACGTTTACTATTGGCGAATATAAGGCGTTCCCTCTCAGCATTAGAGAAGTTCGTCATTATCACAGCCTTTGAAGGGGTGTGATTATGTGGGGATATCTTCCTATTTACCAATATTGACTGGAATTTTCGGAAGCAATTTTACTGACTTTGATGATAGGACTGGCCAGGTCTTGTAAATATACCTCGCATCTCAGTAATAATATAAGATTCCTCTGCGCAATGAATGGTTCTTACTTATATAAAGAGTCGACTGCTAAAGTTGCAGGGATCTTTACCTTGAAAGGAGTCAACTGTTTGAGAACAGAGATCTTTCGTTAGTCCACTAAATCGCAGACAATGTATAGAGTGTCAACTGCTGGAGTTGCAGTGATCTCTACCATATAAGAGTTAACTGTTTAAGAACAGCAATCCTTATTAGTCCACTCCATCGCAGACTTTGCTCTTGTCTAGAACTGAGCTACATTCCCACCATTTTTCAGGCAGAAAAGTCTTCTCAATTGAGGATGAAAAAGGAGAAGGACATCAGTCACTCTCAAGTTTGTCCGTCCTTTAATATCCACCATTTTTCAGACAGAAATGCTTTCTCAACTGAGGATGAATTGAAGGCCGACGTCGGAGACGGATCCTGTTTTATCTCTTCATGAAATTTTTCAGGTTGTCCATGTTATGCTCCTAATCGTATGATACGCCAATGACATCAGGTTGGTTCTCATCGTTTCCCAGACACATACTTCTTGTACGCTCTCCACTGCCATATGAATAGCCAGGGGTCCAGTTATTTTGATGGCCTTCCTGGAAATTCAATGAGTTAACTCCTGGTGACGTGGATCCTAGTACACCAGAGAGATTACACCATCGAACAATAGACTAATGTCTTATATACACCAGACTGTGGTCGGTTTTGTATGACCGCCCATGACATCAGATAGAATCTTCCTTTCATCTCGTCCATCACGTATCAAGTACGCTTAATAATACCACTACTTCAAGAATGGCAAGTGACTGAGTTCTTAAGAATTTTCTCATGGAATTTTCAATCTGCTCCCCCCTCAGCAATTTGATCAGGATATACTGAGAAGATCACACACTGAAGAATAAACCCAGATGTCGAATCTACACTGGACAATAGCCGGTAAGAATACTGACTATAACCGAGAGTGTGTTAATGTGGTGTCTTTATGGGTGCCCTATAAATTTAACCATCAGTGCTCACCATCTTCACTCTCAGTATTGCAAGCATGTTATGGGGAGAAGAGAATATAAGGAGTTGTTATCGCATGTGATGTGGTGACATTAAAAATGTTATAATTACAACAATATTCCCCCTCTCTCGCCCATGCCAGCAATTAATTTTGGAGATGGAGTAGGCTTCATATTAATTTACTTAAGTGTCTTAATTTCAGGGACAAAAATGAATTTTACCCCTGTAATAGCTGTCTCAGTTATATTAAATAATTTGTGTTCTCTGGTGTTTCAGGTACCTTAATTTTTGGATACATATATTGAATAACCAGCATGCACAAAATTATACAACATATTGACAAGCTAATAAATCATTTCATACTGAGAACATAAATATCATGGATACAAGCAATTATTTTGACCCATAAGATATCTATACATCAACTTCAGTCCGCTACATTGAAATCCTATCTGATATATTAAAACAGTGATACATGCAATATTATCACTATTATTGAAATCAAACCTTCTAGAGATTTATTGTGGGTTTTCATGTCTGGACAGTTGTTCTCATATAAGAGACAGGGTCCATTAAACAACACCATAAAAACTCCAAGAATTTGGTCTGATTTGCGAGAGGACACCCCGGATTTGAATACCAACATAGAGATCCCAAAAGTGAGTCCAATGCAGGGTATACCCAAAGTTTGTATCCCGATATCAGGGCAACAGACATGTGAGCCCCTAGCAGGTTATTACCAGGGTTTAAATCCGAGATGAGTATTCAGGTTTTCCCATGGTTTATAGCCCGGAAAGAGCCTACCCAGTTATGTGACAAATTTGATAGTTGACAGAGGACCTAGTTAGTAGTGTTCTCTGGAGATATATCTTGAATAATAAATATACAAGATAAAGGATATGATTTTGCACGTTTTCGTCTAGAGGTCTCTTAAATGAGATAATCATTCCCGCAATAGCCTTTTTGGAGAACCATTTTTCTTTGGCTCAACCCCCACTGTGAGACTACTATGTATCTACACAGAAATTTATATAAGAAGAAAAAAATTCCCTCAAGACCAAAAGGAGATCTGGACTCTTCGCCTCTGTACAACTGAGGATCCATCTCACTCAACATAATGTTGCCAGTGTGCTATTCGTCCGTCACATTAGATCTTCCCTATTTTATTTTGTCAGTGTGACCTATATCAGTTTGCCCAATTTTTCTAGGACTGTAGGATTCAATTCTTGTAGACAAACTCAACAATAACTGTACATAACATCTGTTGAACAAGACATCTACATGACAGGTTCTTGACAAAAGTGGAACATACATTCACAAGGAAATGTTTACACCAACCATTGTACAAGACATACATCATTAGATACTTGACAACATCTATACAGGACTTTTCACAATATTTGTAACCAACCACAGTAACCTAAGACAGTCTCCAGAGACAATACTTGACAGCAACTGTACAAGACATTCTCCTGAGACATGTACTTAAAACACTGATTCATTAAATACACTTTATTGAGCTGATGGTGAGTCGAGTGATGACCATTGTTTCATCTCCTGGCATGTCAACACTTCAACAATTACATTGAAAATGTATAAAATATGCCACACATGCATGTTGATAAACAAGATACAACAACTTCCTTATTACTCCACCAGCCAATCAATAAACTCTCCTCCTCCTCTCTTCTCTAACTACAACACTGATTCTCGGTATCTATCATCAATCTCTGTCTCTGGGATGTTTCATGAAAATCCTATTTATGGGAAACTTAAGGAAGGAACTACTGTTCTGGATCAGTTTGTACCCTGTTATCCTCAGCAACTGAGGTTGGAAAAGGTCCAGGTAGCAGATTTCCCGTAATAAGTCCCATGGCAGATCATTTCCTCTTGAGAACAGAATTGGTGGTGATGAAAAGATACTGAATCTCCCTGTTGACCAGACTGTCTGTGAAAACTGTCACTGGGGACTTCACATATCTAGTCCACCTCACTTCATCTTCAAGTCTTCAGTCAGAAACACTGTGTGAGCACCAGGCTGGAGATTAACTAAGACAAGTCCTAGCCAACAATCCATTGCACCAGTCATTTCACCAGTCGTCTTGAATGAGGTTAACAACCAGAGACTTGTTGTTTTTGTTCTCAGATGATTCTGATAATTATGATCCCTATAATTCTAATACTAGAATTCTTAAGAACTGTTTTTATCCTTTTTTTATATCCAGCGGTTTGAGAGCTGAGCAAAAGCCTCCAAGAACTTCCAACATGGTGGATTCTAGAAGATTTCACTTATAGAGAGTTGGTTCTGGATTCTGGGACTACTGGTTAGTTTTCCCAGATGATATATGAAAGGCCTCTCCACCATCCTCTTGTTCTCTGTCAATATACAAAATGGCACAACATCTCTTTACATTTGTTAAAAGATGATGTTATCATACATTAACATACACAGATGGAGATGGGGAGGAAAGGGAGGATGTTGACCAAACACACCTCTCCTAGTTGATGATGTAGTGAATTTCACTGTGATGTACTGTGGGTGATATGTTTTCATTATTCACCTTTATCTGTGGTAATCACAAGCCTATATGTGGAGACAGGGGTAGCTTACACAATTACAAGCATTTTAAAGCAAGCACTATAAGGCAAGCAATATGAGCAAGCATTGTGACATAGCAACATGGGACAGGCATTGTGAAGGGAAATGGAAAATAGGCATTTACAACTGCAATAAGCAATATGTATTAACTAATGGCATTTACCCAATTAGCAGACCAGACATCCATCCCAATGGTTGTGATGTTGGTGCATGAATGTCCTATTCCATACTCACACAGCAATGCCAGACCTCACCCCTTTCAGACCAGACTTGGCTCACAGGTACATCATCTTCATCATGTGCTCTTTCCCCACTGAGTAATGTCATATCTTACCACAGTAGGTAACAGAAGCTCAATTGCATAAGCAATTGTCCTCATATGCACCAAAGCACATATGGGGAAAACATGTTTAGTCCTTGCAAGTTTGCATGAGCCATACATTATATTCAGCCAACTAAGACACAGGTTCACACACCTATTGTCCTTTTAGGAACTAGTTTATATGAACCAACCAACAGTAGAGGTACCAGTGTAATACTTCAAAGAGAAATTATATTAATTCTCTAGAGCGTAATTTAGCCACCAGGCATCACATGAACTTTGCAATTCTGGCGTGCCATACACCGTCCTGCTTACATATGGATATTGAAGCATCTCTTTCTACTAATGTGAGAGGCTACTTATCAAATCACCAGCTCACTCACTCCAACATTCTCAGCATTTACAAAGGAACCTTAGCACATGTTTACATCACGCATTCCAATTCAGACTGCCAAATGTTAACTCACAAGAGCAGTGTACAGTCTGGTTAAGAATGAGTCATCCTAGGCATTAAGAATGCACAAGGGTTTGCGAATTTGCATTGAGTGGATTATACAATCATCAAGCATACGCAACCAGTCACAACAAGGGAATGTTATGCACTTGGAGTATACAGCGTAGAAGAACTGTCAAGGTTGAAGAAGCAGTATTCAGAATACTGGCGCACAGAAGTTCTGTTTTCACTTTCACATTTTATTCATAAAATACTCTTATATTCTTCTCTTTCGTTCACTAGGCATAACCACAACATTAAAGTATGTTTTAAAGTGGTACCTGTTGTCCAGAGAACAATATATTATAGAAACTTTAAGGGCATTGTTGGGTCACCACATCACAAATTACGACTGCTCCTGATGGAATCCCGCTTCAAACTAACAGATTTTCAAATGTGGCCTAATGAATAGCGTGGGCTATCATGTATTAGCCAATGAAAAGACAAGCGCATATACCGCTGCCCTACCCCAACTCGTTCAGGAACTTACTATTCCAAGGATAGCCCTTCTATCTGCAAACGCCGCTCAAATAGAAAGTATTTTTATGAATGTGTTAGACTGGGAATGTGGGGTTCTGATCTATCATGTCACAAGGGTAATAAAAGTAAAACTGTAGTGAGGATAAACAGTGTTAACAGCATGAGACATGAGATAAAGATGTTTTGAAGGTAGATAAAGAAATTCAAGAACAATACAGAGTGACTGTGAAAAATAGATTAAATGCTATAGCTAAAATATAAAGCATAAACAAATGATTGGAAATGTTAAGGGACTCCATTCATCAAACGAGCAAAGAAATACTACCGAAAAGCTAAGAAGACATTGATGACTGAAGAAATCTTGAAGTTGGTGGCCATAAGACACCAGAGTAAAATTCACAAACAAGAATATGATAAGATATGTAAAGAAATAAGAGACAATTGTGTGAAGGCAAAAGAATGATTAACGAGCAGTTCAAGAAAAATGAATTAAATTCTATTAAAGATTCAAACAATATACACAACAAATCAGTGAGCTCACATGAAGAAAAATAAGAATAAATACGGGGTGTTTAAAATCAAAATAGGAAAGATATTGGAGGAAGATGCTATAAAGAAGAGGTGGAATGAGTATATACTAGAATTATATAATGGAGAAATGGAAGAATTAACAGAAGAAAGTAACTTAGAAGGTCCACCTATTCTAAAAGAAAAAGTCGCTAAAGTATCAAACATATGAAGAAAGGAAAAACAGCTGGGCCAGATGGAATCACAATAGAAGAATTAGAAGTACTGGGAGAATTTGGAGTAGATATATTAACCAAAATGTTGAATGATATTTACAGCAGTGGATATCTACGGAGTGATATGCTGAAATCTGTATTTATAGCTATACCAAAAAGACAAGTACCAATTGAATGCGAAGGTTTTCGTACGATTAACGTCATAAATCATGTCACTAAGCTTCAACTCAGAATTATAATGAGAAGAACAAGAAAGAAAATAAATATGGAAATTGTTGAAGAGCAGTATGGATTTGTTGAAGGAAAGAATACAAACAATGCAATATATACACTATGTACACTAATAGAAAGATTAATAGAGACACAGAAAGACATATATTTGTGCTTCATAGATTATACTAAGGCATTTGATAAAGTAAAACATGATGAACTGATTAAAATATTGGAAGATATCAACATTGATGGGAAAGATTTAAGAATAATAAAGAATATTTACTGGAACAAAGTAGCAGTAATTTAAATGGCAAATAAAGAGGGTAGTTACGAACAGACAAAGCTAGGAGTAAGACAGGGGTGTGTCTTGTCATCAGATCTCTTCTCCCTCTATAGCGAAGATAAAGAGAGAGATCAAAGAGAAGAAAGGAATACTAATCGGAGGTTACAACATAAACAATATTCGCTATGCAGATGACGCAACGTTGGTAGCGGATAATGCAACAGACCTACAACAATTTTTGAACATTGTAGTAACAGAGAATGCAAAGAAAGGACTCTCCTTGAATATCAAGTAAACAGTAACATTGTGATATCAAAGAAAATGGTGTCACCAAAATGTGACACACGAGTAAAAATAGAAGCGAAAATTCTTAACCAAGCGGATAATGTTAAATACCTAGGGGCATTTATAACATCAGATGGAAGATGTACAACAGAGATTAAGAGCACAATAGGGCAGGCAAAGGCGGCATTTAAAAAAATGAAGAGTATCTTATGTAATGTTGTTTGTCCATCAAGAATGATGATGACCATTCATTTCATCCAGTGGGGTTGAAGGTATGGAGCCGTGGGTTCTAAAATGGCTGATAAGTCCTATTTTGGCTCGAAATGTTCTTTGACAATGTGGGCAAGGAATGCTTGACGTTTCTGGAGGAGGATTTCCTGCAGTGGTTTTTCTGTCCTGCCTTTTCTTCACAGCTCTTGCAGTCCTGGTTGCCTCACATATGACTGCACCCTTGCGTAATGATGCACGCCACGAATTTCGGTCTCTGGCTGCAGCCTCCCAGGTGTCATGATGAATTCCAAAAAGCCTTCAGTGAAATTGTCAGAGTGTCTTTAAAGCGTTTCCTCTGGCCACCTTGGGAGCGTTTACTACAACGCAGTTCGCAGTAAAAAATTCGTTTAAGGAGCCTGTGATCTGGCATGCGAGTCAAGTGACCAGCCCAGATTCTTCATCAGTAGAGTGTGGATACTGGGCATGGATGCTCTTTCTAGGACTTCAGTGTCTGGAATCTTGTCTTGCCATTTAATCTTCAGTAGCTTCCTTAGGCAGACTGTGTGGAAGTGGTTTAATTTCCTAGCGTGTCGCTGGTAAACAGTCCAGGTTTCACAAGCATATAGCAGTGTGGATAATACAACTGCTTTGTAGACATTTAGCTTTGTTTGCAGGCTTATTCCAGTTCTGTCCCATACATTCTTGTACAGTCTGCCAAAGGCCGCACTGGCCTTGGAGATTCTTGCATTCACTTCGTCATCAATTGTGGCAGCTTGTGACACAGTGCTGCCAAGATAGGTGAATTTGTCCACAACACTTAGTCTATGATCATTCACTTCCTGGAGCTGGCTGGTACATAACTACAGTCTTCTCCAAGTTGATATTGAGCCCAAAATTGGCACAGACATGTGAGAAAGCTGAAACATTATGTTGCATGTCCGCCTCTGAGTTGGCGTACAGAGCGCGAACATCAGCAAACAGGAGATCTCTGACGGTGTCACTGTTAATTTTGGTTTTAGCTTTCAGTCTTCTGAGATTGAATAACTTTCCATCCATACGGTAGTCGATGTCTCAATCCATCCAGCCATTAATTGATGTCAATGTTTCGGGTTACGAACCAAGTTCTGGAAATATGTTCGTAACCCGAGGTACAACTGCATACGATATGCAGATGACACAGCATTGGTGGCGGATAATGCAACAGACCTACAACAATTGTTGAAAATTGTAGTAACAGAGAGTGCAAGGAAGGACTCTCCTTGAATATCAAGAAAACAGTAGCAAAGGTGATATTACAGAAATAGTTTTTTTCGTGTTTGCATTTCCTTTACAGGACATCGCTGTCAACATCAGAATCTTTCAGCTGATTGTTGATTTCTTGGCAAGATTACGCTCACTAGTATGTCATTGCTTTCTGAGCGACCGGCTCAAATACCACGTAAGTTACCGACGCGGAGAGAACCGCTACCGATTCTCACGTAACGTCACGTTACTCACGAGAGTATATGGGATTACGGAGAAAGTCGTGTAACTCATAGACCACGGAGACCGGCATCAAAGAATAATGGTGACACCAAAATGTGACACACGAGTAGAAATAGAAGGGAAAATTCTTAACCAAGCGGATAATGTTAAATACCTAGGGGCATTTATAACATCAGATGGAAGATGTACAACAGAGATTAAGAGCACAATAGGGCAGGCAGAGGCCGCATTTCAGAAAATGAAGAGTATCTTATGTAATAAGTCACTATCAACGAATGAAAGAAAGAGAGTACTGAAATGCTATATAGAACCAGTTTTGCTGTATGGCAGTGAATCTTGGAATGTAAATGAACAAATTAGGAAGAACTTAGAAGCAACAGAGATGTAGTTTTTGAGACGAATGTTGCCAGAATAACTAACAACGATTGCCTAAAAGAGGTTAATGAAACTAGAAGACTATATACAATAATAAGACAGAGACAAATAGCTTTCTTTGGTCATGTGATGAGAAGAGAGACATTGGGGAACATCGTGACAACTGGAAAGATCGAGGGGAAGAGAGGCAGAGGCAGACCAAGAGAAATGATGCTGGATGGATTGAGACGGTGGCATGGAGGAATATCATCAGCAGAGTTGTTCCAGTACACCAAAGACCGAGATATGTGGAGAGCCATGAACGCCTACTCCAGCTGGCAGGGCACTTGATGATGATGATGAACGGAAAACACGCAACGCACCTTATAAAAACAGTCTTGTGCGAAATAAATAAATAAATGTTTTGCATATCCTTTACAGGACATCGCTGTCAACATCAGCATCTTTCAGCTGTATGTTGATTTCTTGGCAAGATTACGCTCAGTAGTTTGCCATTGCTTTCTGAGCGGCCAGCTCAGTTATCCCGCAAGTCACCAGCGGGGATCGAACCGCTCCAAGCTCTCGCCCCGCTACGAGACTCTGCGTGATTAACGGGATTACGGAGAAAGTGTTGTAACCACTCGGCCAGAGAGACCGGCGTGCGAAATAAACCCACAGTGAAAAGAAAGATATGCAATTAAAAGTATTGCAAAGGGATATAACAACATAAGTTTGTTTCAAGGGACATTACTAACAATAATCCTGACTTTATTGTATAATTAAATAATTGCAGTATTTCTCTAATCTTTCATAACATATTCACAAAGCTAATTGCAGCTATAACCCATATAAAGAACAAGATAATAACTTTAAGACATCTTTAAAACTTTTATTTAAATGATAGCTTTAGTTTATGTGAGTAAGAATTTTGCTAACTAATTTGCGTATTTCCCTTCGATATGACATTCACTGTTTTATCCGTTTAGTAATATCCTAAGAATTTTCTGACATCCAAATAAATTTTTTTGCGGCCTGTTGTACAGGCCAAATAAATTAACAATTAGTTGCATTTCCTTTATAGGAAGTCTCAGTCAACGATATCTTGGCACGTTTACTTTCAATAGCTTGCCATTGCTTTCTGAACGACCGGCACACCTTCCAATTCGTAAAAAAATAATGCTAGGCGATCCGCTGCCAAATCGCCCTCAACTGTGTTTTGAAGGTGGGTATGCGGGATTACGAACTGCGTCCTTAGCCATGGAGCAGAAACAGGCCAGATACTTGTTATGAAAAACTCAATACACATATATTTCCCACACATTTTGTTAAACACAAAATTTCACAGATTAAGCAAAATGCCACTCCCATCAAGTTCACACTCACACTTCATACTATGCGTGTTCGAACAGATACATTCACAGATGGATTAGTATAGTACAGCATTGTGTCATGTACCAAGCTAATACTTTGTGTCCTCAAGTACCCGTATATAGAAGTACAGCCGAGACAGGAACACGGAGCTGATCCACGACTCTGGTGATCGAGTGAGAAGGCAGAACATGACCGCCCACGCTTACCGGCATGGCACATTATGGATAGGATGGATGTATGCATCTAACTATATCTTTATGTCCTGATGTACACAGTACATTGAAAACAGTTTCAGTGTACAGAACAGCTTTATGTTTAATACACACATTTGCATAGTAAAGCTGTATGTGTCTTGTATGTACATATCTACAGCTGTGCCATCCTCATGTACATATGTGTATGTTTTTATGTATAAGTACACATGCACAGCTGTGTATCCTAATGTACAGTGTACAAAGTAAAGCCGTTAGTCCTCTTATCAGATATATCAGCTCTTAGTTCTTTCATTCATAAATATATGGTACATCTGTTAGTTCTCTCATTCATAAATATATAACAATTCTGGTGTTAATTCACTCATACATAAATATATGATGCATCTGTTAGTTCTCAAACACATAAATATATAGAAATACAGTTGTTAGGTCACTCACACATAAATATATAGAAGTGCAGGTGTTAGTTCTCTATAACAGAGTAACTGTTGTATAGAGTAACTGTTACAGAGTGACTGTTATGGGACGACATAATTAAAATGGGACTCAGAATTAAAATGATGAATAGAGAAATCAAATATAGTATGCGATAGAATATAGTGGAGCGAAGCGCACTAAACAGCGCAAGATACACGTAGAAGACAGTTGAGTAGTATCCAGATATAAAGAGAAGTTGTATTTTTTAACAAACAAGAAGTTAAGCCGTCTTAAAGTCAACCAGAGAAGCTGTCTTGAAGTCAACCAGAGAAGCTGTCTTGAAGTCAACCAGAGAAGCTGTCTTGAAGTCAACCAGAGAAGCTGTCTTGAAGTCAACCAGAGAAGCTGTCTTGAAGTCAACCAGAGAAGCTGTCTTGAAGTCAACCAGATTATGTGTTCGTGTGTCGAGTAAGACCACAGTCTACTCCTGCGAAAGATAGATGCTGAAGACGGAGGCAGCCAGCCAGGAGGCGCACCACAGAAATAAGGCTGCCACGCAATTTTTTTTCCCGCATATCCTTTACAGGACATCGCTGTCAACAGCAGCATCTTTCAGCTGTCTGTTGATTTCTTGGCAAGATTACGCTCAGTAGTTTGCCATTGCTTTCTGAGCGGCCGGTTCAGTTATCCCGCAAGTCACCAGCGGGGGACGAATCGCTCACAGTTCTCGCTCGCTACGAGACTCTGCGTGATAAACGGGATTACGGAGAAAGTGTTGTAACCCCTCGGCCAGAGAGACCGGCGCCACACAATTACGCCGTGAATTATGTCGACAACTGCTACATGTTATGGTGCTCGCCCTGCTCTGGACCCCCAGGCAGGTGCAATGCCGTGCCTTATGTCTCGCAAGGGTCTAACCACAACTACTGGAGGTCCTTTTCAGATGTCCTGCGGAGCCAGGGGGACTGACAATAGAACTTCTGGCCGTACCAAACAAAGACTTCAAATAATGCACTGGAATGCAGAGGGTATCAACAACAAAAGAATAGAACTAGAAAACATCTTGGCCAAAGAAAATGTAAGTGTATGTTGCTTGCAAGAAATTCGCCTCAGCGAAAATATAGCCTTCAAAATCAGAGGCTACCAGTGTTACCGATCTGACCAAAAGGACAGGCGAAAGGGTGGAATACTGACTCTTGTCAAAAACAACATCCCTGCTTCCCAAATTGAAGTTTACATGGAAGGGGCTGAGTATCAGGCACTTAAACTTAAGACAGACAATACAGACCTTCACCTGATCAATTGCTACTGTCCAAATGACCGCATACAGGGCAGAAGGAAATAGCACATGAGGTTATGGAGGCACCTATGACAATCAGTGAACTGGAGCTATCCATATCTCTCTCATATCTCATCATGTTCCTCTAGTACCTTGCGGTGTCGAGGTGAAGTATAAACTTCGTGAGAGTGCCCGATTATGGGCTTCATATATCGATATTCCCATGGACTCTGCTATTCCTTCCGTCCAACGTTTACGTGGTCGGCCTCTTCCTCTTTTCCATCTGGTCTGTACATCATTGCTTGTTGTGGTATGCTGTTGACTGGTAACTTACTTGCATGGCCAAACCATTTGACTTGCTGCTTTCTAATAAAATCTAGTGCTGCTTTAACCTCCACTTTGGTCCTGATTTCTTCATTTCTGATCTTATCTCTTCTTGATACATTGAGTATTCTTCTCAGGAATATCATTTCTGTTGTTGTGATTGTTCTTTTCTCTTTTTCTGTCATTGTCCAGGTTTGGCATTGGTAGCATAGAGTTGGTAGGAAGATTGTGTTATAAAGTGCTTTCTTAGTAGTTATTGATACATGTTTGTTCTTTAGTATTGGTGCCATTTGTCCAATGAGTTGGTTTTACTTATTGCACCTATTTTCGATCTCGTCTTCTGATCTGCCATTTGATGATATTATACTTCCTAGGTACTTGAAACTCTTTACTTGTTTCAAGGGATGTTCGCTTAGATGAATTGTTGTTGTTTGTTCTTCTTTAGTTATATTCATTACCTCTGTTTTGCTTGTGCTAATTTTCATGTTATGTTCCCTACACATTTCGTTTAGACTATTCATGTGGTCTTGTAATTCAGTTTCTGATTTTACTATTAGTGCTTGTTCGTCCGCAAACAGGAGTTCTCTAATGGTTAGATTTGCAGATGGTTCTTCTTCTGTGTTCTCGTCATGCGGTATTCTTGCTGTCTCTGCTTGACTGGTATCTTTACGTATGTTTTCTATATATGTTATGAACAGGAAAGGGGACAGGACACAACCTTGCCGTACTCCAGATCTTATGGTGAAGGGTTCTGAGTGTCCTCCAGTTGCTCTCACTATGCATTCATTGTTGTTGTATAAACTTCTACATAGGTTTAAGTTGTCTAAGAGCAAAAATGGCATATGTGCATCCTTTGTTTTTCCTAAATCCAAGTTGTGTAACTATGATGCTGAAATTGAGGCAATCAAGATAGCAACAGAGAAATTACTAAATACCAGCCATGGTACACAACCTGTGGTGATATTGACAGATGCAAAATCCGTAATGGAGGCGCTCCTTTCTGGGAAATTGCCATGTCTAATGACACTACTTTTTGAATTTAGCAGTCAGCATAAGATCACCATACAGTGGATACCATCCCACTGTGGAGTCCCCGGAAACGACAGAGCTGATCGATAGGCTAAGGAAGGAGCAAAAGAAGAACAGCCTGATGTGCGCGTTACATACCACCAAAAGTAAAGAATGATCAAATCAGTCAGGAGGCCACCAAACCACAAGACGACTACCACGTTATGGACAGACCAGAACAGGTCATTCTTCTGCGCCTCAGAACAGGACACAACAAATTACGCAACCACATGTATACAAATTCAAGATTGCCGACTCAGTCATTGCACATGTGAATTGATGTCGCAGACAGCAGTGGACATATTCCAGGATTTCCCAAACTACAACATATCCAGGCGAACCTTCTGGCCTGGAGAGATAACAATGGAAGGTAAACTCTATGGACCGCTGAGTGGAACTAAAAAAGTCTGTTAGATTCATACAAGAGACAACATTGCAGTTATAAACATATTTCAGGCGAACGAAAGAAGAAGAAGAAGACAACCAGAGAAGCCGTCTTGAAGTTAACCAGAAAAGACATGTTTGAATATTCTAAAGACAAATGATATCTGACACCGTCGCCAGTCTATGGCTGGGTCTCTGTTTTTGTTTTGATTATATTAAGCCATCCTGGCATATATCTCTTCGTTTACACCCCCCCCCCCCTTTCTCTTCAAGACTCCTAGTGGTCAGAGGGCTGAATGGTTTCGAGGTATGGTATCCGCCACGAGTGCTGGAGGTCCCGGGTTCATGCCCCGGTTATGCCGCAATTTTTTCTCGAGACTTCTAGTAATAAAATTTCCCCTGGTCTCTGGGTGGTGAGATCGGACGCCCGTGTGTATTGTTGCGCACGTAAAGAAATCCCTTGGCAGTTGGAAATCGAAAAAGAGTAGCCTAACGGCGCTCAATTAATCAATCATGTGCCATGCCGGAAAGCGTGTGCGGTCATGACTCGTCATTTCAATCGATCACCAGAGTCGTGGATCAGCTCAGTGTTCCTGTCTCGTCCATGCCATGTGGCCAAGCCATCCAGGTATTTTCCTCTCGGTCTTCCTCTTGGTCTGTTCCCTTCGATCTTTCCAGTTGTCACCAAGTTCTCCAATCCATTTCTTCTCATAACATGTCCAAAACATTTTGGCTGTCTACGTCTAATTTCTCTAATCAATTTACGATTTTCATTTAACGCTGCCCGGGCAAAATTTCCAGTTAAAAATCTACCCAAAGTATTTCAGGATCCTCGCCGGTGCTACGGAGTTCGTGCACTGAGCTGAGTTTCTCCAGACTCAGGTTTTGAGTCAGGAGGGGAACGGAGCACTTATGGGTTGCACCTGTGGGCCATGACGTTGATCCATCGACTAAAGTAAACTAAACTAAACTTCCTAGTGATCACTATATTTTCAAGTTTATTTCTTATCGTACCATGACTCGTAAACAAAACTGGACTGTTTGTGTTTAATTTTTCTATTCCTTTTAAGGTTTTTTTTTTTTTAAATTGTTCCTTGAAGGAACTTTCTCATTCGTTTTTCTGTCCATCCACGGCATTGTTTGCATTCTCCTCAGAAATCTCATTTCTCCTGCCATTAGATGTTTCCTAGCTTGTCTGCGGTGAAGCTGTAGAAATTAATCAATATAAAATAGCACGAAGTAGTGCAGATTTACAGAACACAATGACGGAAAACAAAGGACGTTGCGACGACTAGCCTTCATCAGCCAAGTACGACCAGGGAGGCCAGATCAATTGTAAACTTCCGCCCCGCTGCAGATTCGAACTCATGACCACTGAGCCGACAGGCGAGCATCTAGCCACCATGCTAGCTTGGCTTCCCTGTTGAAAGCGTACTTACAATTGAGCAAGATACGTAGTGAATTTGAATAACGAAGACAAAAACAATAGATTGCAAGATTTATTGCCTGGCATATTTCGCTGCATCTCGTCAGGTTCATACTGCAGAAATCACACAACTTACGTGAATTAACTAGATAAATCCTTCAAATTCAAATATACACATATTCGCACAGTAATGTCGATTGTCTACCACGGTAATTTTAAGCTGACTAACAGTGTGCATACTGTTTACCTACACATTACTTGTTGATGATGGTGGGGTCATCATTTGCTCTCATGCACACTAAAAACTGTCAATAGAAATTCTTTCATACTCCAAGTATTCTCAATCACTTAGTCTTATTTAAACAAGTTTAACAATATCAATGAATGGATCATACATTAATCATTGCAACAAGCGTCCCAATTTACAAAATAAATTGCAAACAGGTATGCATGGTGTTTTCTTGCGGACGCGCAAGACAGATAGAACGAACAACGAACAACGAACACGATTTATTTTTGATATATGATAGATGATATCTATCATATGAGATATGAGATATAAGAGATGATATATATATATATATATATATATATATATATATATATATATATATATATATATATATATATATATATATATATTATATATATATATATATATATATATATAGTGGTACCTCGGGTTACGAACTTAATTCGTTCAAGAACTCGGTTCGTAACCAGAAAAGTTGAAATCAATGGGAAAAAAAAAGACAATCCGTTTCAAGATGAAAGAATCGTTCTTTTTTATTACCACCCGGTCGTTTACCCGACACAAGGCAAAGAATACGTGTACTTCACGTATTAAATAAAGAGAAAGTAAACAAAAAAATGAATTAAATGAGAAATAAAAAGATATTTAGTCTATCCTTATTACCAAGAAAACGATCATGGGAAATTTGTCACTTTCTTTGTTATTCTGAATCATTAGTTTCAGGAGTATCTTGTAGCTTTTTCTTGGCAGCCGATTGGGAATCTTTCTGCACCTAGAAACTATCAAGGGAAATGTGTCGCTTTCTTTGCTGGAGAGTCGTTTTGAAATGAACCATCATGTTATCATTCATCAGGTTTACTGCCCTGTTAGCAACAAGTTTGTTTGGATGATGGTTCACAATGAAGTCTTCGACGTCTGCCCACTTGCTGCAAATTGTTTTAATCCTGGCAGTTGAAACAGTCACTGACTCCTCATCATCACCTCATGTGTGTTTGTGTGTGTTTGTGTGCGTGCGTGCGTGCGGTCGCGTGTGTGTGTGTGTGTGTGTGTGCGTGCGTGCGTGCATGCGTGCGTGCGTGCGTGTGTGCGTGTGTGTGTGTGTGTGTGTGTCCAGCTCTTCTCTGCTGACAAAGAAACTGATCTATGAGATACAGCCTCCCTTTGTGCTGGGTAGCTCAATGAACCTTTGTCCTTCTCTTCTTCTTCTTCAGCGTTCCGAGCCATTGACGTTCTTTGCTGCAAATACAATCCGTCTCCATTCGTCTCTCTGGTGGACCTTCTCTTGCCAGTCGATGATTCCAAGTGCTTGTAGGTCTGTACATGTATTATCTCTCCATCGCCTACTTGGTCTACCTCGGGGTCTGCGGTCATTTATTTCCTGAGTGTAAGCGAGTTTTGTTTCCCTATTATCTTCCATTCTTTCTATATGCCCCAGCCATTGTAGTCTATTAGCCTTCATGATACCAGTGATTAGCGGGGACTTAAACAGATCATAAATGTCTTTGTTACTTCTTCTTTTCCACTCTCCACTTTGTGTATCCCTAATGGGTCCAAAGATGCGTCTTAAAATTTTGTTCTCAAAGGTTTGTAACAAGGCTTCGTCTCTTTTCGTTGTACTCCAGGTTTCAGAGCCATACAGCACAACTGGTCTGATCAGTGTTTTGTATATTGTGATTTTGGTGTTACGAGATAGCGCCTTTGATTTTAGTAGATGTTGTAGTGCATATTATATCTTATTTCCAGAGTTGATTCTAGTTTGTATTTCTTCCCTTATGATGTTGGAGCAGTTGAAGATTGTACCCAGGTATTTGTATGTTTCCGTTCTTTTAATGGTCATATTATATATTTGTATGTGGCCAGAGTTTTTAGCCATTCCGTCTCTTGAAATTACCATATATTCTGTCTTATCTTGGTTGATAACCAGCCCCATCTGTTGAGCTTTTCCCCTTAAGTGAGTCAATATTTCCAATGTCTTTTGTTCACTTTGACCTATAATATCTATATCATCTGCATAACCAAGCAGCTTGAATGTTCCTCCAATATCACATTCCTCCTTTACCTTCCTTACAACTTTCTCTAGAGCCAGATTGAAGAGTAGCGGCGATAGTGCATCACCCTGTTTCAAGCCAGATGTTATTTGGAAGGGGTCTGATTTCCTGCCTTTATATGTTACTATATATTCTTTGTCCTTGACTTGAAATATTTCCCAATTCCCGTTGACAAAGAAGGGAAATGTTCTGATTCATTGGCATACACTGGCATTGTAAATATATAAAGGATCTACAAGCCTAAATATCTCTCTGTTGTAATATACTGGTTCTTGGCGATCATAATAGTACATTTTTGTAATGGAAATAAATAAGTTAAACTAAAGATGGTAAAACATAAATGATGGCAATAATACTAAGAATGATTGATTGAGGACAGTGGTACATATTAGGAATATAAAACTATATGTGAAAGAATGATTTGGAACATGTATAGTATGAAGTATGAGTGTGAACTTGATGGGAGTGACATTTTGATTAATCTGTGCACATTTATGCTTAAAAATGTGTGAAAATATGTGTGTCATCATCATCAAGTGCCCTGCCGGCTGGTGTAGGCGTTCATGGCTCTCCACAGATCTCGGCATTTGGTGTTCTGGATCAACTTTGCTGATGATATTCCTCCTTGCCACCGTCTCAACCCGTCCAGCATCATTTCTCTTGGTCTGTCTCTGCCTCTCTTCCCCTCGATCTTTCCAGTTGTCACGATGTTCTCCAATGCCTCTCTTCTCATCACATGAACAAAGAAAGCTGTTTGTCTCTTTCTTATTGTTGTATATAGTGTTCTAGTTTCATTAGCCTCTTTCAGGCAATCGTTGTTAGTTACTCTGGCAGTCCCATGAATTCGCAACATTCGTCATAAAAACCACATCTCTGTTGCTTCTAAGTTCTTCCTAATTTGTTCATTTACATTCCAAGATTCGCTGCCATACAGCAAAACTGGTTCTTTATCGCATTTTAGCACTCTCTTTCTTACATTCATTGATAGCGACTTATTGCATAAGATACTCTTCATTTTCTGAAATGTGGCTTTTGCCTGCCTATTCTGCTCTTAATCTCTGTTGTAAATCTTCCATCTGATGTTATAAGTGCCCCTAGGTATTTAAAATTATCCATTTGGTTGAGAATTTCCCCTTCTATTTCTATGTCACACTTTGGTGTCCACATATTCTTTGATATCACCATTTTTACTCTTTTCTTGATATTCAAGGAGAATCCTTTCTGTGCATTCTCTTTTACTACAATGTCCAACAATAGTTGTAGGTCTGTTGCATTATCCGCCACCAATACTGTGTCATCTGCATAGCGTATATTGTTTATATTATATCCTCCGATTAGTATTCCTGGCTTCTCTTTGATCTTTCTCAGAACTGATTGGAAGCATGAGAGACAGAAGAATGTGGACAGACATGATCACCAACGCCAAACAGCAGGGACTATAAGAAGAAGAAATTTGTTCATTGGAAATCGTGTATGTACAACCTGTTGCCATCTGTTGTGGTTTGGGGCACACTTAAAGTGTTTAAACAATCGGGGTCTCTGGCATCGCATTATAACTTTCAGCTTTTGTATTGCCTGATGTGTCCTCTATCTTCTACTCAGCTAGAGGGAAAAAAATCTATAATCTGTTCAGTGCAAAGTTTGTGACATGCCTTCTTTCTTGGACATCCGCACTCATACAATATATTCAGAACATTATAGGGCTCTGGCGGCCATGCCACTTCCCCTTCAAGAGAAACTTTCGACTGACATCAAACGTGACTTAAAGTAAAAATTAAACATTACAATTTTAACTACAAGGAAAGTGGTGTTAGCTCGTTTATATTTGTACAATACGTTACAAGCAGATGTGCAGCATTCTATCAATTTTACTTATATTCAAACAGTTTTATCTAGAATCTGATCGCAGATTTTAAGAAATCAAAGTATTTCCAACTTTAACATGATGCTTTGAAAATGAAATATTTAGGCTCTATAGAACAAAACAACTATAAAAGAGAAGGTTGCCTCCCTTTGAATAAATCACAAAGTTGTTAGTATGCTTGCCTTCAAAGACAGCGGTCCGGTTTTTCTGTGGCCGACCCTGCCTTATTAAAATAAGTACCAACAATTATTTAGAATAATCTGGAAATTATGTGGGAGTTGAGAGAGTTGATCCCTAAAGGATAGGCTTCTATCAAAGGTGATTCCCAGGTACTACAGTCTGCTTTCTCTATTCATATTTCTACCATTTATCGAGAGGTTTGGGAGAGCTTTAACAATCCTATTGTCCAGTGAGCAACACAAGACATTTGGGGGTCTGAGTTGGAACTTAATAATGTATATTAGTTAGTTAGTCTTTCCTTCTTCTTAGTTAGTTAGTCTTTTTTCTTGAGCCCAAGGCGGCTCATAGGGAAGAAGTCATGGCTCTCCATGCCTGTCGATTCGCTGCTACCTGTTATAGATCTTGGATGTTTACTTTGCCGTTGAATGAGCATTCTCTGATGATGGTTCTACGCAGGGTCTCTAATGTATATGCCGCGGATGATTCTTTTGGTATAAAGGAACGACGGGACTAGCTTAATTAGTTGGAGGAGATCCCAGGCAGTAGGCTGCTCATTTGTGGTAACTTTAATGTACGAAACAGAGAGTGGGACAATACTGGAGAAACCCGACAGGGAAATGCTCTTGCAGAAGCCATAGCGGATTCAAAAGAAGTCTGCATAAACGATGGGAGGTCAACGAGAATGGGGATGCGGCCTGGTGATGTGGACACGACTATTAACCTGGCATTTGTTACCAAATCTGCAATATTGGATGTAAAATGGACTGTCCTTGGTGATCATGGAAATGACCATCTACCCTGTTCAGTATTGATTTCAAAGTCCAACAAGACCAAGCCTGTGAGAGCACCTAAGCACTTTATATATTCGAGGTAAAACACCCTTATGGGACTACTCAGACAGAGGGCATGCAGTGTCACTAGCAAACCTACTTATGTGCAGCCTCCATGGTGGACCTCCGAGGTAGAACGGGCATGGGAATCCAAGAGAGCGACAGTTAAACAGGTATAGAAAGTGCGGCGGACACCCCAAAGCTCACAAGAGGAAATGGAGAAAGCTTGGCAAGAAAAGACAGATCAGCTGGAGGTAATCAAGCGCTGTGCAACAGGGACCAAAAGAGCGAAATAGGAACACTTTGTGAATGAGACTGGAGGAGATACAACACTCTGATTCATGTAAGCTCGTTTATATTTGTACAATACGTTACAAGCAGATGTGCAGCATTCTATCAATATATTCAGAACATTATAGGGTTTGGCGGGCTCTGGCGGACATTTTTTTTTTTTTTGAATATCTTTTCCAGGACATCGCTGTCAACACCAACATCTTTCAGCTGTATGTTGATTTCTTGGCAAGATTAGGCTCAGTAGTTTTTTGCCATTGCTTTCTGAGCGGCCGGCTCACATACCCCGTAAGTTACCGATGTGATTCGAACCACTGCTGTTTCTCACCGTCATCACATTACCCACGAGAGTATACGAGATTACGGAGAAAAGTCTGCCACTTCCCCTTCTAGAGAAACTCGTTTTCTAAAGCCATCATTAGATGTAAACATTACAATTTTACCTACAGGGAAAGTGACGAATGCTCGTTAATATAATATGAGCTGGAACTTAATAAATGTATGTGCCGCGCTTGATTCTTTTGTTACAAAGAAACGACGGGACCAGCTTATGGAGCTGGAGGCCATTCCAGACAGTAGGCTGCTCAATGTACGATGTGGCGACTTTAATGTACGAAACAGAGACTGGGACAATACCGGGGAAAACCGACAGGGAAATGCTCTTGCAGAAGCCATGGTGGATTTAAAAGTAGCCTGCATAAACGATGGGAGGTAGTATATGCTATGGGCCATCTCCACAGTAGACAGACAGACAGACAGACAGACAGACAGACAGACAGACAGACAGACAGCCAGACAGACAGACAGACAGACAGAGAATGCTGAACAGTTTGAGATCATGGCAATGAGGAAAGTCGGTTGATTCTTTTGTTACAATCGACCGACCGACACCCACCCACCCACCCACCCACCCACCCACCCACCGACCGACCGACCGACCGACCGACCGACCGACCGACCGACCGACCGTCCGACCGACCGTCCGTCCGACCGACCGACCGACAGACCGTCCGACCGACCGACCGACCGACCGACCGACCGACCGACCGACCGATAGATATCTATCTATCGATAGATAGATAGATAGATAGATAGATAGATAGATAGATAGATAGATAGATAGATAGATAGATAGATAGATAGATAGATAGAAAGTGATCTTTCTCATTATTACTTCGTGTGACAAGGTTTGATTATGATACATTGACAGATAGAAGTGGTTGTGGTTGTCTAGTGGTATATTTGTGTGAATACTCTGTAGATTTCTTTCTGCACAGCTATAGCAACTGGAAAAACACAATGTTTTCGCGAACATTATTATTAATGACACAGGTATACGATGAAACACACATGATAAAATGTCCAGGCACTGTCTCACCATAGATACATGTACACACATAATTACTGATAGTGTTTGGCAGCAGTTATCTACTAAGCCTAAGGCTGACTCTACTCGACGTCCGTTAAGTCCCCTGACTTAGCTCAAACTCAACACTACTAGGTCAGACCTCCGCTGTCTGGCTCAAAACTCCACTATATCCTCACTAGCTTGACTGGTGTCTCACACACCTCAGCCCAAGACTCAATACTCCGAGCTCAGACCTCCACTGCCTGGCTCAAAACTCTACTCCCCCTCATTTTCCAGACTTGCGTATTTATTCATTCTTGCCAGCCCTCCCAGGGAGTGCCCTTAACCCCGTGATCACACTTATCAGTTCCCATGAAATTACATTTAGAATCTTCCTTGTTTCTAGGTTTTCCTGTCACATATACGCATCTCACATTACTGAACTATTCCGTTGATTTCTATGCATACCTGACTTCGAATGACATCTACTGTGATATATCTTAACCACCTGTTAGGGGCTTGTCCCATTTGGGGACAATTTATGTGATGCATACGTGTACTTTACCCAACACTTAGTCCTGGGGTTACCCTAGTTTGTAGCCGGTTTTGATCTACCCTCCTGACCTCACATCTGCAAATTGATTTTCTGACCCAATTACTCTTTCTAGTCTAATCAGATTCCCAGCCAGGTCATTCGCTCCAGTCGGGTGCAAACACGTTCGTTACACTTCGCTAGATAGGGAGAAGAGATCGGGTGACAAGACACACCCCTGTCATACTCCTAGCGTTATCTGTTCGTAACTACGCTCTTTATATCCCATTGTAATTGCTGCTACTTCGGTTCCAGTATATATTCTTTAATATTCTCAAATCTTTGGACATCAATGTTGGTATCTTCCAACATTTTAATCAGCTCATCCGTATGCTGAGTGTGTTTGTGTATGTGTGTGTGTATGTATTGCATTTTTCGTATCAAGTATTTAGCCTGTTCCTTCTCCATAGCGAAGATGTTACGGGCGCAGTTTTTAATCTCACATATCTGTGGCTAAGGGCTTGCGAACGCGGTTTGTGAGCCCGTATACCCGGGTACGAAACACAGCGGTGCTGGTTTTTTCGAAAAAGGTATAGGAGCCAGTCGTTCAGAAAGCAATGGAAACTACTGAACGTAAAATTTGCCCAGGAATCACGAACAGCGGAAATGCTGGGGTTGACCGCTACGTCCTGTGAAGGACATGCAATTTAATTAATAAAACCCGCATTCGAAACATTGCTGCGGGCGATTTGGCAGCAGATCGCCTTGTATTGTTTATTTTAACGAACTGATATCGGTGCTGGTCGTTCAGAAAACAATGGCAAACTACTAAAGGTAAACTTGTAAAAATATCACAAACACCAAAACAATGCTGGGGTTTGACTGCGACGTCCTAAATATGATATGCAGCTAACTTTCTTTTCATAAATTTGGCCTGTAAAACAAGCCGGAAAATAATTTCTTAAGAGCATCAAATAGCTATATTGTCAATAAGAGGATAAAACCAAGGAATGTTATATCGAAGAGAAATAGAAATATGCGTTAGGAAATTCTCCCGTATCTAATATAGATCCAACATTTTTAGAACATATCTAAAGATATCTTAACATTTTTATCATTTTGTTTATAAGGCGTACAACTCTAAATAAGTTCTTTAAATATTTTATAAAGTATTAAGATAAATACCCAATTAAATAAATTACATAACATAGCAATGTCACTTTTAATAATGTCCCTTTATATAACTTATGTTGTTAAGTCCCTTCGCCATATTTTATTTATGTGTTTTTCTGTTTTAATGTGGTTGTATTTCGTACAAAAGTGTGTTGTCAAAAGGTCCATTGTGTCTTTTCTTTTACATTTACT
>JACEFZ010022746.1:0-2500 GCA_014155875.1 Cepaea nemoralis
TTTTTTTTCCTTTCTTTTCCCCTTTTTCCAAGGGAAAAAACTTGCCAAAAACCCGGGTTTTTAAAAAATTTTCCCCTCAAAAAAATTTAAAATTTTTTGCCTTAGAAGAATAAATAGACCAAGTCACCAGACTGCTGAAAGCAATATACGATACTTGAGATATACCGCCTGAATTATGTAATTCTAAATTTATTGCAATCCCAAAGAAATCAGGAGCCTTGGAATGTGATCAACATAGAACAGTTAGTACAATGAGCCACATCACGAAGATTCTGCTGAGAATTATCATGCAAAGAGTTAAGAAGAAAATACAACCCGAAATAGGAGAAGAACAATGTGGGTTTGTAGAAGGCAAGGGCACAGTAAATGCTGTGTAGATACTGAGAACAGCAATTGATCGTTCTATAGAAGTAAACAAAGGTCTATATCTTTGCTTTAATGACTACACAAAGGCTTTCGATAAAATGAGACATGTCGAGATGATAAGGATGCTTGAAGATCTACAAATTGATGTGAAAGACCTTAGACTTGTAAAAAACATATATTTGAAACAACAAGCTGCCATCAGAATTGATACTGATGTAGGTCAATATCAGACTATTAAAAGAGGTGCGAGACAGGCAGGCTTGGCCATGGGAATCCCATGGAAAAAAAGGGGGATTTTCTGAATAGTGTAGGGATGGGATGGGATGGGATGAGACAGGCATAAATTACCATTGGGTGGGACAGAAAAACAAGTCCCATGGACAAGCCTGCCAGGCTTGGCCATGGGAATGTTATTCCCATGGGAATCCTATGGGACGGAATGGGATGGGACATGCATAAATTACCACGCAATCTAAATTATGTCCCATGGACAACCCTGCACTCAGACAGGGATGTGTAATGTCTCCAGATGTTTTTCCCTGTACAGTGAAAATATTTTCAGAAATACAGAAGATATGGAAGGAATCAACATTGGGGGACGATACATCAATAACATTAGATATGCAGATGATACAATCATGATAGCAGACAAGGAACAGGACCTGCAAAATTTAGTAGCTGCGGTTGTTGTACACAGTGAACAACTAGGGTTAGAACTGAATATTAAGAAGACACAGATTATGGTCGTCACTGGGAAGAAGGAAATACTACATTGTGATATATGAGTAAATGGGCATATTCTTAAGCAAGTGAATCGATACAGTTATCTCGATACAGTCATAACATTTGATGGGAGATGCCTTGAAGAGATTAGAACAAGAATTGCCATGGCGAAGCTAGCCTTTTGTAAGATGAAAAACATACTGACCAATAAAAAGATATCAATTGAAACGAGAAAAAGAGTGTTGAAATGCAACATAGAACCTATACTTTTGTATGGATGTGAAGCGTGGACAATGAGCAGTCAAGCTGAAAATCAGCTGATGGCTGTGGAAATGTGGTTTCTGAGGAAAATGCAAAGAAACCATGGGCAGAAAGAAAAACCAATGAACAAGTCCTTCAAGAAACAAATGAAGATCGTAAACTGATTAGAGATATTAGACGCACACAGTCAAAATTTTTTGGGAATGTTATGAGAAGAAATGACTTGGAGAACTTGATGACGATTGGTAAGATCGAAGGGATGAGACCAAGGTAAAGACCGAGAGGTAAATATCTGGATGGCTTGGCCACGTGGTTGGTTGAGACAGGAACACGGAGCTGATCCACGACTTTGGTGATCGAGTGAGATGGCAGAACATGACTGCCCACGCTTAACGGCATGGCACATGATGGATGGAATTGTCAAGACGTCCAACCTTAGAAAGAGAGATAGAGAAAGAAAGAGAGAGAGTGCTAGTCTCTCTCTGTCTGTCTCTCTCTCTCTCTCTCTCTCTCTCTCTCTCTCTCTCTCTCTCTCTCTCTCTCTCTCTCTCTCTCTCAGCATTAGAGTACATATGTCTGTTTCCGTCTGTCTCTATGCTGTGACTTCAGTTACACTAGTGCAGTAGCCAGGACTCCTAACCCAACCTTTGTTCTCGTTCCTAGTTTCATGTTCCTGGTCATGGCTTTTCAATAAAGCACATTGTAAATCTGATCTACCCCCGCCCACATTTCAAGTTGCCAGATGTAATCAGGAAGCCGCATGTTGAGAGACAAAGAAGCAATCGATGTGGCTGAAGATTAATGCCAGAACTCAAGTGGAGAAAGATGGACTAAATCACCAACATAACTAGGTATTGTTTGACTGGTGGTGTAAGGTAGTGAGTGGGTAATGGGTAGATGAAAGCAAACAATGGTCAGAAATTTCTTTCTCACTAACAACAGGTAATAGCCAATTTATAGCGTTGGTTGAGATGGGGTGTCTGTGGGATCCATGAAATCTCCTTCTCTCCTTCTCTCTCTTTCTCTCTCTCTCTCTCTCTCTCTCTCTCTCTCTCTCTCTCTCTCACACACACACCCTACACACACTCACACACACACACACACACACACACACACACACACACACACACACATTCTCTATCTCTATAAC
>JACEFZ010022746.1:5000-27042 GCA_014155875.1 Cepaea nemoralis
GAAGCTTTCTTATAAAGTGCATGTAACAAGAACATGGTTTCACAGCAAATGATGAGAACTTTTAGCACATCTCTATAGCACAAGGAATAAATTTCAATGATTTGCTTTTATAGCAGAATAAACCTCCTGTAGCATACAGAATCTGCCATCATAAGAGATGAGATTTTGAGCATGGCAAAACATTAGTGGTCTTAGCATTATTATTGTGCAAAAGTCGATGGTGAGCGAGCGAAAACAATCAGATTGTAATCGTAAAGTATGGAGTAAAAAACAATATCAAGTGATCGTTTCTTGTATTAACGCGATCTTGAAATAATCTTCATCCCCCCCCCCCCCCATGAAACCCTAAAATTCCCCACTGGGGCGGAGGGGGGGGGGGGGGTAATTCCCCACCGGTTGAGAACCACTGCTTTAGAAGCTTCTGTGCCATTTTAGACGTGTCACTGGTGACAATATTTTCTACAGTGCTCCTTTTTGGCGAAGTTGGCGCGTTGTTGAAGAAAATCTGTGGTGACGGAGGGATATGTAATATCACAGCAGTTAGTTGGGACTTGTGACTATTTATCTAACCTTGTGTTCACTGCAGTGCGGCGCGACAACACCCCGAAGTGTGCGCGGACCAGGTGTACAATATCTCACTTAGCAGGATGGCTAGTTGGGCCGGTACTAGACTGTGCAGGTTGTTTTCGATCTTTTTGGGGTTATAAGAGCCTGATTATAATGCTCTCTGAAGGCAGTCATCGACTATCTTGCTCCATAGATTTCTTCCACTGGCTGTTGCATTGCTTTGCTGATCCGGCAGCTTCTGCAGCTTGTCTTGTTCCAGATGTTACCTTTCCTCTGGAGTGAACTAGGCAGGCCGAGAGAGGGATCATGCTGCATGGGCAACACATGATCTCTATATTTTAGCCCAGGCTTTGTGCTATGGAGGGGCAATAACTCCATCCCTGGTCTTAACTGGTCTCGGAATCAAAGCGAGAGGCAACTGTTACGGGTTATAGGTCCCCATCAATTGGCGTAGACATGGGGCGCCACGCGTTGCCTCTGACGGTGGGAGACACCTACAGGTGTCACTGATCAGCTACCTCCCGCCTCAAGCTGGACAGCCCCCGGCCAATTGGGTGCTGATCCGCCACAGCCTGCCTGCTTCAATGGGTGCTTGGGACTAGAACAAAATCTGAATCGCAGGCTGTAAAACCAATGCACCAGCTACTAATAAAAAGAAAAATATAAACCTCAAGTTACGGCTTGCAATCTGGAACGTGAGAACCATGTGTCCAGGATTTTCCACTGACTTGACCAATATTGACGATGTGAGAAAAACGGCTGTGATTGATGCCGAGCTCAATCGTCTTAACATTGATATTGCTGGCCTGCAGGAGACTCGTCTCGCTGAGGAAGGGCCACTCAGGGAAAACAATTACACCTTTTTTTGGAAGGGTAGAGGACAGGCAGAAAAAAGGCAACACGGTGTGGGCTTTGCAGTGAAGAATTCGCTACTGGGAATGATTGAAATTCCAGCAGGAGGAAATGAAAGACAATTACCCCTTGGCAACCTCTTGTGGTTTTGCCACCATTATTACTGCATATGCACCGACACTCGATTCCTCTGATGATGGGAAGGATTCGTTCTATGAGGAGTTTGACTCCGTGATCAAGGCAGGTCCAACATTTGACTACATTTATATGCTCGACGACTTCAATGCTCGTGTGGGCAAGGACTCGAGTTCATGGCCAGTGTGCCTTGGAAAATACAACATCGGTCGCATGAATGAAAATGGGCAAAGGCTGCTGGAGCATTGCACCAGAAATGACCTATGTATTACAAATTCCTTTTTTAAAACAAAAGAGCTGCATAAGGTCACATGGAAACATCCAAGATCCGGTCATTGGCACCAGTTGGACTTCATCATCACACGGAGACAACATCTGAACGATATAACATTGACACGAAGTTACCACAGCGCTGACTGTGATTCGGATCATTCTTTGGTTGTTGCAAGGGTTAGACTGAGACCAAAGAGAATCTACACAGCTAAACACAAATATAGCCCCAGGATTAATATTATTAACACTCACGATCCTGAAAAGTGCTTTCAGTTTCAACAGCAACTTGAAGACGCTTTCACTGATACACCAGAAAATTGTACAGTTAATGAAAAGTGGGGTCAATTTAAGGAAACTCTTTATAAAACTGCCGTAGGGGTTTACGGCACTGTGGATCATAAGAGGCAGGACTGGTTTGCGGCAAACAGCCAGACTCTACAGCACTTGATTGATAAGAAGAAGACAGCTCTCTTAAGAAACAAGGAAAGACCAACGCGTAACACTCTGAGTGAGTTAAAGCAAGCTAGGAAGGATGTGCAAAAGGCTGCCAAGCAGTGTGCAAATGATTATTGGATCAAGTTATGTGAGTCCATTCAAATCGCAAGTGATAAGGGAAACATCAGAAGCATGTATGAAGGAATAAAGAAAGCCTGTGGTCCAATGATCAAAAGAAGTGCACCATTGAAAACCTTGACTGGAGAAATCATAACTGATAAGAAACAGCAGATGGACAGATGGGTAGAGCACTATTTGGAGCTTTACTCAAGTGAGACCAAACTAGCGGATGATGCCCTCAACGCCATAGAGGCTCTACCAACTCTTGACCACCTGGACACACTTCTCACCATAACAGAAGTTAAGTGTGCTATAAATGAACTTGCATCTGGCAAGGCTCCAGGTAAGGATGGGATTCCAATAGAGGTTATCAGGAGTGGGCAAGACACACTCACTCTACAGATCCACCAGCTAATAGAGCTATGCTGGCGAGAAGGACAAGTCCCACAGGATTTCAAAGATTCAAGCATCATAACACTGTACAAGAACAAGGGCGATCGGAGCGACTGCAACAACTATAGTGGTATCTCACTTCTGTGTATTGTTGGAAAAGTATTTGCCAGAATTGTTCTGCGCAGACTTCAAGTCCTAGGAGATCAAGTCTACCCCGAATCACAGTGTGGCTTTCGACAGAACCGGTCTACCATTGATATGATATTCTCATTGCGACAAATGCAAAAAAAGTGCCGTGAACAGAATCAACCACTGTTTATTGCCTTCATCGACCTCACAAAGGCATTTGATTTGGTCAGTCGTGAGGGTCTGTTCAAGGCACTAAAGAAGATTGGCTGCCCACCAACTCTTCTGTCCATTGTGGAATCGTTCCACACAGGCATGAAGGGTATAATCAAGTTTGATGGTGCAACTTCTGAAGAGTTTGAAATCTACTAGCTCCCACCCTCTTTGGAATATACTTTTCACTTCTACTGAAATATGCCTTTCGTGATCAGGATGGTGGTATATACATTCACTCACGCTCAGATGGCGGCCTCTACAATGCTCAGAGATTGAAGGCCAAGACCAAAATTAGGAGGGTACTGATCAGAGAGTTGCTTTTTTCCAGATGGTGCTGCAGTTACGACCCACTCTGAGGAAGAATTAGCAATGTCTACTATCTGCATTCTCCAATGCTTGTTCTGAATTTGGTTTAACAATTAGCAAAAAGAAGACACAGATTATGTCACAAGGTGCACATGGGGTACCATCAGTCTTTATTGACGACGCCGAACTAGAGATGGTAGACCATTTTACATATCTAGGATCAGTGGTAAATAGCAAATTATCCCTAGATCAGGAAATCAACATCCGGATTGGTAAGGCAGCAACAACAATGAACAGGTTAAGAAAAAGACTGGGAGAACAGGAAGCTTACTGCCAAAACAAAAGTCCTTGTCTATCACGCCTGTGTCCTTAGTACTCTTCTTTATGGCGGCGAAACCTGGACAACTTACTCACACCAAGAGAAACGTTTAAACAGCTTTCATATGCGGTGTCTGCAAAGAATTCTTGGTATTAAGTGGCAAGACAAAATCACAAATACTGAAGTATTGAAAAAATCAAGTTGTGTGACGGTTTATTCCATGCTTAGTCTTCGTAGACTTAGATGGATAGGACATCTTAGGAGGATGGATGATGGTAGAATACCAAAGGACATCTTTTTTGGTGAATTACAGATGGGTAAGAGATCTCAGGGTCGGCCTCTACTACGATACAAAGATGTGTGTAAGCGGAAAATGATTGATACAGGCATTGATAATGCACATTGGGAGCAAGTCGCCGCTGAACGTGTTGCATGGAGGGCAAACATCAGATGTTGGAATAAAGACAAAGGAGAAAATTATTGCAGATAAGTCACACACCGAGCGTGTGAGACGTAAGAAATGAGCACGTGTTCACATGCACCCACTCGCAATAGACAAGAAATTTCCCTGCGGTAGCTCTGGCGGGCCTATTCCCGCTGGTCGCGGGGTCCGCTAAAGTCAGGTGGAGAGTCTGACGATAGTGCACGCTTTACACAGGACCGGACACTTGTGATTGACAGATGTGCGCGCCCCTACGGTCCGGGCTCGTACGAGGCCCTCACTTTGGGGGACTTGGCTGAACGCCTCTAAGCCGGGCCCCTTGGGTGTCAGGGTCTGGCCATCACTCGCCACCTGCTCGTGGTGGCGAGGCCTCGGAGGTTGACGCTGTGCCGCCAGCGTCTGCAGCCTACCTTGTGCCAGACGTATTGGTTACTCATTCCTCTGGATAACACAAGATAGGTCGAGAGAGGGATCATGTCGTTTGGGCGCCTCATGTTTCTCTGAAGCTCTGCCCAGGCATTGTGATGGAATATTGGCCACATTTCAACTCACATACTTTGGTCTGTCGAGACTGCAAGGTGCCAACAACAACTGTGAACGAACATTTACAGCGCGAATTGGCCTCACCAGTCACATTCGCTACCGCCATGGGTAGAAGTTATTATGCCTTTTTTGAAGCACAAACTGTCGTCTGTCAAGACGGCACGGTGCCAATGTTACATAGACAGCCTTCCTTGGTCGTTGCAGCGTCCGAGTTCTCAACTGTCCTAAACCATATCACTGTTTATGCACATAGTATGACTAGGTCTATGGCGAATATTCTGACAGCATCATCTCACAGAATCACCATCAGATAGGCCTCCTGTTCCAGCATGTACATGCGCTGCTGATTCTCATTGGCGCGGGGCAGTCAGGTCGATCGGTTTTAATTGCCTATTGGACGAGGAGTATATTACAATGCCCGGTGTTTCTGAGACTATGTCAGATATCTGCTATGGTCCTTTGGTCTACCGTCAACTCCCAGTGAGTCGCACTGTCGAGGATGTACGGCAAGTTGTTGCAGGGTAGGTGGCATAACCTTCTGCTTCCTGTCCGGCTTTGCGCAAGTACATCAGCTCGGACCTTGCTTCGGTGTCCTTGTTCACCTCTAGTCTCGCTACACCCACTTTGGCTGCCAGTTCAGTGAACACTTTGTTGTGGCTCCATGTGAATCGACCGTGCCCGAGGGCTACCTTATACACTGCCAGTATGAATGCGAGAGACAGCCCCTCTAGACAGACAGGACATGCTGCATTGTAGGACATTCCACATATAGCCAGGTTAGCAGTTGATGATAGGACATCGTAAAGCGGTCTGACAATAACATTTGATTGCAAATGTGCCATGTGCTATATGTCGGTCCATGTCAGGGATCTTTGTAAGGCCCCTTACCTTGACACCGACTGACCTTGTTGATACTGCAGCACAACCTCGTGCACTATCTAGTCATCGACTCCTCGGGAATAGTCTGGCCGGTCATGTCTGTGCGTCCAAGGGATACATCCTGCACTACGACAGAATATTGTCCTGTCCGAAGCCTGATTTATTGGATTTTCCCAACACTGCTGAAACACACTGCATTCCCAACACTGCTGCAACACACTGCATTCCCAACACTGCTGCAACACACTGCATTCCCAACACTGCTTCGAATTTCATGGATTTCTGGGCAGAGTTGCTAGCGCCGTCAGTTTTCCACTTCCTTCCTGCTCCTGGATGGACTAGAAATAGCGAACATACCGACCCAGAGACAGCCACACACACAGACAAACAGGCATACAGAAATAACGATGGATGGAATGACGAATACATGGATGGATTGATACATAGACAGATGTATGGACCCGCCGACCGACCGACCGACCGACAGAAAGACCGAACGAAAGAACGACCGATCGACCGACTGAACGACAGAGACAACAAACAGACAGACAGATCGATCAAAGAAATACACCATACGGCAATGATGGCACCAAGTGCGTGGTATGACACCACAAGCTATTGCACCTGGTGACATCAGATGAGCTAACATCTTTTGTCAGTGTTTGATCGATAACTGCATGAGTTCTTTCCTCTGTGTCTGGGCCTCTGTCAGAACGTATTCCTGCCTCACTTTGTCAGTCCAAACTTTCCCGCTGTATCCCAGAAATGACTGCGTGTAACATGTGTGAAATGCTAACTAATACAAATCTTATAGAATTCTGTGATGTATGATGTATCCCATAAACATCTCATCTACACGAAAGGAAACTCCCAGCTGCAACTTTCTAGAGGTAGACACCAGGGTGTGGCAAGTACAGTTCAAGCAACAAATATCCACAGGAATTAGTGGATAATTCTGTTTCTGAGCAGACCAGGGCACCGACTTTTCCTGACAGACAGAAACCCGTGAAACTCTGACATAATAAGCCACCCATGGGGATATGGAAGATAAGTAGAAACCACCACAAGAATAAGTTAATGGGCAAGTCTTGGATATGGATATACAGTGACATCTTCTGACACTTCATGTCAGGTTTAGAGTGGATAATCTGACGTTAATACCGTTTGAGCGATCATAGGCATGATATTGTATGACTACCGTGTGATTAATCTGATGATATGATCGTTCATGAATTGTGTCTGAGCAATCACTGACATGATGTAGTATGCCTACCGTGTGATTAATCTGATGATGTGATCTTTCATGAATTGTGTCTGACTGTCTGTATGGTAGAGAGCAAACACTGGCATGATGTTGTATGGACACTTCCTCAGAGTCACATTGTCATGATATTCTAAGAATACCTTTAGAGCAATCACTTACATTTTCTTGTATGAATACCGTTATAACAATCACTGATATTATTTTGTTTGAATACCGTTAGAGCAATTACTGACATTTCTTGTATGAATACCTTTAGAGTAATTACTGGCATCATCTTGTATGAATACCTTTAGAGTAATCACTGACGTTATCTTGTATGAACACCGTTAGAGCAAACCCTGATATTATCTTGTTTGAATACCGTTAGAGCAATCACTGACATTAACTTGTTTGAATACGGTTACAGCAATAACTGATATTAAGTTGTTTGAATAACGGTAGAGCAATCACTGACATTATCTTTTTCTTTGAATACTGTTAGAACTGTCACTGACATGATCTTGTGTAAATATCGTTAGAGCAATCACTGACATGATCTTGTGTAAATATCGTTAGAGCAATCACTGACATTATCTTGTTTGTATACCGGTAGGGCAACCATTGACATTATCTTGTTTGAAAACCTTTAGAGCAAACACTGACATTATCTTGTTTGAAAACCGTTAGAGCAAACACTGATATTATCTTGTTTGAATACCGTTAGAGCAAACACTGATATTATCATGTTTGAATACTGTTAGAGCAAACACCGATATTATCTTGTTTGAATACCGTTAGAGCAAACACTGATATTATCATGTTTGAATACCGTTAGAGCAAACACCGATATTATCTTGTTTGAATACCGTTAGAGCAAACACTGATATTATCATGTTTGAATACCGTTAGAGCAAACACTGATATTATCATGTTTGAATACCGTTAGAGCAAACACCGATATTATCTTGTTTGAATACCGTTAGAGCAAACACTGATATTATCATGTTTGAATACCGTTAGAGCAAACACCGATATTATCTTGTTTGAATATCGTTAGAGCAAACACTGATATTATCATGTTTGAATACCGTTAGAGCAAACACGATATTATCTTGTTTGAATACCGTTAGAGCAGTCACTGACATGATCTTGTATGAATACCTTTAGAGTGACCACAGATAGCATTTTGTAAGAATACCGTTAGAGAGACCCCAGCTGTCATCTTTTTGAATACCGCTAGAGCGACTACATATATCATCTTGAAGGTTAATTACTTCTTCACGACTCTAAATTCTTTTGTGTCATTTGTATTCTGATACTTAACTTCAGCATTGATACAATTCCCAACAAGTAGCAGCCCCTGTGCAGAACTTCGCTCCCACCCCTGTCGAGAAGACTCTCGATCCTTTACGAATTCCACTGCCTTTTGCATGTTCATGCCCAGCGTGTGGCAATGCCCCGTGTCCATCTTCGTGCTCGCCAACCCCAGCCAATTTTTCCAGCTACCATGGCTTCCATCAGTTGTTTCCACGCCACTTTGCCATTTAATTTGGCCATCGTATTTTAGATGGTGCATCCCTTACTACATGGCGCAGATAAGAGACAACTACTGATAGTATCTGTCCGTTGGCTTTGTAGTTTATTCTTGAGTTTTCTATGGCCAAGTAACGGGGGTATATTATTTAATTCCATACTTAGTAGAGACTCGGCTGGCACTGGTGTCAGAATGTCGCCACACAACATCGTGGGATGTGTTTTCGGCCGTTGGTAAGACAGGAAAAGGAAGAGGGGTGGGGTGAAAACATGCCTAGCCTAGGCACTGTATGGCATCTGCTTGGGTGATGATCATTCTGAACCAGGATAACAGGCTAGCCCACCACACACCAGCTATAGAAGTAAAGAAAACAAACACATATCAGATAGTAAAGGAAACAAACACATATCAGACTGCGGGGAACTATCCTGGCATGAGAAGTAATGACACAGGCATCAAGCATGTGTGTGCTTGTGTGTGATGCGTGTGTGTGTGTGTGTGTGGGGGGGGGGGGGGAGGGGAGGAGGCTATATATCTGTTCTCATATATTTGTCTTCAAGCTTGTAACCAGATTTGTTCATCTGGTGATAGTGTTCTGACATATTCATCGTCAAGATATCTTTTGTTCTAAGGAGTATAAGTAGTTGTTAGTGTGTTAATTTCTGTGGTTTAGGATCTGTGAGTTTGATGGTTGGCTACCTGATAATATGATAAACACCCAATTCGACAAAGTCATAGATGACAACAGACATTACTGACTTGACTTGAAAAACAAAAATTCGTAATTCGGCCTTTTTCAACCTGCTTCTTTCAGCTGTGGTTATTGTTGAGGTCCGTGGTTTTTGTGGGTTTAATTCACGCTGATTCTTGTCTTGTGCGCTCTTACGAGTTGGTCATGATCCGGACTGGTTTTATAGACTTTTATGTCTGTGACGTTAGCTTGGGAGGAGGGGGGGGGGGGGGGTGGTGGCGGCTGTCTTTTGTGCCCGTCTCCTCTGGTGGTGTCTTTTGTTAGTGGAGGCTGCTGGTTCGTCTGGCTTGACTGGTTTCAGTCCGTTTAAGGACTTTTTATTCGGTATGTTTGCCTCCTTTTTGTGCATTGCATGTAGAAGCTTTTCGATTTTTTTATTTTCCTCCTTGCGCCTCTTTTCACTTTCTATTTTGAGTTTCTGTTGCCTTTCGATTTCATCCTCTGCGGTCAGCCTTGGAATCATCTCTCAGTCTTCTATGTAGTACGTGTAGCTGGGTCCGTCCTCAGGGTCATAGTGTATACCTAGGTATTCTACCGGTCTCCTGAGTTTCTCGGGCTTCTTTTCTTTTTCTTCCCAGTGCCTTCTGTATTCCTGGCACCTGAGTTTCTCCAATCTTGCCGATTCTAGTAGCTCCTCCAAGGTGGGCCCCCGGGACCTCTCTGTGCCGTCATTAGGGTGCTCATCTCGCTTTTCTTTAGATGTCTGGTCAGATATTGGTTTCCCCTTGACGGTCTCAGGCGTCGTGGTTGGCTTCTGGCTTTAGCTTGCGGTTCAGGCTCAGTCTCTTGGTTTTCATCTTGCGGTTTCTCTGTGATTTCTTGTACGGCTTCTGTTGGTTTGTTTTGGAGAAGTTCCATTTCAGCTTTTTACAGTTCTCGCTCTGATTTAATGGTTTGTAGAATTTCGTTCTCCTTCTCTATCCGTACCATATGTTGTTTTGCTGGATCTCCTTCATTTCTGCCATTAGTTTTTCGTTGTCGCTGGTCGGAGTCGGCGTCAGCACTGCCTTGACTTGTTTCTTCAACTCGTCTATCTGTTTTTGCAGTTGATCTCTTTTGTGAGCTTGTGATATACCTGTGGCTGTGTCGCACCTCCGCATTGCGTCCTTATATGGAGTCTCTGTGGTGATGGCGAACTTTAAGATGTCTCTGTGTCTTTGAAGGTACGGACAGCCCAAGTATCTTGCTCCATGCTTGCCCAGGCAGTTGGCGCACTTTCTTTTGTTGTTGGGTGCTCGGAAGTCAGTGTCCAGCTTGGCCAGCGGACACTCCTTGAAGGAGTGGTGATCGGCGCAATACCGTCAGATTTCCGTCTTACTGCGACATGCTGGTCTGCTGTGGCCGGCTCTCTGGCATCTGGAACATTGATTGACTCTTGGGATGAATCTCTCTGGCTGTTGTATTTTCTTTTTAATTGATACTGTGGTCGGCATCTCGCTTCCCTCTGTCGTCACCACCGCCAAGGATGTAGGAATCTTGGAGAAGATGAGGAGCCGCTCCGCCTTCAAGAATTGATTACATAAATGGACACACATAGTATTATTTGGCACTCACAGAAGAAGAAGAAGGAAATAGAGATTAGAAGACGCACTAGACAACATAAAATTTGAAAGCTATAATAGTTACCAACCGGGATCTAACCTGTCGCCTCCAAATGACGACGGCGCCTCGCTGCAGGAACAAGTGTACTTCGACGCACGACCAACTAGACACTCCAAAAAAAGTGTCTTCATTGGTCGTGTCTATCATACACATGAACCAAACAACTATGGAATATGGACAGAATTCGTATCAAACCTTTGAGATACCTTCATAGGTCTCATAATTTATATTTAAACCAGCATAGGTCAAATAACAAACACACAAACACATCAGACCGTAATGCTGTTGTCGAGTATATATGAACAAACATTTATAGAAGAGAAATGATTGGTCGGTTCTAATAATGTACACGTAAACACAAGAAATAAATGGGGAGAACCGTTGAGGCCACTAAGACGATTACATAAATGGACACACATAGTATTATTTGGCACTCACAGAAGAAGAAGAAGGAAATAGAGATTAGAAGACGCACTAGACAACATAAAATTTGAAAGCTATAATAGTTACCAACCGGGATCGAACCTGTCGCCTCCAAATGACGACGGCGCCTCGCTGCAGGAACAAGTGTACTTCGACGCACGACCAACTAGACACTCCAAAAAAAGTGTCTTCATTGGTCGTGTCTATCATACACATGAACCAAACAACTATGGAATATGGACAGAATTCGTATCAAACCTTTGAGATATCCTTCATAGGTCTCATAATTTATATTTAAACCAGCATAGGTCAAATAACAAACACACAAACACATCAGACCGTAATGCTGTTGTCGAGTATATATAAACAAACATTTATAGAAGAGAAATGATTGGTCTTCAAGAATTGAATGTGGAGGTTCTCTTCGTGTAGCTGCTTCAGGATTCTTCGTCTGATAGCTCCAATGGGATACACTTGACAACCCACTTGATTGTCGATGAGTCGGTGTTTCCCACTCTGGATGTCTTTCTCCTCTCTCTACTTCTCAGTAGGTTTAGGCTCTTGTTTGTGGTAGGTTGTCGTCTTCCTTCCTCGTGGTAGCTTCGTTAGAGGTTGCTTGAGGTTCTTGTTGTTTGCTGCAGCTCGCAGGTAGATTCTCTCCGCTCGTCTTCTTGTCGGCTCCCACGCTGCACATCTTGGATGCCACGTGTCTTTTGGTGGTCTTGCAACATGCCATTTTCCCTCGTATCATGCTTCTTGACTTGTTCACGTGACTTGTCTTGTTAGCGCTCGCACAACGCATTCCTCTTTATACCTATGATAGCAGTGACATGACGTCAGAGGAAAGCACGTTAAGAGCGGAGGTGAAATGTGCGCAGAGGATGCATAACATGAGAAGGAGACACGTGTTGAGAAATGAGAATGTTAGGACACAAGTTGGTGGAATACGAATGCTAGATTTCACGAAAATATCAGCTGAAATGGCTAGGCCATCTATCACGATCATGAAGAGAAAGTGCTCCACACAAAGCAATATCACCCAGTTTGCAGCGAGAAAAGCCAAAGCTAACTCATCAAGTGGTGTGTGGACTGCTTCTCTGGAGCATCTCATAACGAGAGACTATGATGCGCATTCCAGAATTCCTTGCAGAACAACATTCATATCGTGAATCTGCAGGAAAAGTAGGAAAATAGGAGAAGGAGGAGGAGAAAAACATAACAGGGAAGGAGGAAAACATAACAGTGAAGAAGAAGAAGAAGAAGAAGAAGAAGAAGAAGAAGAAGAAGAAGAAGAAGAAGAAGAAGAAGAAGAAGAAGAAGAAGAGGAGGAGGATGAGGTGGAGGAGGACAAGTAAAGGAAAGAAGAAGAAGACAAGAAGAAGAGGAAGGTGCGTTAACGTACACAAAGGTTTACAGTCTCCTCCGTGTAAATTCCAGTACAACGTTGCATTTGACGTCGAAGCAATCAGGTAACCGTTAAAACTTTAAACAGCTTGAAACAGACAAAAAATAGGTTCTTGATTTTCTGGCCACAAACCAGTGAACAGATAAAAACACAGACAATTAATAGTCTCCTTGTCAGCAATGGCTGACACATCTCGCGAGTTTTTCATGTTTTGGTCCGTCGATCCACCGATGAAAAACATCCCAAGAGAAATGGCTCGAAAATGCTGTGTCGATTGGTAGACACAACCAAAGACTAATAGTCAGTCTTACAGTCCTACTGTCTAGCTGTTGATTCGAAATCTGAAGCCACAAGATATTTACCGTAGCGCAAAAATAGTGGACCACTGGGAGGGAAAGCAATACTGTAAATGGTGTGGAAAGCGCCGTCTTACCGCGACAATTGTCCGATTTTAACCCCCAGTGGTGACAGGATACTTTTCTCATACAAGGACATATCTAGAGCGACCTTACGAAATGATCGCTGATAATGTTAGGTCTTGTGTAAGAAGGAAACGCCGATGTCAATAGAACTGGTGACTCCACCTTACAATGCTGTGGTCAAGGTTATGTGAAGGCATAATCTTATATATAAAATAGGATCTCCGCCTGTATGTCTGTATGTATGTCCTTTATGCGTTCGCGAACGGTCCATCCGATTGAGATGAAATTTTTCTACACGTCTTCCTCTCATTCCAGCGCTGCCAACTGTCATATTTTTGTTCTTCTTCCTCCTCCTCCCTCCTCCCCCTCCCTAAATACGTACGTAAATATATGATGATGATGATGATGATGAAAGAATGCCCGAACCACAACACTAGGAAAAGCGAAGAAAATGACGTGACTACACAGAATCGTCACACGGCAATCATCATCATCATCAAGTGCCGTGCCGGCTGGCATAGGCGTTCATGGCTCTCCTTAGATCTCGGTCTTTGGTTTTCTGGATCAACTCTGCTGCTGATATTCCTCCATGTCACGGCAATATCAATAACAATTCATCTTTGTATGTGTAAGGAAGTTATCTACAGTCATGTAGAAGGGAAGAACAATCAATGGAAGGACCGAAATCACAGAACCTAGACGAGTATGAATTCGGAATGGCGAACTCCCTCCTCCTCTCTTCTCCTCCTCACTCTACCTCCTCCCTCCACCCTCCTCATCCTCTCTCCTCCCCTCCTCCTCCCCTCCTCCTCCTCCCTCTTCCTCTCCTTCCTCCTCCATCCACCTTCCTCCTACTCCTTCCTCCTCCGCCTCCTCCTCCCTTCCCTCCTACCTCTCCCTCCTCATCCCTCCTCCCTCCTCTCCTCCTCCTTCTCCCTCTTCCTCCTCCATCCTACTCCCTTCTCCTAATCCCTCCTCACTCTACCTCCTCCTCCACCCTCCTCCTCCCTTCTCCTCCTCCCTCTACCTCCTCCTTCCTCCACCCTCCTCCCCCTCTTCCACCTCCCTTTCCTTCCTCCCCTCCTCATTCTCCCTCCTCCTCCTTCCTACTTCTCCCACCGCCTCCTCCCCCCTTCTCCTTCTCCCTCCTCCTCTCCCCTCCTCCTCCTACCCTCTTCCTCTTTCCCTCCCCCTCCTACCTCTCCCTCCTCCATCCTCCTCCTCTCTCTTCCTCCTCCTTCCTACTTCTCCCACCGCCTCCTCCCTCCTCCTCCCTTCTCCCTCCCCCTCCTCCTCCTACCCTCTTCCTCTTCCCTCCCCATCCTCCCTCTCCCTCCTCCATCCTCCTCCTCTCTCTTCCTCCTCCTTCCTCCTTCTCCTCTACCTGCTCCTCCTACCTCCTCTCTCCTCCTCCCTTTTCCTCCCTCCTCCTCCTCCCTCTACCTAATCCCTCCTCCTCCCTTCTCCACATCCCTATTCCTCCTCTCCCCTCCTCCTACCTTCTTCCCTCCCCCTCCTCCCTCTCCCTCCTCCTCCCTCTTCCTCCTCCTCCTGTTCCTCCTCCTCCCTCATCCTTCCTTTTCCTCCTCCTACCTCCTCTCCTCCTCCCTTCTCCTTTTCCTCCCTCTACCTCCTCCCCTCCTCTTCCCTCCACCTCCTTCCTTCACATCCCTCCTCCCTCTTCCTCCTCCTCCCCCTCCTTCTCCTCCTCCCTCCTCCTTCTACCTCTTCCTCCCTCCACCTCCTCCTTCCTCCTCCTCCCTCTCTCCTCCTCCTCCCCCTCCTGCGTTCTCCTCCTCCCTCCTCCTCCTTCTCCCTCTCCTCCTCTTCCCTCTCCCTCCTCCTCCCTCCTCCTAATACCTACTACTCTCTCCTCCTCCTTCCTCCTCCCTCTTCCTCCTCCTCCTCTTTCCTCCTCCTCCCTCCTATTCTTCCTCCTCCTCTCTCCGCCTATCTCTTCCTCCCTCCTCCTTCCTTCTCCCTCTTTCTCCTCCTCTCTCCTCCTCCCTTTTCCTCCCTCTTCCTCCGCCATCTACCTCCTCCCTCCTCCTCCTTCCTCCACATCCCTCCTCCTCCTTTCTCCTCATCATTCTTCCTCCCCTCCTCCTTCTACCTCTTCCTCCCTCTCCCTCCACCTCCTCCCTCCTCCTCTCTCCTCCGCCTCCCTCCTCCTCCTTCCCCTCCTCCCTCCTCCTTCTCCCTCCTCCTCCTTCTCCCTCCTCCTCCTCTCTACTCCTCTCTCCTCCTCCTTCCTCTTCCTCCCTCCTCCTCCTTCTCCTCTTTCCCCCCTCCTCCTCCTAATCCCTCTTCCTCCATCCTCCTCCCTCATATTCCTCCCTACTCCTCCTCCTTCCTCCTCCCCTCTCCGCCTATCTCTTCCTCCCTCCTCCACCCTCTTCCCCCTCCTTGCTCCTACTCCTCCTTTTTCTTCTTCTTCTGCTGCTGCTGCCGCCGCTCCATTTACCCAAATTAATTGTTGGGGGAATATGTAAAGATCTTAAAAGTGCTCTTTCTAATGCTTTTTGTAAGTTGGTCTTCGTTTATCTAAGGTTGTTCTAACCGCAACCAATAAATGATTAGACAGACAGACAGACAGACAGACAGACAGACAGACAGACAGACAGACAAACAGACACACAGACAGATAGTCGGGAACGGGAACTTATATGAATTAAATGAGATGCTCCCCATCAGGGGCTGGGCGAAGCCGGGCCGGGTCAGACAGACAGACAGACAGACAGATAGACAGAGAGACAGAGAGACAGATAGATAGTCGGGAACGGGAACGGGAGCTTATATGACTACTTATATGAATTAAATGAGATGCTCCACACCAGGAGCCAGGCGATGCCGGGCAGGGGCAGACAGACAGACAGACAGACAGACAGACAGACAGACAGGAACGGGAACGGGAGCTTATATGACTACTTATATGAATTAAATGAGATGCCTCCACCAGGGTCTGGGCGAAGCTGGGCCGGGTCTGCTAGTATTGTTATAATACACAGCTTCTGACAAGGTATAGCATTGGCTTTTATAAACAACATCCTTGTTTATACAGATTATACAAGGCGGGAGAGGAATGTTATACATGGGAGAGAGGAATGTTATACATGGGAGACAGGAATGTAATATATGGGAGAAAGAACTGTTAGACATGGGAGAGAGAAATGTTATATTGGGGAGACAGGAATGTTATTTATGGGAGAGAGGAATGTTATATATGGGGGAGAGTAATGTTATATATGGCAAACATGAATGTTATTTATGGGAGAGATGAATGTTATATAAGAGGGAGATGAATGTTATTTATAGGAGAGAGGAAAGTTATATACGGGAGAGAAGAATGTTATAAATGTGAAACAGGAATGTTATATACGGGACACAGGAATGTTATATATGGGAGAGAAGAATGTGATACATGAGAGAGAATTGTGTATTTGGGAGAGAGGAATGTTACATCAGGGAGACTAGAATGTTATACATGTGAGAGAGGAATGTTATATTGGAGGGACATAAATGTTATAATGGGAGAGAGGAATGTTATACATGGGAGAGAGGGATGGTATATATGGGAGAGATGAATGTTATATATGGGAGAGAGGAATGTTGTATATGGGAGAGAGGGAAAGGTATATATTGGAGAGAGGATTCTATCATTGGGGAGATAGGAATATTATACATGGGAGAGGGAATGTTATATTGGGGAGACAGGAGTGTTATATATGTGAGACAGAAATGTTATTTATGGGATCGAAGAATGTTATACATGAGAGACAGAAATGTTGTATATGGGAGACAGGAATGTTATATACGGGGGAGAGGAAAGTTATCTGTGGGAGAGTGGACTGTTATACATGGGAGACAAGAATGTTATATATGCTAGAGATAAATGGGAGACAGGCATGTTATATATGGAAGAGAGGAATGTTATAAATAGAAGACATGATTGTTAGCTATGAGAGATAGAAATGTTATACATGGAATTGATAAATGCTATACATGGGAGAGATGATTGGTATACATGAGAGACAGGAATGTTATACATGGGAGACATGAATCTTATATATGGGAGATAATAATATTATACATGGGAAACATGAATGTTATTTAGGAGAGATAGGAATGCTATACATGGGAGAGAGGAATGGTATATATGGGAGAGAAGAATGTTATATATGTGAAAGAGGAATGTTATATCAGTGAGACAAGAATGTTAAATATGGGAGAGAGGAATGTTATATTGGGGAGACAGGAATGTTATATATCAGAGAGAGGAATGTTATACGTGAGGAAGAAGAATGTTATATATGAGGGAGACGAATTTTATATTTGAGAGAGAGGTATGTTACACCGGGGAGACTAGAATGTTATACATGAGAGAGAGAGAGAGAGGAATGTTATATGGGGGGGGGGGGGGAAAGGGGCTGGGGCAGGATTGTTATATGGGAGAGAGGAATGTTATACATGGGAGCGAGGGATGTTATATATGGGAGAGATGAATGCTATATATGGGAGAGATGAGTGTAGTATACGGGAGAGAGGAGAGGTATAAATTGGGGAGAGGAATCTATAATTGGGGAGACTGGAATATTATCCATGGGAGAGAGGAATGTTATATTGGGGAGACGGGAATGTTATATATGTGAGACAGGAATTGTATATATTGGAGGGAGGCATGGTATACATGGGAGACATGAATATTAAATATGGGAGAGAGAAATGTCATATATTGGAGAGAAGAATGTTATAAATGGGAGACAGGAATGTTATATATATATATATATAACTTGGAATCAACGACTGGCAAGAGAAGGTCCACCAGAGAGACGAATGGAGACGGATTGTATCTGCAGCAAAGAACCTCAATGGCTCGGAACGCTGATGAAGAAGAATATATATATATATATATATATATATATATATATATATATTATATATATATATATATATATATATATAATATATATATATATATATATACTATATATATTGTATATGGGAGAGGAGAAATGATATATATGGGAGAGAGATATGGTATATTGGGGAGACATGAATGTTATATATGGGAGAGAGGAATATTATAAATGAGAGAGAGGGAGAGGAAAGTTATATATGGTAGAGAAGAATGTTATACATGGGAAACATGAATGTTATATGTGGTAAAGACGAATGTTATATGTGGGAGACAGGAATGTAATATAAGGGAGAGAGGAATGTTCTATATGGGAGACAGGCATGTTATATATAGGAGAAATGAATGTTATATATGGAAGACAGGAATGTTATATATGGTAGAGAGGAATGTTTTATATTGGAGAAAGGAGTGTTATATATGATACAGAAAAATGTTATATTGGGGAGACACGAATATTATATATGGGAGAGTGGAATGCTATTTATGGGAGAGAGTAACGTTATGTAAGGGAAAGAAGTATGTTGTACATGGGAGACAGGAATGTTATATATGAGAGGGGATAATTTTATATATGGGAGATAGTAATGGTATACAAGGTATCTTGGAGACTATAATGTTATACATTGGAGAGAGAATATTATATTGGGGAGACAGGAATGTTATATATGCTTGAGAGGAATGTTATAAATGGGAGAGAAGAATGTTATTTATGGGAGAGATGAATGTTGTATATGGGAGAGAGAAAATGTATATATGGAAAAGAGGATTCTATTATTAGTTAGAATTGAATGCCATACATGAGAGAGAGAGGAATGTTGCACTGGGGAGACAGGAAAGTTATGTATGGGAAACAGGAATGTTATATATGGGATAGATGAAAGTTATACATGAGAAACAGGAATGTTATACATATGAGAGAGAGAGAGAGGGAGAGAGAGAGAGAGAGGAGAGAGAGAGAGAGAGAGAGAGAGAGAGAGAGAGAGAGAGAGAGAGAGAGAGAGAGAGAGAGAGACAGAGACAGAGAGACAGAGACAGAGAGAGGGAGAGAATTGAATTGAATTGAATTGAATTGAATTGAACTTTATTTTAAAAGGGTTACAAATTGGGCATGTAAGCAAGTCTTACATTCCGCCCTTCCAATCACACATCTTTTGTTCATCAACAGTGCATGATACATTCACGTAGGAGAAAAAAACATTGTCAGATGAATGTTGTAAGCACGAACAATGCATATTATCATGTTATGTGGCACATCTCCACTCCAACACAAACATCCCGCAACAACCCATACACACATCGCTCACCCACTCACACATAACATACCAATCCCCACACATCCCTCCACCCACTCACACATTCCCTCACGAACCCAGACATCTCGCACCCACCCACACAAACATCCCCACCCACACACAACTCCCCACTCACACATACCCCAACGCACACAAACTCGCCCACAAACACATGCTCCACCCACCCACCCACCCAGACACCCTAACCACACACACATGCCCCTCCCACACACACATCCCGTACCAACACACACACATATCCCTCACCCACTCACACATGACCACCCATACCCATACATCTTCCCATCCACACACACATTTTCCCACCCACCCACAAATTGCACATCCATTCACAAACCCCACCAACCACACATACACCCCCACCCACACACATCTCCCACGCATACACACATCAACCAGTCCCCCTACACACGCCCCAACACCCCCACCCACACACACACCCACCTACCAAAACCCACACATCCTTCACCCGCCACCACCAACACATACCACTACCCACCAACACCCACACAAACACACCAACCCAAATACACATCCCCCTCCCACACATCCATCACCCACCCACATATTCCCCGCCCACACGCCCCATTCATACACACATCCATCACCCACCCATACACCTCCCCACCCACCCACTCACACATCACCCACCACACACACATCCCCCACCCGCACATATCTATCCACCCACCCAGACACACATATCCCCAAACACACATCCTCCACTCACACACACTTCTCCCATACTCCCAGACACATCTCCTACCCACCCATACACACATATCTCTCACCCCATACACACCTCCCCCATCCATATATGCATTAGCCACACCCATCCCTTAACCCATACACACATCCAGCACACACCCCCTACACACATCCCCATACACCAATCCACACATCCACACATCCATCACCCACACACACACCCGCACCGACCCCCCCCCCCATCCCCACCCAGACACATCCCTTATCTACTGTCAGGATCTCCAATAAGGCCTTAGAGAGGTGAGAAGAGTTAACACTAGTCTAGTAGGGAGACACCAGACAGGAGAGATACCAAGCGCTATAAATAGCCTCACAAGGAGACACAGTTGTGTCAGACCAGGGGCCAATGCGTACAACTGAGCGAGGGCTTTCCCCAAGCCATTGGAAAGCTTGCCCTTGCGAGTAACCGTGAAGTGCCCGGTTACTCTAGCTCACAAGCCAGCGTGCTTGGGACACCACGCACGCAAGACTAGCTACTGCTCTGAGGGGACAGTCACCGTGCTTGTCCACGCAATGTGTAGCGTGTGGACAGACCCGACTGGAGACGGTAGAGAGCAGGCGTATCCTTGACAAATGCTATAGTTTCTAGGCAATAGGCAAACATTAGGCTGTAAATTTAGATTGTGATTACTAGCATCATTTCTCACCACTTCATTGCATTCATGTTGTATAATGATGATGAAGTATAACGCTCGCAGAGCCATTCAAATGTCGGCTCTAAATAAATTGCATTCCTTTTGCAAATGTCATTTCGTGCGGTGCAAAAGTAGGGGAGTCCTGAGAACTCTGCAGCGAACAAGTCGCTGACATCTACACACATATTCACCCACCCACCCACACAAGTCCCCACCCACGCCTCCCCCACCCACCCACTCCACTCACCAACCTACAACCCACTCACAAATCCCCCACCCACACACATCTTCCAACCCACACACATCCCCCACACACAAACCCCCACCCACAAACTCATATCCCAACCCAAACACAATCCTCACATCTAGACACATACATGACGTCTCACATAATCACTGAAGCTAGTGTAAACAAACTCCCACGCTTTACACACACACACACACACACACACACACACACACACACACACACACACACACACACACAAACACACACACACACATACATTGACGATCGTGAGCATTCTCACAAAAATATAAAAAATAGAAAGCAAATTATGCACATACATTGTGTAACAAAAAAAAAAAAAAAATAATAGTGATGCGATTCAATAAGTTGATTCCTAAAATTGACATAAACATAATGTAACAAGCAGTGCACAAATTTTTGTCAGTACATGGTAGAAAGTCAAGTGACAGTACAAATGATAACATGAATGATGAGTATACAGAAAAAAACATGGAATAGCACGTCACATGACATGCATGCGCTAAACTATTTATATCTCTCTTTCTTTCCTTTTTTTCGGTTTCTTTCACACACACACACACACACACACACACACACACACACACACACACACACACACACACACACACACACACACACACACACTAACTCTCGTTGTCTCATCTCCCCGCCCACACATTCATCCTCCACCCACCAGCACTCACCCATATATTCTACACCACCCACCCACACACCTCCAACCACCCAGCCAAACACACACCTCCCACCAACACACCCCACCACCCACATATACACCCCACACACATCCCCAACCCACACACATATTACAACCCACACACATCTCCCACCCATACACTCAGCCCCCTTACACATCCATCCACTCATGTACTCATCCCTCATCAACTCACACCCACCACCCATCCATGAACACATACATCTCCCATCTACCTATTCACACTCATACACCTCAACCTACCCACCGGCACATCCCACACCCAATAACACCTCTCCACACACCCCTCACCCACACACATCTCCCCTCCCACACAACACTCCACCCACACATCTCTCACCCACACACACATCTCCTCGCCCATCTCCCACCCACCCCCACCTACAAACACCCTCCCCACTCACACATACAGCCTCTACCCACCCATACACCCCCACCC
>JACEFZ010022747.1:2500-5000 GCA_014155875.1 Cepaea nemoralis
CCCCTACTACTACTACTATACTACTACTACTACCCCTACTACTACTACTACTACTACTACTACTACTACTACTACTACTACTACTACTACTACTACTACTACTACTACTACTACTACTACTAGTTGCTATTAGACTACTACTAGCTAGTACACGGGACTGATTTTGCGTGAGGGTTAGCTATCCGTTTTACCAGTGTCCCTCGCCATCAGGAAAATCCATTCCAACTTCAGAGGTACTTGTAATTGACGTCCCAAAGTCAAGGACGAGAAGTTAACATTTTAGTTCAACTGACCGTTGTGTAGAACGAACCCACTCCGTCGCGGACAGAAGAAGAGAAAGTTTAAGTTCATCACTCAGCCACGCCGACCCCAAGACCCATGGTAATCGTGTTTTCTTCTTCTTCTTCTTCTTCTTCTTCTTCTTCTTCTTCTTCTTCTTCTTCTTCTTCTTCTTCTTCTTCTTCTTCTTCTTCTTCTTCTTCTTTGTCTCGTCCTCTTCTTCTTCATCATCTTGAAAAATCTCGCTGGTTCTGCAATGATTGATTGACTGATTGACTGATTTAGGAATCGACATCACAGCATGCGGGGCATTCCCATAATCGCTTCATCCCCATCCTCAGCAGCCAGCGAAGAGTTCCAACACCAATAGTACCAGTAGCAATCTGATTATATGTCCGTCTCGCCTTTCCTTTAAGCGTTGAGCGTCCGCCAGATCCCCTCGTCACTCCTCGCTGTCTCATTCTTGCCAGACCAGTTCTGCAATGTTGAGTTGACCTAAGTCAAGAACCTACATCACAGCACTCGGTTCATTACCATACGTGCTCTGCCCTCATCTGCAACAGCTCTAGCACGTTCGTTTTGCGATTGCGATATCTCTGTACATATCACACGCGAATGTTGTGCCTATCCTCCAGACATCGACTCCAGCAAGGCCTTGTTTAGTCCTGCGTTGTCCAATCTCAGTATCTCATATATCGTCATTTGTGTTTATTTGTTTGTCTTTTACTTCCATAAAAATGCAACATATTTCTACATATTACATGTCTTAGACCTCATTTTCGCAGACAGACTGGCTTCATAGTGACTTTGCGATTACTGTGGGGATAGGATTTTAAAAATAAAATGCTTCACAATCAAACAGTATCAGTGGCTATGTTTGTATATCATTGTATATATAATTTTTTAAATTCATTTCATATTATGTGTGTGTGTGTGTGTGTGTGTGTGTGTGTGTGTGTGTGTGTGTGTGTGTGTGTGTGTGTGTGGGTGGGTGGGTGGGTGTAATGCTGCAGTAAGCATCTGACGACATGCAGCCAGATTCTTCTCCTTCTTCTTCAGCATTCCGAGCCATTGAGGTTCTTTGCTGCAGATACAATCCGTCTCCATTCGTCTCTCTGGTTGACTTTCTCTTGCCAGTCATTGATTCCAAGTGCTTGTAGATCTGTATATATATTATCTCTCCACCGTCTTCTTGGTCTACCTTGGGGTCTACGGTCAGCGAGATATTTTTTTTTAAATTCGCATATCCTTTACAGGACATCGCTGTCAACAGCAGCATCTTTCAGCTGTCTGTTGATTTCTTGGCAAGATTACGCTCAGTAGTTTGCCATTGCTTTCTGAGCGGCCGGCTAAGTTATCCCGCAAGTCACCAGCGGGGGTCGAACCGCTTCCAGCTCTCGCCCGCTACGAGACTGCGTGATAAACGGGATTATGGAGAAAGTATTGTAGCGAACGCGGTTTGTGAGTCCGTATACCCGGGTTCGAAACCCAGCGGTGCTGGTTTTTTCGAAAATGGTATAGGGGCCGGTCGTTCAGAAAGCAATGGCAAACTACTGAACGTAACACTTGCCTAGTACATCAACAGCAGCTGAAAATGCTGGTGTTGACTGCAACGTCCCGTAAGGGATACGCAACAAAAAATAATTGTAACCCCTCGGTCAGAGAGACCGGCCAGCGAGATATGCCAGGCAATAATTGTGCAATCTATATTTGTGGCTTGTGAGTGTATATTACTCTATTCTAATTGTTATATTACGCCCATAGATATCTCATATATGGGGATTTTAGTCCTACCCATACAACTTTTCCCGCATCTCTTTTAGCCATTTCTACGCAATAAATTTCCACTGACGTGTACAGATTGTACTGGGACACCTAGTCTATGAGCGGCTTTTCTCTGTAGTACATCAGCAGTAATTTTATCTAGAACACAGCATGCAGAACCGGCGTTGCGGTTTAGGGTGTAATGAGACGCGCAGTTTCATTATACCGAGTTGAGGGTTGGAAGTTAGCCACGGGAGGTGCAGAGGGAGACGGCTTTGCGTAGATTTCGATTGTATGAGGCATCGGCGGTTGAGAAAGCAATGACACACTACTGAATATACCCAATACGCTTTATGGTTACTTTACTTACTTTCATGAATATGATGATGATGTTGATGTTCACCTACTACTACTTTTGACTGTGTTCTAGTAAATTCTGCAGTCATCGTCTCGTCTT
>JACEFZ010022747.1:10000-27255 GCA_014155875.1 Cepaea nemoralis
TAGCCGGCCATGCATGCCATAAGAAGCCACTAAAGAGGGTTGGCGTGGGGCTGGCTAGCCCGGCCTGTAGAAAATTCTAGTTGCAGAATACAACTAATCATGAAACAATTTTACAATTGGCTTAGTGTGGGCTGGTTGGGGGGCTCTGATCTATTGGGACATTGGAGGCAGAAGAAGAAGGACGAGGAGGAGGAAGAGGAAGAAGAAGAAGAAGAAGAAGAAGAAGAAGATAGAGAAGATCATGATGAAGCAGAAGAAGAAGGGAAAAAAAAAGAAGAAACAGAAGAATGAGAAGAAAAACGACAGAAAACGCATACATAGAGATACTTTATGCCATGCTATCTCATCCTATAAGTCTTCTGTTGTTCTTTTCACATCTTTTCCAAAATATCTATTACAATTTATAATTCTCTTCTCCCTGTGTGTGTAGCATGTCTATGTTCATTTCTGTATTTTATCTGATCAACTAACCTATTGTCGACAGCTAAGCGCTAACAGGTCGTACTGCGCTACGATTCGATTCGCTGTTTGCTGATTCGAAAAATCACCTCGGTTAGGGTCTGTTGACAATAAGTTGAGAACGGCATCACAGCACTCGGGGCATTCCTATACGTGCTCTGTCCTCATCTACAACAGCCAGCGAAGAGTCCCTATACTAATGGTACCAGTAGAAATATGATTATGTCTTCGACTGGCCTTTTCTCGGATTCCTGAGTGTTGGCCGGATCTGCTGGTCACTCCCCGCAGCAACAATCTTTTAAAGCCGTGATGATGCAGGCCAGCATGGCCGAATGGATAAGAACGCTCGTTCTTAAACATCCGATGTGCTGCCGCCGAGGTAGTGAGTTCAATCCGCTTGGGTCACTTGGACTAAACGTCGAATTCTCGTCCTTGACTTGGGGACTAAATTACAAGTACTTCTGAAGTCGGGGTGGGTCGCTTGATTGCTAGGGACACTGGTAATAGGGAAAGCTAATTCACACACAAAAATCATTCTTTTGCACTAGAAGTAGTAGCACGTGCACGGACTACGCTTAGGTTCAAAGCCAACGAGCGGAACAGAGTTTGATGATTACAGTTCATCTGTACTGTGCACACGACTCCAAGGCGCCCCGAGCACATCTGTACTGTGCACACGACTCAATGTGATGATCTAACTGTTCATCTGTACTGTGTACACGACTCAATGTGATGATCTATCTGTTCATCTGTACTGTGTACACGACTCAATGTGATGATCTAACTGTTCATCTGTACTGTGTACACGACTCAATGTGATGATCAAACTGTTCATCTGTACTGTGTACACGACTCAATGTGATGATCTAACTGTTCATCTGTACTGTGTACACGACTCAATGTGATGATCAAACTGTTCATCTGTACTGTGTACACGACTCAATGTGATGATCTAACTGTTCATCTGTACTGTGTACACGACTCAATGTGATGATCTAACTGTTCATCTGTACTGTGTACACGACTCAATGTGGTGATCTAACTGTTCATCTGTACTGTGTACACGACTCAATGTGATGATCAAACTGTTCATCTGTACTGTGTACACGACTCAATGTGATGATCTAACTGTTCATCTGTACTGTGTACACGACTCAATGTGATGATCTAACTGTTCATCTGTACTGTGCACTCGACTCAATGTGATGATCTAACTGTTCATCTGTACTGTGTACACGACTCAATGTGATGATCTAACTGTTCATCTGTACTGTGTACACGACTCAATGTGATGATCTAACTGTTCATCTGTACTGTGTACACGACTCAATGTGATGATCTAACTGTTCATCTGTACTGTGTACACGACTCAATGTGATGATCTAACTGTTCATCTGTACTGTGTACACGACTCAATGTGATGATCTAACTGTTCATCTGTACTGTGTACACGACTCAATGTGATGATCTAACTGTTCATCTGTACTGTGTACACGACTCAATGTGATGATCTAACTGTTCATCTGTACTGTGTACACGACTCAATGTGATGATCTAACTGTTCATCTGTACTGTGCACACGACTCAATGTGATGATCTATCTGTTCATCTGTACTGTGCACACGACTCAATGTGATGATCTATCTGTTCATCTGTACTGTGCACACGACTCAATGTGATGATCTAACTGTTCATCTGCACTGTGTACACGACTCAATGTGATGATCTAACTGTTCATCTGCACTGTGTACACGACTCAATGTGATGATCTAACTGTTCATCTGCACTGTGTACACGACTCAATGTGATGATCTATCTGTTCATCTGTACTGTGTACACGACTCAATGTGATGATCTATCTGTTCATCTGTACTGTGTACACGACTCAATGTGATGATCTAACTGTTCATCTGTACTGTGTACACGACTCAATGTGATGATCTAACTGTTCATCTGTACTGTGTACACGACTCAATGTGATGATCTAACTGTTCATCTGTACTGTGTACACGACTCAATGTGATGATCTAACTGTTCATCTGTACTGTGCACACGACTCAATGTGATGATCTATCTGTTCATCTGTACTGTGCACACGACTCAATGTGATGATCTAACTTTTCATCTGTACTGTGCACACGACTCAATGTGATGATCTATCTGTTCATCTGTACTGTGCACACGACTCAATGTGATGACCTAACTGTTCATCTGTACTGTGCACACGACTCAATGTGATGATCTAACTGTTCATCTGTACTGTGCACACGACTCAATGTGATGATCTAACTGTTCATCTGTACTGTGCACACGACTCAATGTGATGATCTATCTGTTCATCTGTACTGTGCACACGACTCGATGTGATGATCTATCTGTTCATCTGTACTGTGCACACGACTCGATGTGATGATCTATCTGGTCATCTGTACTGTGCACACGACTCAATGTGATGATCTATCTGTTCATCTGTACTGTGCACACGACTCAATGTGATGATCAAACTGTTCATCTGTACTGTGTACACGACTCAATGTGATGATCTAACTGTTCATCTGTACTGTGTACACGACTCAATGTGATGATCTAACTGTTCATCTGTACTGTGCACACGACTCAATGTGATGATCTATCTGTTTATCTGTACTGTGCACACGACTCCAAGGCGCCCCGAACACGTCTGCCTTCTCATGCACCAGTACCCCAGTGAGCCGTGCAGACCGAGCCAACCAGTCCGTCTGCTGACTATGAAATCCCGCGGGCGAAGGAAGGCCAACCCCAAGTCCAACCCCAGCCCGCCTTACGTGCTGTGACACGACCCCCTGGCATTCTAATACAGTATATGCTTATCCGTAGATTTAAAGGGATTAAAAGGCCAGCCGTCTCCGTGGCCAAAGGCTTGCGAACGCGGTTCGTGAGCCGCTTACCAGGCGTTCGAAACTCAGCTGCGACCGATTTGTGCAGCAGACCTGTCGCGTAGTGCTATAATGTGTTGGTATGGGAGCCGGTCGTTCAGAAAGCAATGGCAAACTACTGAACGTAAAACTTGCCTAGTACATCAACAGCAGCTGAAAAATGCTGGTGTTGACTGCAACGTCCTGATAAGGGATATGCAACATAAAACACAGGCCAGAGGGTCGACTTCATTGCTCCAGGTTTTATCCCACATGGCTCGGAGTCTTTTCTGCAGACAAGAAAACTGGCAGGTAGAAAAAGACAGTCAGAAATTAACACAGACAGACAAGCCTCACAAAGCACTAACTCCGTAGTTCCAGCGACGACACTCAGGAGTCTCCGAGAAAATTGCACTCGTGAACCGAACGACGCAGGCGAGAATCGAACTCACAAGCCTTGGAGCGCGAGGCAGGCGGCGTAATCACTTGGCCACGGAGATTGCCACCTCTCGGTAGATGGGAACTTCCAGTACCGGTCTGGCACACCCCTGATGAGTTTTCTTAAGCGACCTGGGCTCCAGGGTATTTATCTGTCTTTCTACCTCTCTGTCGTCTATTTCTCTTCTTGTAAGTTTACCCGTCTGTCTGTCTCACTCTCTTGTGTGAACCTTAGAATATTAAGTTTATTCGTTCGTTAGTTCGTTCTGACACCTGCGTATCAGAATACCCAGCTACCTATCCGCCTGGCAGACGACCAGTCTGTTTATTCATATATTTGTCTACATATCGGATGGCTGCTGTCTGTTAATTAGTTGTCTGTCTGCCTCTCTGTCGCCTGTTTATCCGTCTGCCTGTCCATACATCTGTCTTTATATCAGTCACTTTGTCTACCTATCGACTTATGTCTGCATACTTACTGTCCCATTTATCATACTTTATCCATAGACTCATTTATCGTACTTCATCTGCAATCTCATTTATCATACCACATCTACAATCTCGTTTATCATACTACATCCTTTTTTGGGGGGGGGGGGGAATATCCTATTTACAGGACATTGCAGTCAACACCAGCATTTTACTGATGTTGTTGATGTCTTGGCAAGTTTTACGTTCAGTAGTTTGCCATTCATTTCCGAACGACCGGCTCACATTTTTTTTTTAACCGACAATATTATATGTATTATCTTGTCAAAGTAATGAGAAGCCTCTGGGTTCATACAATAAATAATGGTGAAATATGTTTGTGCGACTGGCACTCGTAGAAGGAAGACCAGGAGACAGTGTGAGAGAGATACCAGCCACAAGAAGGCCATGTGCGGACCGCACCCTCACCCTCACCGGCTAGACACTCTGGGCTGATGCATGAACATGTAGTTTGCCTTCCTATTTCAGTAGTCCTGCTGTCTTGTCATCATCGTGTGCCTTGCCAGCCAGCATAGATGTTCATGTCCCGCCACAGATCTGGATCAACTCTGCAAAGGTTATTCCTTCACGCCTGAGGTGTATCTGTAATTTTTTTTTTTTTAGTGCTAATGAATGCTTTCTAACTGCAGAGTCCATTCTACGACTTGTGATTGTGTTCTTGTAGAGCTGACCAATTCCACTTTGTTTTTATTGATTCACTCATGGCATTTACACAGCTTGACTGTCGTTCCACTGTCACTCACTAGTCATCTAGTGACACCTACAGGTTTATGTTTATTCAAGTCTGAGACATGTGGATAACTGAACACTTGTGTACAGCTTGTACACGGAAGCAAACCATGCACCAGCAACTGGGGATGGCTGGCCAGCGGGTTCTATGGGTCCTCTCAGCTTTTGTCATCATCATAATCATAGGTTCTCATGGGCAGTTTTGATTTCCAAGAAACCTTCGTCTCACGCCCGCATCACCTCAATCATCAGCTGGTGCTGCTGTTTCTGGCACAGGCCGGTCAGCATAGAATCTAGCACGTCACCAGTGTAGGGGGGGGGGGGGGACAAACTGCTCCAAAAATTTGATATTCTGAGAATGCAATACCAGGTACTCATCTGGCTGTGGTGATTACCCCCTTTCTAATGCACATACCTCTGTGCGTAATCAGCGCGACGCGATCCGCTGCCGAATCTCGCGCAGCTGTGTTTTGTACGTGAGTATCGTGGAGACTACATCTACAGTCTCAATTTATCATACTCCATCTACAGTCTCATTTATCACATACCATCTACAGTCTTTTCAGGAACATCGTGACACCACCCCATGCAACAGATAATGTACTCTCATTATACAAAAACCTGAGAACCAGTACACAATATTAAAACATGCAAATTTTACTGACAAAACGCACAGCACATTTGCACACTTAATTCATGCACGCTCATGGTGCTGCTAAAGGGAAGCTATAACACTGACAGACTTTCTTATCTTTGTGTCTCTCCCATTGCATATAAATTCTCCGGCTTTATCCTCCGGACAATGAGATTTTGCGATATCAGCGCCAGGGATGTGCATAAAGAGTCTGGTGTTGTTGTTGGTTGGAGAACCGTATCCCTGTCTTATTTCTTGTAGCAGTAGTAGTTACTTGTCGTCTTCGTTGCTGTAGTAGCAGTAGTAAGGGACAAATGCACCTATCTTGGCAGCACTGTGTCACAAATTGCCACACCTGATGACGAAGTGATTGCGAGAATCTCAAGGCCAGCGTGGCCTTTGGCAGACTGTACAAGAATGTGTGGGACAGAAATGGAGTGAGCCTGCAAACAAAGCTGAAAGTCTACAAAGCAGTCATGTTATCTACAGTGCTATATGCTTGTGAAATCTGGACTGTTTATCAGCACACGCCAGGAAATTAAACCACTTCCACACAGTCTGCCTTAAGAAGCTATTGAAGATTAAATGGCAAGACAAGATCCCAGATACCGAAGTCCTAAAAAGAGCGTCCATGCCCAGCATCCACACTCTACTAATGAAGAATCAGCTTAGCTGGTCACTTGACTCGCATGCCAATTCATAGGCTCCCTAAACGAATTGTTTTACGGTGAGCTGAGCTGTGGTAAACTATCCCAAGGCGGCCAGAGGAAACGCTTTAAAGACACTCTGAGGATCCCACTAAGAGCTTTTGGAATTCATCACGACACTTGGAGACTGCTGCCAAAGACCGAAATTCGTGGCGTACATGATTACTCAAGGGTGTAGTCACTTGTGAAGCAAACAGGACTGCAAGAGGCAAGAGCTGTTGGGGGGGGGGGGGGGGGAGACTGGACAGAAAAACCACTCCAGGAGATCCATCTCCTGGAACGTCAAGCATTCTTTGCCCACATTGTCAAAGAACATTTAGAGTCAACATAGGCCTTATTAGCCATCTTAGAACTAACGGCTCCATACTTTCAACCCCACTGGATGAACTGAATGGTCATCATCATTCTTGATGGACAAACAACACAAAAGTAGCAGTAGTAAGGGTTACAGTAGTTGGTGTTGTTGTTGTACTACTACTACTACTACTACTACTACTACTACTACTACTACTACTACTACTACTACTACTACTACTACTACTACTACTACTACTACTACTACTACTACTACTACTACTATAACTACTACTACTACTAATAATAATAATACTGCTGCTGCTACTACTACTACTACTTCGTCTTCTCCTCCCCTTCTCTCTACTACTACTACTACTACTACTACTACTACTACTACTACTACTACTACTACTACTACTACTACTACTACTACTACTGCTTTCATTGGCACCTTTTCGTCTTGACAGACGATAGTTGGGTACACTGTGCTTCAAAACTAACTACTACTACTACTACTACTACTACTACTACTACTACTACTACTACTACTACTACTACTACTACTACTGCTACTGCTGCTGCTGCTACTACTACTACTACTACTACTACTACTACTACTACTACTACAGTTCTCTCTAAAAAAAACTACACTCACACTACACTACACTACTGCTCACACTACACAATTACTTTCTAGAGCCAAAATAACTCCGACCAGCAAGGAATTTGTTGATGATGAAACAACATATCTTCCACTCCTTCACCTCACCCTCTTTACCCTCCTCCATTTCAGCCTCTTCACACTCCTTCATCTCAGCCTCTTTACACTCTTTCACCTCAGCCTCTTCACACTAATCCGTCTCAGCCTCTTTACACTCCTTAACCTCAGCCTCATCACACTCATCCGTCTCAGCCTCTTTACACTCCTTTACCTCAGCCTCTTTACACTCCCTTACCTCAGTCTCTTTACACTTCTTTACTTCAGCCTCTTCACACACCCCATTAATTTCCTCTGTTATGTTTTCCGGCCTAGCCCTCCTGGTTTGTTTGTTTACACGAGCAGGCCTGTTCCGTGCCTGTTTGCCCATCTCCTGCCCACATGACTGCGACTACAGCTCGTGGCAACCAACATACGGCCCATCTCAACATATGGCGCTATTCTGTTCTGAATTCTGTTAAGAAATTTCATCAACCCCATTTCCCTATTGTGTAGCATACTGGAGTTCTTGGTTCCTGGTTTTAAGAACTGCCATCGTGGGACTCCGTACAAACCTACAGGTGATCCGTCGCATCCAGCAAAGACATAAGGTGTAGATGGTGAACGTTCACGTAATATGTTGCTTGTAGACAGTCGGATCTGTCCTCTCATATGTCCCTACTTGCTGGAAACACACGCCAAACTCACACATACTTAGAAATGCTACATAGTTAGTTGGTTAATTAGTTAGTTAATTAGTTAGTTAGGTAGTTGAATAGTTATTTAATTGGATGGATGGTTGGTTGGTTGGTTGGTTGGTTAGTCAGTCGGTCAGTCAATCGTGGTTCCCACTTCACAGCAACTGGTCGCCCCATAATTGCTCCGTTTCTGTGCCTGCGAAAACCAAACAGAATGCTCCTCACTGGCCCTTGTGAAAAGTGAACAAGACAGCAGTCCGGTAAAAACCAACAGCAAGCACACACACGCCTGAATAAGAATGCCAACGCACCAGTCTGCCACTAAAACTACAGTTCATATTCGATGGAAGCAGCAGTCACTAGAAAACTAGCAGCTGTGCACGCATTGCTGCATAAGGTAAACCAGCTATTTCGGCAACCGACCACCCGCTATTTTTCTGAACATGCAGTTCACAATACAAATCCCGCGGATAGACGGAAAAGCATGCCACATTAAATTCACATCTCACAGTATCGCATCACGCATTCGACTCAGTCGCTCATAAATATACACATATATATTGTATGGCGTTGATAGAAGTAAAAGAAAGAAGTAGCGACTATAGGACACCCCAGACAACATAAAAAGTAAAAGCTATAGTTACAGAGCTGGGCGACGGAACCATGTATTTCACGAGCTGGGCGACGGAACCATGTATTTCACGAGCTGGGCGACGGAACCATGTATTTCACGAGCTGGGCGACGGAACAATGTATTTCACGAGCTGGGCGACGGAACAATGTATTTCACGAGCTGGGCGACGGAACCATGTATTTCAAGTCCAAATAATGAAAATGTATAAGCTAAACCTGGCCAGAGGCAAACGACACACCATGGCCTTAACGAATCGCCCGCCTATCCGCCATATTGGACTGGAAGATCAGGTAGATATTATCTATTTTTGCCTTCAGTTAGTTATATTTATTTATATTTACATTTTGCTTCCTGGAGTTTAGCGCACTCCAGCAGCCCAACACTCAATTCCCCACTCCACAAGTGTAATACTCAATTCCCCACTCCAACAGTTCCATACTCAATTCCTCACTCCAACAGTTCTATACTCAATTCCCCACTCCAGCAGTCCAACACTCAATTCCCCACTCTAACAGTTCCATACTCAATTGCCTACTCCAATAGTTCCATACTCAATTCCCCACTTCAACAGCCCAACACTCAGTTCCCCACAACCACAGTTCCATACTTAAATCCCCACTCCAACAGTTCTACATACAATTCCACACTCCAATAGTTCCCCACTCCAATAGTTCCCCACTCCAACAGTTCCCCACTCCAACATTTCCTCACTCCAACAATTACCGACTACAACAGCCCAATAGTCCAACACTCAATGCCCTACCGTATTCGAGAAGATTCCCTAAGAGATACGACACCATATATCAAGCTGTCATGTAATGCACGCTGTGTACCCCCTCTCCCCATCTTCAGGTGCCAATTAGTGGTACTTGTGAAGCTAGTACATCATCTCACCCCTCCCCTCCTACCACTCCATATCCCGGTATACATTACTGCTTTACTTCAACGTTCCGTACTTCATATAAATAATTAACACTGTTACAAATCTGGAGTTACCGAGAGTCATGATTACCCACGCCAGTCGGCAAGACATTTGATAATGATGAGGATGCAGCGTAAATAATCAACACTTTTACAAAGCTCTGGTTGTGGAGACATACGATCGCCACAAACACTGGGACGGAGCTATTTTAGAATAAATGGTTCGAAATTAGAAGCAAGATCTGTTAGCAGTTTTTGTGTCTGCTCATTAAAGCTGTGATTTGTTGCGATGACAGTTTCGTTTCTAAACACGGCACGTAGTCTGTATTTATATTTGTTTCTTGTTTTGAGTGTTTTGTTCTTTAAAGGTTGTTGTGTCTAACTATTTATGTATTTGTTTTCCGAGATGTCTGATTAATCATTTGTTTAGCCTTGGAGAGCGGGGAGAAGGGAGAAGTCGGCGTCTGAGAGTCGGATGTGAGAGTTGGAGGGGAGGTGGGTATGGGTTGTGTGGGGAATTCATGTCTGGGGGGCGAGTCTGTTTGGGGCGTGTCCGACTGTTTCTTTGTCTGGAAAAAAATGAAATAGAGACTTAGAGGAAAGAAATTGGAGAGGTGCACACGTATTAAAAACATGAAAGGTGTTTTTTTAGAGAGAGTACGAGAGAGTGCCGGAGAACGCGAGAGAGTGCCAGAGAGTACGAGAGAAGACAGTGACAGGGGGTGGAGTGGGGAAGGGGTCTAGAGATGGGGAAAGTATACAACTCCAAGAATGATTTCCGAGTTAACAAAAAACTATAGGACGATATTGAAAACGCATGAGAAAGTAAGAATAAAAAGAGACTGTATAAAATGATGAGAGGTTGACAGATTACAGAGGAGTGCGAGAGAGAGAGAGAGAGAGAGAGAGAGAGAGAGAGAGAGAGAGAGAGAGAGAGAGAGAGAGAGAGAGAGAGAGAGAGAGAAAGAGAGAGAGAGAGACAGACAGATAGATAGAGAGAGTGAGAGAGACAGACAGAGACAGACAGACAGACAGACAGATAGATAGAGAGAGTGAGAGAGACAGAGACAGACAGAGACAGACAGACAGACAGACAGACAGACAGACAGACAGGCAGGCAGACAGACAGACAGACAGAGAGTGAGAGACATGCTAAAGTATAAAACTGGAAGAATGATTTCCGTGATGAAGAAATGATACGACGAAATGGGAAAATGCATGAGAAAGTAAGAATACAAAAAAGGCAACACAGTATAAAATGATGCTAAAGATGACGAAATGATTGAACACTGTTAAGAAGCTGGGGAGAAACCAAATGCGGGCAAGGAGAAAGAGGTAGAGGAGATCTGTAAAAATCAAATATCGAAACATTTATGAATTAGATTAGCTTTCGGAATCTGAAACTGGACAGCTCGTGAGCAATTCCACGGCCATTGGCTGGCATACAGCAGGGTGGGGAGGGGGAGGGAGGGAGTGTGTTAAGACAGATGTAGAAGAAAGTTGTGAGAGGAGAAAGGGGAGGGAGGGAGATGAGAGAGGATAAGCGCGTTGTTTAAGGTATAGAGAGTGAGATATAGGTATTGAGAATATGTAGACAGACAGAGAGACAGACAAACGGACGGACAGACAGAAATGTGGATAGGTAGGCAGATGGATAGGTAGGTAGGTAGGTAGGCATACAGGCAGGTAGGCACTTATACGGACGGACGGACATACAGAAAGACCAACCGATAGACCGGCCAACCGATCGACCAACCTATGGACGGATGGATGGACAGACGGATCATAACCAACAATTATCTATCGGTTGCTCTTCTACTGTACCCACCGCCAGCACCCACGGCTTCACGTTACCCTGATCGGGGTGATAAACGGGTACTCCACCTTGCGCAAGTGTGTCCCGTAGGCTAGCGGAGGGAAGGGGACACCTTTGATATAGAATACTTCTATTCTGCCACCCAGAAACTGAAAAACATCTCATGGCAGTGGAAATGTGGTTTTTGAGGAAAGTGCAACGAGTACTCTGGAGAGACAGAAAAATCTATAAGCAAGTCCTACAAGAAGCAAATGACAACTGAAAATGATTAGAGAAATTAGACGTGGACAGTCAAGAATTTTCTTTGGACACGTTATGAGAAGAAATAAACTGGAGAACTTGGTGACAACTGGCACGATTGAGGGGGCAAGAATAAGAGGAAGGCAGAGATGTAAATATCTATGGCTTGGCCACATGGCATTGTTGAGACAGGAACACTGAGTTGATCCACGACTCTGGTGATCGTGTGAGATGGCGAAACATGACCACCTACGTTTATCGCCAAGGCACATGATGATGATGATGATGATGATGATGGATGATGATGATGATGATGATGATGATGATGATGATGATGATGATGATGATGATGACAATGACATAAAAAGGTACGCGCCAATGATCTAGGGGTTTTGTTCAGAATGCGATGACGGAGATTCTTAGAAATCAAGAACTAGTTGTTAAATCTAACTCTACCGGAATGTCCTCTGAAAACAGCAACCAGTAAAATAGATAAACAAACACGAACCACACACAAGTGAATGGGAGAACGTGATGGGAATTGCAGAGAAACAATTTCAACGGTAAATAATGAGACATTTATTGTGTGGTAATTGTAAGTGCACAGGATGACGTGCGATGGAAGAGAGTGTGAAATACTTTCTGGGTTACACATGCCAGGAGCAGAAGTAAGTGTCGTATTTACTGGCATTACTGGTGCCTTGAGTGTTGTGTTATCTGGCGTGGCGACGAGGATTCGTTATATCACGAGGTTTAATGTAGTGTTATCTCAAGTAAGAAGACGGTTATACTTTCGATAACTGCTTGGTGTCGAGTTGTTGTGAGTTTAAACACTTTTTACTCATTTTTCGACCCCTCTCATCATCATTATCAACATCATCATTATCACCATCATCTTCTTCTTCTTCTTCTTCTTCTTCTTCTTCTTCTTCTTCTTCTTCTTCTTCTTCTTCTTCTCTTCTTCCTCCTCCTCCACCACCTCCTCCTTCTTCTTATCCTTCTCATACTACTTCTTCTTATCCTCCTCCTCCTTGTTTCTTCTTCTTCTTCTTCTTCTTCTTCTTCTTCTTCTTCTTCTTCTTCTTCTTCTTCTTCTTCTTCTTCTTCTTCTTCTTCTTCTTCTTCTTCTTCTTCTTCTTTCTTCATGACCTCCTCCTTCTTCTTATCATTCTCATCCTACTTCTTCTTATCTTCCTCCTCCTTTTTGTTGCTGTTGTTGTTGTTGTTGTGTTGTTGTTGTTGTTGTTGATGATGATGATGATCTTCTTCTTCTTCTTCTTCTTCTTCTTCTTCTTCTTCTTCTTCTTCTTCTTCTTCTGCTTCTTCCTCTTCTTCTTCTTCTTCTTCTTCTTCTTCTTCTTCTTCTTCTTCTTCTTCTTCTTCTTCTTCTTCTTCTTCTTCTTCTTCATCTTTTTCTTCTCTGTCATTGTCGTTGTCAGTCATCGCCAAGCACTTTATAAACTGATATGACCGAAGTCATGAGAATGTATGCCTGGTATAAACAGAACATGTAATCCTCACCTGTATTAAGCTCAGCTGTGTGAAGCAGAACCTCGGACAACGACTACAACAGTCACCAATAAACAACAACTATTGGCGTCTGGCTGGAGTGGAAGGGCTGGAAGGGTATGGCAGAATCGCGCTAGCGGGCATTGCTGCTTTATCTTCTCGCGGTGTATCCCTCTGTCTATCTACAGTTTTCCAATGATGGTTACTTTTGAAACTAGTATATCACTTGTCTAGTTTCTGGACTCTCCTGTATGACCCATGCAGTAGATCCACATCACGTGTCTAGTTTCTGGGTTCTCCTGTGTAACCCAGGCAGCAGATCCACACCAGTTGTCTAATTCCTGGACTCCCCTGTATGATCTAGGCAACAGATCCACACCAGTTGTCTACTTTCTTAACTCCACTGTATGATCTAGGCAACAGATCCACACCAGTTGTCTAATTCCTGGACTCCCCTGTATGATCTAGGAACAGATCCACACCCGTTGTCTACTTTCTTAACTCCACTGTATGGTCTAGGCAACAGATCCACACCAGTTGTCTACTTTCTTAACTCCACTGTATGATCTAGGCAACAGATCCACACCCGTTGTCTACTTTCTGAACTCCCCTGTATGATCTAGGCAACAGATCCACACCCGTTGTCTACTTTCTGAACTCCCCTGTATGGTCTAGGCAACAGATCCACACCCGTTGTCTACTTTCTGAACTCCCCTGTATGACCCAGGCAACAGATCCACACCCGTTGTCTACTTTCTGACCTCCCCTGTATGATCTAGGCAACAGATCCACACCCGTTGTCTACTTTCTGAACTCCCCTGTATGACCCAGGCAACAGATCCACACCCGTTGTCTACTTTCTGAACTCCCCTGTATGACCCAGGCAACAGATCCACACCCGTTGTCTACTTTCTGAACTCCCCTGTATGACCCAGGCAACAGATCCACACCCGTTGTCTACTTTCTGAACTCCCCTGTATGATCTAGGCAACAGATCCACACCAGTTGTCTACTTTCTGAACTCCCCTGTATGGTCTAGGCAACAGATCCACACCAGTTGTCGTAGATTTTACCATACGCAAGTGGCATCCACTTTGCATCGACTGAGAGACACTAAATCACTACATGGTGGCATTCAGCACCGTTCGGGAGCCAATAAACCACCCTAGAGTGGTATCTAGCGTCTTTAGAAGCCATGAAAACATCTCATTGTGGTTTTAAGAGTCGTCGCGTGGGAGTCAAAATCTTCCTAGAATAACATGAAGCTTCGTTCGGGAGCCACTAAATCGTACTAAAGTGGTATCAAGCGTCATATTGCAAGCCATTAAATCGCCATAGAGTACCATTCCTCGTCGTTTGGGAACGACTAACTCGCCCTAGAGTAGCACCCAGCATCGTTTGGGAACCACTAACTCGCCCACGAGTAGCACTCAGCATCGTTTGGGAACCCCGGAGAAGTAATCTGTTAAACACAGGCAGCAGTTGTGAAACAGTGAAGAGTTTCATGGTGACTTCCACAACCAGAGACTGCTGCATGTGCAGCCTGGGACGGAGACGGCTTAATGTAAGCCCAGGCATGTTTGCTTAAGGCTGGAAGCGATGACAGGGACGAGAAACCCCACACCACAGCTAACAGTCTGTGAGCTCCAGGCGTAGGCGAGTATAGCCAACCGGGTTGTGAGATACATGAATTTGGGGGAGGACGACGAATAATTCAGTAAGTTGAGACATGCGCAGACTTAAACAAACCGTGAAATTGAATTAAATGGGTTCAGTGTGAATAATGGGTTGGAGTGGGTGGACAATGAGTTGGAGTAGGTGGACAATGGGTTGGAGTGGGCTGACAATGAAATACCTAAACCCCATAGAGGGAGGTCAGCAAGCCCAATGGATAAGAGCGCTCGTTCTTAAACATCCGGTGAGCTGATGCCGAGGTAGCTGGTTTAACCCCTACACCGGTCAGTTGGACTAAAATTTTGACTTCTCGTCCTTGACTTAGGGACGTAAATTACATCTACTTCAGAAGTCGGAGTGAGTTTGCTTGATGGCAAGAGATACTGGTAATAGGGTAGGCTAATCCACACTCTGTCTGTCTGTCTGTCTGTCTGTCTGTCTGTCTGTCTGTCTGTTTCCTCGTCTACTTATTTCACTCCCCGCCCTCTTCCATTTTCTCACTTTATAATAGTGTTCTTTTCTCTAAGATATGGACAAACGGTCAACTCTTATCACGATTCTGAACCAGACAACTAGACAAACCGAAAGGCTTAAGTCAAGCGGTCCCTGGCTAAAAATTCCCCCCAATTATCTACTCACTTCGGCCTGTCCCATTTTTACACATAAACTAGATTACTGTCCTGCGCATGCGCCAAATGACCTACAGAAAAACCTACGATCTTATCTTTCTCGCATAGACGTATTCCTGGTATTCGCGCGAGCTGAGATGTCCTGGGAGCTTAGTGTGAAGATCGCATTCCTAGACACCCCTGGTTTCCAACTTTCAACAAATAGAGCTATTCTTACCAAACTTTCAACAAATAAACTCCGAGCAGAGCTATACTGATTTCAACAAATAAACTCCGAGCAGAGCTATACTGACCAAACTTTCAACAAATAAACTCCGAGCAGAGCTATACTGACCAAACTTTCAACAAATAAACTCCGAGCAGAGCTATACTGACCAAACTTTCAACAAATAAACCCGGAATAGAGCTGGTCTGACCAAACTTTCAACTCATAAACCCCGAACAAAGCTATTCTGACCAAAATTTCATCAAATAAACCCCGAGCAGAGATATTTTTATCAAACTTAAAACAAATAAACCCGAGCAGAGCTACTCTTACCGAGCTTTTAATGAATAAACCCCGAACAGAGCGACAGTGACCAAACTTTCAACAAATAAACTCCGAACAGAGCTATTCTTACCAAACTTTCAACAAATAAACCCCGAGCAGAGCTACTCTTACCAAACTTTCAACAAATAAACCCCAAACAGAGCTATTCTAACCAAACTGTTTTCCCTAAACAATACCCTTTTAATTTTATATATATATCATGTGCCATGCCGGAAAGCGTGGGCGGTCATGATTCGCCATTTCACTCGATCCCCAACGGCTGGGGGGGGGGGGGGGGTAAGGGGTGGGGGTGGAGGGGGGGGAGCACTTGGAATGATACAAACCTTATCCTAGTCAGAGAAAATGCCACCTAAACATTAAATGTCATGGCACGGCAGACCAGGACCTGAGCCTTGGTCGGTAACTGATCTAGGACCGAAGCTTCGACAGGCGAACAGTAAGAGCATTGCTTTACTGATCCAGCAGCTTCTGCAGCTTGTCTGGTTCCAGATGTATTGGTGGTACCTTTCCTCTGGAGTAAACTAGGCAGGCTGAGAGAGGGGTCATGCTGCATGGGTAGGGTTGCTAGATGTCCGGCAAAAAGAGGACATGTCCTCCTTGTTAGCCTAATATTCTCTGTCGGGCAGGCAAAGCTAAAAACCTTTAAAATAATCGGCTTTTCTTACCTTTGAACAGTTTTATGCATATGCGATTGCTAACGAGGATCTTCTACGAAAGTTGGCTCCTCCGAGAAATATGTTGAGTAATTAATAAAGATTATAAGGTAATAATTGTACAATCGGCTGTTTAAATAATGTTTTTTTTTAGCATTTTGAGAAAGGCCTCCATTGAATTTATTTTTATTTCTTAACATGATTGTTTCTTGGTCGATTCACTAAGAGTTCATTCATTCATTCATTCAGTAGCATGTCCTTTGCAGAACCTCTCTCCCATAACAACCTTCCGGAAAACCTCTCGACCATAAGCAAGATGCCCCGCGTCCGATACACCCATCTGGAGATCATCTGCCACATCCTGCACCCATCTTCTCCTTGGCCTTCCTCTTCCCCTCTTCCCAGGCATATACCCTTCCATTATTGTTCTCTCCAAACTAAGAGTAAGATACACTTATTGGCAGCTATTGTAATAAAATTGTACTGATTGTGGGTTTAATCTGGAACGATTCAAATGAAACATTCCATATGTCCTCATTGTCCTTTTTTGTGTGTGTCTTATTATGTCCTCCTTTTGGCGCCACGTA
>JACEFZ010022748.1:0-122500 GCA_014155875.1 Cepaea nemoralis
TAAAGCTATTTTTCGGACATGTGCTTGTCCCTGTACCCATCAGAGCTGTTCCAGGCACTGCGGACATTCGGAAAACTACCTAGTCAGAGCTGTTCCGAACAAGAGCGGCATTCGGAAACTAGGTAGTCAGAGCTGTTACTAGCACGGGAGACATTCGGACGAGACATTTCACTCGGACGTAAATGCGTAGTGTCAATTTTTAGTTTGCCACCCGTAGGACGACACTTCCGACTTCCGGCGGGCATTTTTTAGTGAGGTTAACCTTCCTCTCGTTTCGAGACACGTTAGACTGTTGTAATGTCACCCACATCTCAGCTGGTCAAGATAGGACGATCAACGATATCGTGGTCTGCCCTCAAGGGAAGGCAGGGGCAGACCATGGGCATTATCTCGCTATCCAAGGAGGCTTCCATAATTGCAGAGCCGGCACATATTGCTCTGAGACTGGGCTCACCCAAGGAGTTTCCACGTCCTGCTCATGGCTGCTTTAGTTCCTCACTTCCATGTGTTGGGCATCCCACTTGCCACTGATCGCTCAATCACACACCAGGGGCGGTCAGACTGCGAGTGACATCCACTCGGTAAGCTTTTGCTTGTGACTTCAAACCACGCAATAGGTTCGCTCGCCGTGCGTTCCATTTCGCGTTGATGAGACATTCTTCCACTTTTGTCTACACTCTCTATGAGTTAGATACAGACAGTTTCCGTAACCCTTCGACTGGGGCACTTTTCTGACTTTTTTGTACTCGCTCACGAGGTAGGCTACATGTGCTGCCGGCTCAGCGCCTTACCTTCGTGCAGCAGTGAACGGGAAACGGCCAGGCCCCTTCATCCGGGAAACTCTCATATCCCCCAGCTGGGAGCCTTCGAACATGTATCAGACCTGAGCATGTAGCTTGCTCAGTATCATGTTTCTATTTTCCGGTAGACGGGTATCAGCCTGGCTCTAAGATCCGAGGGTTTGTGGCTTAGAGGCGTTCAGCCACAGCCCTCGACAGGGAGCCTTAAGAGATTTGTCCGGACCAAGAAATTCTGCCTTTGTGCACCTCATTTAAATTTTGACTGCTATCCCCAGTCTATGCCTGCAGAGCAGCAGGTTGTGTCTCTCTTAGTCTGGTCCCTATCCCATAAGCTGTCCGATATGTAATTTTTCACCCATCGGCAAGCAAACGGGGTCTATGGGACACGCAAGCTCCCCCACCACGTCAAGGTGGAGACACATCGGGGGAGAGACAAGCATATGACTACTGGCAGGATCAACCAGATATCTATCGGACAGACGGACTATTCACGCACACGCAAGCCAAGAGTAGCATCGCTAAAGCGCGCCCTCCCGGTACAAGGTGATACATGCAAAACCACTGGACGCCTACCGACGAGCTTACAAGCTACGCCGGCAGGACTAACCGAAAAAAAAGCTATACCAGCTTACTGACTGCAGGCCCACTACTCATCGAGAGAGAGTGGGCGCTTATCGAGACTTTGTCGAACGGTCGTACAAATTTTGCTCTTTTGCCCGCTCAAACCACGACCCTGGCTGCACGATGCGGTTACATTCTTGAAACGCCTGCCTCGCTAACTCACGTTGGCTGGGAAGATCCCATTTTGGTGCACCTCACACAGCCATCCGAGACAACGAACGCTAGACGCGCAACTTTCATTTGACAATACTTCCCCCTCTCCTACGTGAATGTAACATGTAAACTAGTTAACTGATGTACGAAAGATGAGAGATTGGAAGGGCCGAATGTAAGATGGGCCTGTATGCCGAATATTTGACCCTTTGAATATAAAGTTCGTTCGTTCGTTTGTCCCGAAATCAAGAAAAATATTGTTTATAGTATATCCCCAAATTCGTATTCCTGGCTTCTCTTCAGTCTCTGGCATTATGATTTCCAACTATGAAACTCGTTCAAGGAAAATGTCTCCATGGAAGGTGTCAGAGTCCGACAGGGGACAGCGATGCAGGGACATCGTTACGACCGCCAGGCGACTTAGCTCCCAGTAAGGGATGCAACCACTTCGTTGCGCCGCCAGGCGAATGAGTTACCGGCCTGCGAGATCGCTGGCTGACCAGCGGTCAGGCCGCCAACGCAAGACGCACGCCTGCCACGTGACGCCACGTCAGGCAGGAGGCAAGTTGCAAACCAGGTCCAGACAGCTCTGGGGACACGGTACAGGACGGACGTGTGATTGAGAGAAAGGCGTTGTATCGTTTCTGTATTGAAAGGCGAGTGTCTGGACATCTTGCGAGTCAGACTTGTGAACTGTATTGTGGATGTAAGTTGTAAAGTATCCATTATATATATTTGTGATCATCGTTCTGTATTTGATACGTTAATAAATCCATCGAACGATGTGTCGTTGAGTCTTACGTTAAATCACGTTGTATTTGTATTGTCTCACACTTGTTAGGAAAGCGAGCCAAGTTTAAGACCCTGACATGTGTGAACGTGGAGGGCTCGTCCCGCTTTAATTTACTTATATTTGAACGTGAATAGCTTGTCCTTGTTGAACGTGAAGATCTCGTCCAACTTTAATTTAGTTAGATTTAAACTTAAATGTGATCATGGAAGGTTCATGTTGATTGTTACTACATTAGTTAAACATGTGTAAGATCATTTGTAAACGTACAATGCATACAATTTGTTTGATCCTGTAAGCGTATAAAACATTTGTGATGTGTGAAACTTGTCACCGTTTTGACCTTGTCGACATTGTGATCTTGTCGCCATTTTGACCTTGTCGCCATCTTGTAAACTTGATGTCTATGTCCTTACTGATTGTCATCTTGATGTAAGTGATGTGTCATCAATGTTGTAGAGTGTTAAGATACTTGTAGATTGTCTTTGTGCATTGAGTTTGTGGAACGAAAAAAGTGTTTGGAAAGAAAGTAACGTGTATTGTAATAAAACTGTTGACAGACAAACTTACGACATACAATTACACTCAACGCCATACAAACCTAATCAACACTTAGTGACAAGCAGGCACACACCAACAAATAGACGCTAATTTATCTTCTTCCAAAATAAAAGCAGGTTTTTCCGTACCATCCGAAACCTTGCCGTAGAGGTCATTTGTAGTCCGAAGTAGCGACCCTACAGTTCCTAGCCCGATTTCCAACCGTTCTTCACCGCATCCAGGGCACTTGAGTATACTTTTTCCTTTTCGTACACTTTAAAAATGCATTTTTAGGCACATATCGTCCATATAAACAGATTGTAAATTGTTGATTACTAACCACTTATAACATATTTTGTGTGGCTGGTATTTCATTGACATTTTTCCATCATGTCTTCATTATTTGATTTCATTGATATGGGGATAAAGTTACAGTTACATGGTGATGAATTAACACAATGGAGTGAGCAGAAATATGCAGAATACCTACTAGTATAGGAAAAAGCGGCTGAGCGTGAAGAAAGAGCAGCTGAAAGGGCTGCCAAGCAAGCAGAAACAGCCTTAAAGCAAGCAGAATTGTCTGAAAAGACAAAACAAGCTGAGATAGATAGTGAGTTGAAAAAGGCAGAAATAGCAGCTCAGAGTAAGAGAGAAGAACTGGAGTTACAGTTGAAGATAAAACAACTTGACACTGAGACTGCCATTAACAAAGAGTTTAAGAAATCGGAGAGACTGGAGAAAGAAAACCAGTACAAGAAATATCAAGGTATTGTACGTAATTATACCTCGGGTGACTGCATCGCAGCCTTTACCCAAAATTTTGAAACTTTAATGGAACATTATCAAGTTCCACTTTCTAAATGGAATATTGTGTACATGAGGAGTTTGTCAGGGGAACCTCTTAAAGTTATTGAAACCATCCCCAAAGACCTCAGAAAAGATTACCATTATCTGAAATCTAAGATTATGGCACATTTTATGTTAGATGAGGCAGGTTACAGAGAACAGTTCAGTAAATTGAGCCCAAAACCGACTCAAACGTTCTCTGACTACCTCTGCTTAGTCCGAGATATTTTCACCAAATGGACGTCAGCAGCCAAAATTGAAAAAAGTTATCAGAGATTGGAAGATCTAATCATTAGAGACAAAATTGTGTCATCTATTCCTTCAGCTTTTGCTAAATTTCTGTTAGAGAATGAATGCTCTAGTGTGGATGAAATTGAAAGACGGGGTTCGGCTTACTACACAGCCAACAAACATTGCTTTGCTACTGAAGATACTAACATTAACTTTGTAGCAGCGGCTAACTATGACAAACAACCCTATAGTAGGCAGAAATTTCGTAAGCCTACCTCTGAGAAGTTATATCATTGCGAGTATTGTAAATATTCTCATCATCAGAGTGAGATGTGTGATAAAAACCCTCGTTACAAGACGTACTTACAACACAGGGTAAATCAACAAAATCAGGAGCGTGAAACCTTCAAAGGTTTGACGAAATGTTTTCTCTGTAAGGCGTTCGGACACCATCGGAGGAATTGTGAGGGCAGGCAGATGACCAAAAAAGCAAATGCCGCCTTGGATGATAGTTCCGCGTCTGAAGAAGAAGAGCCAGAGAAACATCCCGTAAACTCATCACAGGCTGTTGACATATTCAACGCAAACAAATGCTATGTTTGTAATACTTTCTATGAAGATGGTATTTTAAAATGCGGTCATACCATCCCTATTGCCAATGAAGAAGCTAATTCGGTAATAGGTTCAAAGGGCAGAATAAACATCCATCACGGATATGTAAATGGCAAATATGCTACAGTCCTTCGTGACACAGGAAGTACAATCATTGGCCTGAAAAGAACGTTCATATTGCCTACAGATTACACAGGCAGGCACGTAACATGTAGAACATTCTCAGGCAATATTGAGAGATACCCATTAGCATGGGCATATATTGATACACCTTTCCTCACTGGGAAAGTAAAGTGCGCTGCACTAACCAGTCCAGTTTGTGATATAATTATTGGTAATTTACCTGAGGTAAATGATAAACCTCATGACATAACATCTTCTTGTAATGATGATACCATAACATCACCATCAAATGTCATCATTGAAAATGCCACACCACCTATTGATTGTAAAATAGCTAATGTAGCACTAAGTTCTCATGACATCATTGAAACTATTGTTCCATCATCATCATCTGATATCATTGAGTGTGTGAACGCAGTAACAAGAGCTACTGCTAGAATGCAAGATGAAGTAAATCAAACTGAGGCGATACAATTACTCAGCCCAGTGTCACTACCTACTAACGCCTTGAAGGAAGCATTTGTAACTGCCCAAAAAGCTGATCCTTCATTGTCAAAATACTTTGACCTGATCGGCCGAAAGCCAAAAGTAACCAAGAATGCAAAATGGCATTTTGCTTTGAAAAATGACATACTCACCAGGTATTACACCAGAGGTGACGATACCACAGAGCAAACTGTTTTGCCAACTAGTTATCGCAAGCAAGCCTTACATCTTGCACACGATATACCTCTTGCAGGACATATGGCATACGTTAAGACCAGATCAAGGTTATTGACACAATTTCACTGGCCAAAATTTTGCAATGACATTAAAGAATATTGCAGAAGTTGTGACACCTGCCAGAAATTGGTTAAAAAAGGTAAACACCCACAGGCAAAGTTACAAGTTACCGACTTAGCCAGTCGACCTTTTGAAAAGCTATCGGTTGACATAGTGGGCCCTCTTAGTCATACAACAACTAGAGGGAATAAATTTATTCTAACTATCATTGATCAATGTAGTCGCTGGCCAGAAGCTATTCCGTTAAAGAACATAACTGCCAATGACATAATGGAAGTGTTCTTCCATATTTTTTCTAGGATAGGTTTTCCAGATACTATCCAATCTGATAGGGGCACTCAGTTTATTGCCGCATCCACCCAAGCTTTCACCAAAATGCTGGGAGTGAAGCAGTGTTTCAATTCCCCCTACCATCCTCACAGTAGCGGAGTAATAGAAAAGTTTAACGGGGATCTTAAGCACATGCTTGCAAAAGTAACGCAAGAACACCCCAACAACTGGGATGTATATCTACCAGCTATTCTTTTTGCTTATCGCGAGGTACCACATGCTAGTACCGGTTTCTCTCCTTTTGAACTTATCTATGGTGCCAAACCACGTGGCCCATTGACCATTTACCACCAAATGTTAACTGACTCTACACCAGTACTTAAACCCATATCATCATACTTATATGTGACATCTTTGCGTGAAAGAATCATCAAATCTTGTGTTATTGCAAAGAATGCACTAAAACTATCTGGTGCTACTTATAGACAGTATGCTGACAAAGGAAACAGGACAATAACATTGACACCTGGACAGGACATTCTTCTTCTGCTACCTAGTGACACACACCTTCTGACTGATTCTTGGCAGGGACCTTTTAAAGTGACAAGACAGATTTCACCTGTAGACTACGAGATCCTTATAAAAGACAAACACAAAATATTTCACATAAATATGCTAAGACCATACCACCACAGAGACGACGAACAAGACGATACAACAGCTTGTACAGTGATAATAGATCACGAAGAAGACGATGCTAGTGACGAAATTCCAACACCTGCATTAGACATGACAGACTGCTTGAAGGAGATCAAAATCAACCCAAATTTAACTCAAGCAGACACAGACAGGTGCAAACAACTTATACAACAGTACAACACCATCTTTTCTAACAACCCAGGACAAACAGAGTTAATACAACATCACATCGCATTCACATCAAACACACCCATTAGATGCAGACCATACACCATCCCATTACATTACAAGGAACAGTTACATCAAGAAATCATCAACTTAGAGAAAAATAACATCATAAGACGATCCCAATCAGACTACTCATCTCCCATGGTCATAGTACGAAAAAAGGACAATACAATAAGACTGTGCATCGACTACCGAAAACTGAATAAAATAACTGTTTTAGATCTTGAGCCTATGGCAAACACTGACGATCTTCTGACAGAACTGACAGACGCTAGGTTCTTTACGACTGTAGACATGGTCAAAGGTTACTGGCAGATTGCTGTAGACGAACAGAGCAGACATCTGACAGCGTTCGCCACACCTTGGGGACTGTACGAATGGTGCAAACTTCCATTTGGGCTTGTTAACGCCCCAGCCACATTCGTACGTATGACACGACTACTTCTAAGAGACATTCCTAACATAATTTGCTATATTGACGACATATGTGTTCACACAGAGACAATGACGGAGCACATTAAGACATTAAACCAGACATTTGAACGGATCAGACAGCACGGACTGACAGTGAAGCCTGCAAAAGTAGACATAGCCTACCAGGAAATATCATTCTTGGGCTATAAAATATCCAACGGCTTTGTCACGACAGACGATAAAATTGTGTCCAAGATACTAAAACTCTCACTTCCGACTACTAAAAAAGAAGTCAGAAGTTTGCTGGGCCTAATCAATTACTATAGGCAATTTATTCCTGATTTTTCGGAACTAACCGAGGTATTTACTAATTTACTAACAAAGGATAAACCTGAGAAAATTGTACACGATCAATGCCTAAAAATCGCATTTCATAAAGTGCTATCATGTTTTTCCGATAAGAATAAACAGAATCTTATCCTTAAATTGCCCGATATCCGTTTACCTTTCAGATTACGCACAGATGCTAGCTCCGTGGCGATTGGAGCAGTCCTGTTGCAGGAGTATAACAACATCCTCCACCCAGTTTATTTTGTATCCCGGAAGCTGAAAGCCCGAGAGCGGGCATGGTCCATTCCTCAATTGGAAGCCCTAGCTTTAGTAGTAGGTATCACCAAATTGTCTAGATTTCTTCTCGGACGCCATTTCATCGTAGAATCGGACAGCAGCCCCTTACGATGGATGAATTCAGGTGTGCCATCGAACCATATGGTAGCGCGTTGGTCTTTGAAACTTCAAGATTATAGCTTTGAGGTTCGACATATCCCAGGCAGAACCAATTCAATTGCCGATCTTTTGTCACGTTGTCCGACCGACCCAGTGAGCACCAATGTCTGAGTGCAGTATGTAGAAATACACTCAGACCGACACAGCCATTTACCAGTGAATATGTGTTTTTTTTCATTCACGAAAAGCTGTGTAATGTCTACAATATTGTGATAGGGATTACTCCCGTTATATATAGTGTTCTTATTTTACTAGTTCATGTAATGATTGTCGTGTATAAATGTGCAGTATGTGGTAGAAAGCGAACTTTATTAACTGTATATATTAAGTACAAGAACAGTGTCACATTCGCACTTACCTGAAGCGAATTATCCAACGTGACAGTGATAACTTCGTGTTGAATCTTCCAGGAACATTTTAATGACGAGTGTGAAAGTAAAAACTGAACAGTGACGACTTTTCTACACCTCTGCAGTGAACCGAAATCTTTAATGTTCGACTGAAACATCTAACACATGAACATTCGATCGTAATCCAGAAGATTGTGTAACAACATTCAACACGAACTTTGAGAACAGTGTACCTTCCTTAAACTACATCAAACCGGAACAGGTGTGTTCTATAAGCTTTACCATCAGCTGATTTTAGAGCTCATGTGTACTTCCGGATTAATTAGAAATTTAGAACAAAAATAGCAGACAACATATAAAAGATTAAAAAGTTTTGACGATTCTAAAATGTTTAGGATTCTATAAAATTGAATACACGAATTGTGTGTTTATTTATTTCTCTGATGTAATCTTAGAATCATATCTTGATTAACGTATTCATATTACCGACTTTTTCTCGTTAATATGAAGAAACGTCAAGCAATGACACTAAGAAAATTAAATAGTTATTGTAAATTATTGTGTTTCACTAATGTTAAAATTATTCCCCTTTCATTTATTGTTATGACATTTTCACACAAAGGGCCATAATTTGAAATGTATATGCTAATGTGTTGTGTGTAATATAACATGTTGTTGTTAAAGTGTTGACACCACAGGCAGGCATCTACTGGGCATGGCAGAGTGTTGCCAACATTGTATACCAACACAATAACTCCTGGCCAAGTAGGGACAGGGTTTGAGTGTTTTATACGACTTATATAAAGTCGTATTTCAGTCTCGCGAGATGGTTTTTGTTTCAAGAACCATATTATTATTTTTTTTCAAATTGCGTTGACGTAGATGCGTGAAGCTGGTGCTACTGATCCGACTGGGTGATAATACGATTGAGGTAACCAGCCATCGAGAGGGTGAAGCCTGATATGTGTTAAACATTAAGCACCACATGTCTTTGTACCCAACTCCCAGTTCTTATATATTTCTAGGCCATGTGTGTAATTTTCATAACGTTGTGTATAACAATGGAAAGGTAGATTCTGACAAGGGTATATTATTAACCCAACAGGTACAGACATTATACATGAAAGACTACATCTTTCATGGATTTTACCGGGGGAGCGTGTCAGAGTCCGACAGGGGACAGCGATGCAGGGACATCGTTACGACCGCCAGGCGACTTAGCTCCCAGTAAGGGATGCAACCACTTCGTTGCGCCGCCAGGCGAATGAGTTACCGGCCTGCGAGATCGCTGGCTGACCAGCGGTCAGGCCGCCAACGCAAGACGCACGCCTGCCACCTGACGCCACGTCAGGCAGGAGGCAAGTTGCAAACCAGGTCCAGACAGCTCTGGGGACACGGTACAGGACGGACGTGTGATTGAGAGAAAGGCGTTGTATCGTTTCTGTATTGAAAGGCGAGTGTCTGGACATCTTGCGAGTCAGACTTGTGAACTGTATTGTGGATGTAAGTTGTAAAGTATCCATTATATATATTTGTGATCATCGTTCTGTATTTGATACGTTAATAAATCCATCGAACGATGTGTCGTTGAGTCTTACGTTAAATCACGTTGTATTTGTATTGTCTCACACTTGTTAGGAAAGCGAGCCAAGTTTAAGACCCTGACAGAAGGTAATACCCCCTCGGTCACTTAGCCAGAGTTTGAGCAGAGAGAATTACACCTTACGTAAATCCCTCACCCTTTATGGTTATGTAATATTTACGACATCAGCACACTGAGGTTACAGACTGATAACAGAATTTCCTATTCAATTACCAATTACAGGAAATATTGGTATTTTATGAGTCAGACGTGGTCGAGAGACTTTGGGAGCAGCGTGGAAATACAGGTAGATTGCCACGACCTGAAGAGAATAGTGCTACAGGGAGTGACTAGAGGATCTGGCCGACACTCAGGATTCCTGAGAAAGACCATAATATATAATCAGACTGCTACTGATACCATTAGTATTGGGACTCTGCGCTGACTGTTGAAGATTAAGACGGTACACGTATGGAAATATCTCGAACGTTTTAGAGTCGATTCTTGATTCAATTCAATTAAATTTATAGGAAAAATATTGTTGTTACATATTAAGAAGATTACAAACGATTCATAACACAGCAAATGTTAGTTATCTAAACAATCTTTACAACTTGGACAAGCACACACACATAAGCTTATTTATCCTGAGCTTGTGTATGCCTTCAGTAGTTAGATCCTTCAACTGACCTGATTTAGGAACCGTTAACCTACTTAGCACTAGTGGGTCTCTGATGGTTTATGAAGACTCTCGCAGCAGGCTGGTTGTTTAACTTTATTTGTTTACTCTTGAGTTTCAATCAGTGCTTTCAGATGTTGAGATCTCACTCCGCCTTCAGTAACTGTAGAGTAACATGTAAACCGCTGTCCATCAGACAGACAGACAGACAGACAGACATAAAGACAGACAGACAGACAGACAGGTAGTAAGGTAGGTAGGTAGGTAGGTATGTAGGTAGACATGCAGGTAGGTAAAAAGGAAGGCATGTAGATAGGTAGGTAGTCAGACAGGCAGGTAGATAGATAGGTAGATAGTTAGGTATATAGGTATGTAATTAGGTAGGTAGGTAGGTAGTTAGATAAGTAGGTAGGTAGACAGGTATGTAGGTATGTAGGTAGGCAGGTAGGTAGGTAGGTAGGTAGGTAGGTAGGTAGGTAGGCAGGCGAACGGACGGACCGACAAGTAGAAATAGACAGACAGACAGACAGACAGACAGACAGACAGACAGATAGATAGATAGATAGGTAGGTAGATAGATAGATAGATAGATAGATAGATAGATAGATAGATAGATAGATAGATAGATAGATAGATAGATAGATAGATAGATAGATAGATAGATAGATTCCCCTTCTCCCTCTCCACCTTCCCATGGACTCCCGAGGAATTCGATTGTAATCAGAAACAAATCACGGTGTTAACTAGATTTGCACTCCCAGGAAAGAATGTCAGGAGTGGGAACAGAAGAATCACCCACTGTTGTGTATAGAATGACACCACACCACCCGAGTCAAATCTCGGGGTAAACTGTCGTGGAGGGTTCATCTTTTATCTCCTCCGTCCGGCCTGGTCCACACGACAGCGCGGTGGCAACGCCGGCTGAAGTTGGCCTTCCCAACAATGATCATCTCACTAGGGCAAATTACGCTGGGGCTTTCCCAGAACCTGAGAAGAGGGGGGTCCGAACATCAAAAGTCCCAAATGAAACTGGAGATGTGGAATTCCGCCGTTGCGTTGTTGGTTTATTGAAGATGGCCCTGCTTGAAGTGGTGACGAACTGTGGGTGTCTTTGACTTCTGTTTCCCGTCCTGGCGATAAATCGAAAAAAACACTGCTGTCTTAGTTAGATACACCTTTACTCTGGCTGTAGTCTGTTCACACAATGGCTGCCGCTCTCCTTGTCCGAGTGAGTTCAGCCAACAAAAAGATTCCTCGGTTTCTCAACTTGGGTAATTTCATCATTGCTTTGTTGGGGTTGGGGTAATTTCGTTTTCCACTTCATTTACCCTGTCACTCGGCTGCGGACGATTGAAAAGCTAGCCGGGAATGTTTCCCGCGAACTTTCGGACAGACGAGACAAAGTCTTGTCAAATCACTGCCCTCTGTCAATGGATTAAGACATTTTTGTTAAGTCCTTAGAATCTGTGATCACAAAACGAGTACAAGTCTTCTCTCTGGCCTCTTTTCACTCCCTCCCTCCCATACCACCTTGTAGTTGAGGGAGATTCCACTAGAAAGATCAAAAGATACTCCTACTTTTGGCTTTCTGGTGTGGCCGTCAGCAGAGCAGAAAGACTCAATTCTTGATGGTATCTTTCAGGACAGGAATTCTCACAGCTCTGGTGTGCATTTCTCTACATGCCATTAATCGGATCATGTTCAAAGTTATTATTACTAAGAAAGGAGTGGGGAGGGGGGTGGCCGAGAGTATGGGGTGATGCCACCTGATTCAGGACACATAGGTCCCAATCTCCGTAAGACAATGGAGATGTACCTGTATTTACCCGCATTTACCCCCTCCATCCCTCCTTATCCCCTTCCATCCCTCCTTACATTCCTCCATCCCTCCTTACCTCACTCCATCCCCCCTTAACTCCCTCCATCCACAACTACCTCCCTCCATCCTCATTTACCTCCCTCCATCCCCATTTAAATCCCTCCATCACCATTTACCTCCTCCATCCCTTCTTATCTCCTCTATCCCTCCTTACCTCCCTGCATCCCTCCTTACCTCCTTCCATCCCTCCTTACCTCTCTCCATCTCTCTTTACCTCCCTCCATCTCTCCTTACCTCCTTCAATCCCTCCTTACCTACCTCCACCCCTCCTTACCTCCGATCATCCCTCCCTACCTCACTCCATCCCTATTTACCTCCCTCCATCCCCATTTACATCCCCCATCCCCATTTACCCCCTCCATCACTCCATACCTCCTTCCATGCCTCCTTACCTCCCTCCATCTCTCCTTACCTCCCTCCATCACTATTTACCTTCCACCATCCCTCCTTACCTCCCGCCGTCCCTTCTTACCTCCCTCAAACCCAACTTACCTCCTTCCATCCCCATTTACCTCCATCCATCCCTCTTTTACTCTTTATATCTTCATTTCTTCTTCTTTTCGTTCATCCGGAGTGTTTTTTTCAGATGCGATTGCGGTGTGTCTGTTATGCGCCCTTGGGCCGAAACCCGTAGGCCAACACATCGACTTTAGCGTGCTTTTTTGACTAGGTAGCATTCCTGGGAGACTCTCACTTTTGTGGTGCCATCTACAGCCCAGCTGGCCAAGGTTGAACGGTCGAAGACAACGGTCATCCCTCAAAGGAAGGCAGGGACAGTCCATAGCATTTTCCGCCATCCAAGGTTTCTTCCATAGTTGCAGGGCCGACACATAGCGCCCTGATTCTGGGCTCACCGATGGAAATCGTCACGTCCTGCTCATGGCTGCTTTAAATCCTCACTTCAATATATTGGTCATTTCGTTTGCCCCGGGCCATTCCTGGACAAACCAGACAAGTTTGCAGACGGTATCCACTCAGCGAGTTTTCTTACATGTGCTTGTCGTTGCGCCCGTCAGAGCTGTTCCAGGCACGACAGACATTCGGAAAACTACCTAGTCAGAGCTGTTCCGAACAAGAGCGGCATTCGGAAACTAGGTAATCAGAGCTGTTCCTAGCACGAGAGACATTCGGATGAGACATTTCACTCGGACGTAATTGCGTAGTGTCAATTTTTAGTTTGCCACCCGTAGGACGACACTTCCGACTTCCGGCGGGCATTTTTTAATGAGGTTAGCCTTCCTCTGGTTTCGAGGCACGTTAGACTGTTGTGATGTCGCCAACATCTCAGCTGGTCAAGATAGAACGATCAACGATATCGCGGTCGGCCCTCAAGGGAAGGCAAGGGCAGATCATGGGCATTCCCTCGCTATCCAAGGAGGCTTCCATAATTGCAGAGCCGGCACATATTGCTCTGAGACTGGGCACACCCGAGGAGTTGCCACGTCCTGCTCATGGCTGCTTTAGTTCCTCACTTCCATGTGTTGGGAGTCCCGCTTGCCACTGATCGCTCAAGCACACACCAGGAGCGGTCAGACTGCGAGCGACATCCACTCGGTAAATATCTCCATTTAACTCCCTACATTCCCATTTAACTCCCTCCATCCCCATTTCCCTCCCACAATTTTGATTCACCCCCATCCATTCTTCCTTACCTCCCTCCATCCACCCTTACCTCCCTTCATCCTCCCCTACTTTCCTCCATCCCCATCTATCCTTTCTCCATTTCTCCTTACCTCCCTCTATCCCTCCTTGCTTCCCTCCATCGTCCCTTACTTACTTCCTTTCCTTCCTTCTTACTTCCATCCATCCTTACTTACCTCTCTCCGTCCCTCCATCCCTCCTGATTTCCCTCCAGCCCTCCTACTTCCTATATCCCATTGACCTCCCTCCATCCTCATTTAACTCCCTCCATCCCTCTTTTACGCCCTACATCTCCATTTACCTCCCCCCTTTTACCTCCCTCCATCCCCATTTACCGCTCTCCATCCCTCCTTACTTTCCTCCATCCATCCTTATCTCCTTCCATGTCTCCTTACTTCCCACCATCACTCCTTACCTCCCTCCATCCCTCTTTATCTCCATTTACTTTCCTCCATCCCCATTTACCTCCCTCCATATCTCCTTACATCCCTCCTGACCTCCCTCCTGACCTCCCTCCATCCCCATTTACCTCCCTCCAACCCCATTTACATCCCACAATTTTTATTCACCTCCTTCCATTCTTCCTTACCTCCCCCATTCCTCCTTACCTTCCTCCATCTCTTCTTACTTCCCTCCATCCTTCCTGACCTCCCTCCATCTCCAGTTACCTCCCTCCATCCCCATTTACCTCCCTCCATCCCCATTTACATCCCGCAATTGTGATTCACCCCATTCCATTCTTACTTACCTCTCTCCATCCACCCTTACCTCCCTTCATCCTCCCCTACTTTCCTCCATCCCCATCTTACCTCTCTCCATTTCTCCTCACCTCCCTCTATCCCTCCTTACCTCCCTCCATCATCCCTTACTTCCTTCCTTTCATTCCTTCTTACTTCCCTCCATCCTTACTTACCTCTCTCCAACCCTCCATCCCTCCTGATCTCCCTCCAGTCCCTCCTACTTCCTCTATCCCATTTACCTCCCTCCATCCTCATTTAACCCCCTTCATTCACATTTGCCTGCTTTTATTTCTCGTTACCTCCCTCCATCAAGTCATACCTCCCTACATCCCTCCTTACCTCCCTCCATTTCTCCTTACCCCCTCCATCCCTCCTTACCTCCCTCCATCCCTCCTTAACTCCCTCCATCCCCATTTACTTCCCTCCATCCCCATTCACCTCCCCCATCTCCATTTAATTCCCCCCCCCCCAACTCCATTTATCTTTGTCCGTCTCTCCTTACCTCCCTCCATCTCCATTTAACTCCCTCCATCCCTCCTTAACTCCCTCCATCCCCATTTACCTCCCCCATCCCTTCTTACCTCTCTCCATCCTTCCTTTACTTCCCTTCACCCCTCCTTACCTCCATTCATCCCTCCTTACCTCCCTCCATCCCTCCTTGCCCCCTCCATCCTTACATCTCTCCATCACTCATTACCTCCCGCCATGCCTCCTTACCCCTCCTTACCTCACTCCATCTCCATTTACCCCTTGCATCCCTCCTTACCTCTCTCAATCCATTCTTACCTCCCTTCATCCCCATTTACATCCCTCTATCCTTCCTTACCTCCTCCATCCCTCTTTACTTCCCTCCACCCTCCTTACTTCCCTCCGTCCCTTCTTACCTCTCTCCATCCCCATTTATCTCCCTCCATCCCCATTTACCTCCCTCCATCCCTTCTTACTTCCTTCCATCCTGCCTTACATTCCTCCATCTCTCCTTACCTCCCTCCATACCTTTCTCCATCACTCCTTACCCCCTCCATCCCTCCTTACCTTCCTCCATTCCTCATTACCTCCCTCCGTCCCCCCTTACCTCACTCCATCTTTATTTACCTCCCTCCATCCCTCCTTACCCCTCCATCCCTCTTTACCCCCTCCATGCCTCTTTACCTTCCCCCATCTCTCCTTACTTCCTTCCATACCTCCTTATCTCCCTCCATCCCTCCTGACCTCTCTCCATCTCCATTTACCTCCCACAATTTCGATTCACCTCCTTCCATTCTTTCTTACCTCTCTCCATCCCTATTTACCTCCCTCCATCCACCCTTACCACTCTTCATCCTCCCTTACTGTCCTCCATCCCCATTTACCTCTCTCCATTTCTCCTTGCCGGCTTCCTGGCCTAGAGGTTAGCGACTTTTCTCCGTAATCTCGTATACTCTCGTAAGTAACGTGACGACGGTGAGAATCAGCAGTGGTTCGAATCGCGTCGGTAACTTACGGGGTATGTGAGCCGGCCGCTCAGAAAGCAATGGCAAACTACTGAGCGTAATCTTGCCAAGAAATCAACAATCAGTTCAAAGATGCTGATGTTGACAGCAGTGTCCTGTAAAGGATATGCAAACAACAACAATTTCTCCTTCCTCCCTCCATCATCCCTTACCTCCCTCCATTCCTTCTTATTTCCATCTATCCTTACTTACCTCTCTCCATCCCTCCATCCTCCTTTACATCTCTCTCTCTCTCTCTCTCTCTCTCTCTCTCTCTATCTCTCTCTCTTACTCTCTCTCTCTCTCTCTCTCTATATATATATATATATATATATATATATATATATATATATATATATATATATATATATAAGAAGTGGAAGACAAACTGGGTTCGAACCAACCCGCTAACCTTTAACTCTGAGGCGAACACAGAAACCTATTATCTAATCCGCCCATGCCTTCTATCTCTCTAGAAAAGACAGTGTAGTACCAAAATGGGGGGGGGGGGGGGAGAATGTGCCCTAAACACTTGTAACATCCCACCCAGGCAGTGCACCCCAGTCCCTCCACACCACAATCCAAGGAACCATCACTTCAAGGATTAAACCCCAGTGTCTCCCCGCGAGGTTACCCGCCGTCGTCCTTTCATAGATGCCCGTTATCACGACTTGGAAACTCCTCTCCGCCAACACAAGAGAGCACACAGTTGAACCCAATGACCACAGCCCGGGTAATCATACATTTGTTGATTTACAGCCCTCGTCAACGTGTCGGATCCTGAACAATAGCGATGTTTAGTTTGCATGGTGGTTTTCGTCGTGTTTCAAGAAAAACTTTGCATTGCGCTCGGTTTTGGACTGTGAAACGCCTTTCCGAGTTTTTTGTTCTCGTGCAACGAGAGGAATCCTTCGTGGAGCCAGGAATCTGTCTTTGGAAACGATGTTCTTTGAAAAGAAAGTCCTTGATAATACGACCGTTTAGATTAACGAACTCCTGGTTGTGGGCGCCACCCAATGAGATTGAATTCTGCCTGTGGTGGGAGTTTAGAGTAGTTTAGCTGTGGGATTTTGTTTGGTACATACTGACTGTATGCTTTTGTTGGTGTAGGGAACCGTGAGCATTCTTCTTGGGGACATCCTACTTGTGGATAGTTTGATCCTTTTGTATTGTTTCTGATTTGTTTCACAACGTTTCCCCCCGTAAGGGTGCCTTTGTTATTTTCTGATCCAATTGATGTTTGAATGTTTATGCGCTGTAGATCTCTCTCTCTCGTCTCTCTCTCTCTCTCTCTCTCTCTCTCTCTCTCTCTCTCTCTCTCTCTCTATATATATATATATATATATATATATATATATATATATATATATATCCCTCTCTGCCTCTGTCTCTCTTTTGCTATATATCTATCCATCTGTCTGTCTTTCTATCTGTCTATCAGTCGGGCGGTCGGTTGGTTTGTCTACCTATCTACCTAACTACTTATCCACCCGTCCGTCCGCCGGTCGTTCGTTCATCTACCTCATTTACCTCAAATCTATTTAGTTCTTCACCTCTTCCTCCATTTACCTCAGATCTCATTACCTCTTCATCTCTTCCTCCATTTACCTCAGATTTCTTTGCTTCACGTCTTTCTCCATTTACCTCAGATTTCTTTACTTCACGTCTTTCTCCATTTACCTCAGATATCTTTACTTCTTCATCTCTTCCTCCATTTACCTTAGATCTCTTTACTTCTTCATCTCTTCCTCCGGTTACCTCAGATCTTTTTACTGTTTCTTCATCTTTTCCTCCAGGTACCTCATATCTCATCACTTCTTCATCTCTTCATCCATTTACCTCAGAACTCTTTACTTCTCATTTTCGTCCATTAACCTCATATCTCTTTACTACTTCTTCTCTTCCTCCATTTACCTCTGATCTCTTTACTTCATTTCTTTATCCGGTTACCTCAGATCTCTTTACTTCTTCTTATCTTTTTCCATTTACCTCAGATCTCTTTACTTCTTCTTATCGTCCTCCATTTACTCCAGATCTCTTTTCTTCTTCATCTCATCCTCCATTTACCTCAGATCTCTTTACTTCTTCTCTTCTTCCATTTACCTCAGATTTCTTTACTTCTTGTCTTCCTCCATTCACCTCATATCTCTTTACTTCTTCTTCTTTTCCTCCATTTAACTCAGATATCTTTTCTTCTTCTCTTCGTCCATTTACCTCTAATCTCTTTATTTCTTCTTCTCTTCGTCCATTTACCTCAGATCTCTTTATTTCTTCTTTGCTTTGTTCATTTACCCCAGATCGCTTTACTTCTCCTTCTCTTCGTGCATTTACCTCAGATCTCTTCACTTTTTATCTTCGTAAATTTACCACAGATGTCTTTTCTTCTAATCTACGTCCATTTGCCTAGGATCTCTTTTACTTTTTCTCTTCGTCCATTTACCTCAGATCATGTTACATCTTCTTATCTACGTTCATTTACTTCAGATCTCTGTACTTCTTCTCATATTCGTCCATTTACCTCAGATCTCTTTACTTCTTCTTCTCTCTGTCCATGTACCTCAGATCTTTTTATTGTTTCTTCGTCTTCTCCTTCATGCACCTCAAATCTCTTTACGATCCACGTAAAGGAAGCGATCAGATGCGAAACGTCGGATCCCCTTTTGTTACATGATGTGATTGATGACCCAGACTGGGTCGTGTCGCCCATGATCCGGTGAAACACGAGACCATAGCTAGGGTCGCAGATAGGACTGTTTCAGTCACCAAGACTCCGCCGTGTGCGGTCCCGCGAGCACGGTTCTTGGGTACACCAAAGCTGTGCCGGAACATGATTCCCGAAATCCGATGAGGCAAAAGGAAGAACAAATACAAGGACAAACATTTGCCAAGGCGGTCATGTATCTGTGCTCCACGGGGAATGGATACCGGTGATCCTTTAGGGGATCCCGCTAGATGGGTGTGAAGATGTCTTGATGTAGCATTCACAAGGTCATGATTTCAGCACTGAGGTGACCACCACAATGTAATATACAAGTAAATGGGCATATTTTTTAAACAAGTGAATCGGTGCAATTATCTCGGAACAGTAATAACATCTGATGGGAGATGCTTTGAAGAGTTTAGAACAAGAATTCCGGGAAGGTTAACCCGGTCAACAAATGCCCGCAGAAGTCGGATGTGTCGGCCTAACGGCGCAAGAACGCAGCTCTGCTGTAAACAGGCACAACGCAATCACATCCGAAAAAAAAAAACTCCGGATGAACGAAGAAGAAGAACAAGAACAAGAATTGCCATTGCGAAGGTAGCCTTTTGCAAGATGAAAAACACACTGACCAATAAAAAGATATCAATTGAAACGAGAAAAAGAGTGTTGAAGTGCTACATAGAACCTATACTTTTATATGGATGTGAAACGTGGACAATGAGCAGACAATGAAAAACATCTGATGGCTGTGGAAATGTGGTTTCTAAGGAAAATGCAATGAATACCATGGACAGACAGAAAAACCAATGAACAAGTCCTTCAAGAAACAAATGAAGATCGTAAACTGATTAGAGAAATTACACGTAGACAGTCAAAATTGTTTGGGCATGTTATGAGAAGAAATGAATTGGAGAACTTGGTGACGACTGGCAAGATCGGAGGGAAGAGACCAAGGGGAAGACCGAGAGGTAAATACCTGGATGGTTTGGCCACGTGGCATGGTCGAGACAGAAACACGGAGCTGATCCACGACTTTGGTGATCGAGTGAGATGGCAAAACAAGACCGCCCACGCTTGTCGGTATGGCACATGATGGATGGATGGATGGTGACCATCTCTCTTATTACTTGCTCTTTCCTTGAGCAATTTGGCATCACGGTCAGGTTCTTTGGTATCCGTTAGTATAGTCTCTGTAGTGTCTGCCCCGTGTTAATATGTTGTGTTTTGTGTATTTGTTTGCTGATGAAGACTAGTCGCCGGAACGTCCTATGTTTTCCGTAATTGTGTTCTGTGAAGCTGCATGACATCGTTTTATTTTAATTTGTTTTATAGCCGTGGGCCTTGGCGATGAAAGATATATTTAGTAAGGCCACTTTAGTTTAGGTTGTCTAGCTGGCTCTGTCTCGAAGTACGCTTGTTAGTGCATCCAGGTGATAGAGATCTATCTCTCCAGAGAGAGAGAGAGAGAGAGAGAGAGAGAGAGAGAGAGAGAGAGAGAGAGAGAGAGAGAAACAGACAGATGGACAGACAGACAGACAGAGACAGAGAGAGAAACACACAGAGATAGATAGAGACATGGAGGGACAGAGAGAGGGAGAGAGCGCGAGAGAGACAGAGACAGACGGACAGACAGACAGACAGAGACAGAGAGAGAAACACACAGAGATAGATAGAGACATGGAGGGACAGAGAGAGGGAGAGAGAGAGAGAATGAGACAGACAGAGAGAAACAGAGAGAGAGAGAGACAGACACACAGAGCCCCCTCTGCTGTGTGTCCACCGTGACGAGGTAGAGGGGCTTGTGCGTCCCAATGACCCCAAGAGCTATGCCGACGGTAGCACAGCTACTGGTAGGGCCACCCATGTCGGACAGGTCAAGGGAGAGGGACCAGACGAAGAGACACACAAACCTGCTGCCTTGTAGGTAGACTGGGGACAGTCAAAGGCTAGGGAAAGCACCCCAAATACATGCTTGTCGAAATCGGATGTACTGAGCCACAGGCTTGACAAAGTAGTGCAACGTGAAACCTGCTGCCTTGTAGGTAGACTGGGGACAGTCAAAGGCTAGGGAAAGCATCCCGAATAAATGCTTGTCGAAATCGGATGTACTGAGCCACAGGCTTGACAAAGCAGTGCAACGTAACTTAATTCATGATGTCACAAATCAAAATTAATCGATATGGTGCTAATCCCGTGAAGTCCCATCAGGCGGTGATAGTGCCGGGCCCCCTGCCTCGAGGGGGTCCACCCATGACTACTGGTGGTCACCTTCCCCTGTGCTGTGGAGTCAAGGCACAGAGGAGTAAGTTAAGAGCTATTGACCAAATACCCCGGACACTCAACATACTACAGTGGAATGCCGAAGGTGTTTACAAGAAGAAAGACTCCCTAACACAGCGTCTTCATAAAGATAGAATAGATGTGGCATGCATTCAAGAGACACACCTCAACGCCAATCACAAATTCTCAGTCAGAGGATATCAGGCCACACGTTTTGACCGCGAAGGACACAAAGGAGGAGTTCTAATACTTACACGAAATACAATACCTTGCAGCGAAGTATCTGTGATCTCTAACAACCAAACGGAAATTATAGGTGTTGATATAATGATAAAGGACGTGAAAATAAGAATCTACAATCTGTATAGCCCAGCAGATAAGGACCTTACACTCTCAAACATGAAAATAACTGACACAAACTGCATTATTGTCGGAGACTTTAATAGCCGTTCAGAAAGATGGGGATACCCAGATACTGACAAAAGAGGAGATGAATTGGAGGACTGGGAAATAGACTCAAATCTCCATTTACTCAACAAAGCGGAAGACACACCGAGCTTCTACTCCAGAAGATGGCTTACCACTTCTACTCCAGACTTAGCTTTCTGCACAGGAGACATCCTCCACAAAATCGATCGCCATGTGCTGGACCAATTAGCAGGTAGTGACCACAGACCAATCAAGCTTGTAATGAATATGGAGTATGTTCCACAGGAGCAAAAGCCCTTGCCCCGCTGGAATTACAAACGAGCAGATTGGGACAGATTTGCCATACTAACAGACAAATATTGTGAAAACATAAATACACGATATGGCAACATAAAGCAAATGGTGGAAAGTCTAAACAGAGCGATAATACAGGCAGCCACTGAGTCCATTCCAAGAGGAGCGAGGAAAAATTACAAACCATACTGGACTGAAGAACTACAAAGTTTGGAGGACAAAGTTGAAGATGCCAGGAAGACAGCAGAGAGAGAACAAACAATTGAAGCAAACATCTCTCTCAAAGCCATCTCAGCAAAATATAAAAGAACAGTAAATCAAACAACAAGAGATTGTTGGAGGGAAAAAACAGAAAACCTGAATTTTGACAGGGATGGAAACAAACTATGGAAACTAGTGAAAGCCATGAACAATGAAGGACCTAGAAACAAACAAATAACAATTAAACAAGGAAATGCCTTGCTTACAGGCAAAAAGGCTGCAAATGCACTAATGGAACACTATGCAAATGCAAACCACATGGATATTACAACCGAACAGAAGAAAGCAATCAAAGACAAACAGATACATCATAGAAATACAGAGACAGCAGCAGAATATATGATGGCAAATCTAACAATGGAAGAAATGGAACAGGCAATGAATACCCTAAAAAGAAGAAATCACCAGGAAAGGATGGAATCACAAATGAAATGCTAATAGGACTAGGCACCAAGGCAAAGAAGAAACTACTAGCAGTCCTAAATAACAGCTGGAAGAGAGGAATAGTCCCACAGGCATGGAAGGAAGCTATACTAATACCAGTCCCAAAGAAAGGAAAAGACCTGGAAGAACCAAATGGCTATCGACCTATCAGTCTACTTAGCTGTGTAGGAAAATTAATGGAACGCATTATCAATGGCAGGCTAACATGGCATCTGGAAGAAAACAAACTCTTAACACCACACCAAGCAGGATTCAGAAAATACAGATCCACTGAAGATCAAATAACCTATATAGCTCAGGAAATAGAGGATGCCTTCCAAGAGAAAAAGCACACACTAGCAGTCTGGATAGATTTAGAAAAAGCATTTGATAAAGTATGGAAGGAAGGACTGAAAGTAAAACTGCAAAAACATGCATGTTTGTGGAAAAAATGTATAAATGGATCAGCCACTACCTTGAGAACAGAACTGCCAGGACAAAAGTACAAGGACAAACAAGCAAAATGATGCTGCTGGAGCAAGGTGTCCCCCAAGGAGGAGTTCTTTCACCAACATTATTCCTAGCATATATAAATGACATCACAGAAAATTTTCCAGCCAGAGTACACACATCCTCCTTTGCAGATGACCTAGCCATATGGACATCTGAAGAATATATTAGTACAGCTAATAGCAGAATACAGCAAGCCTTATTAGCGCTAGAGGACTGGTCAAAATCATGGCTAGTGAAGATAAGTGAGGAGAAAACAACATGCACAGTGTTCTCCCTCTCAAATAAAACTCAGCAACCTAAGCTGGTATTGAATGGAAAAATATTGCGCCATGAAGAAAATCCAAACTATCTAGGAGTCACCTTTGATCGTCGCCTGACATGGAAGACACAGGTTGAGAAAAATCGAACAAGAGCAAGGCAGAGAATGGCAATCATGAAAAAGCTTGCTGGTACAACGTGGGGAGCAGATGAGAAAGTTCTCAAGAAGTTATATACTGGACGGGTGAGGCCAGTACTGGAATATGGCATTGCAGCTTGGGCAACAGCAGCTAAGTCAAACTTTAACAAAATAAGTAGAGTCCAAAACCAAGGAATGCGAATCATAACTGGAAGCCTGAAGACAACGCCTATTAATGAACTAGAAAAGATCACTTGTTTACAACCAATGCAGGATAGAAGAGATAGCAGAGCCCAGCAACAAGCAGAAAAATTTAGAAGATTGACAGACCACCCTATGTACAACAGATTTAATGGTTTTGGAAAGGGAAGACTGAAGCGTAGCAACTTTGTAGAAACTGCAAAACGAAGGATTAGGGCAGATCCTATACTTAACATATCAACAGTCAAGCCCATACACAATGCACACAAGTTCCCAGCTTGGAGACAGCAGCAACTGCCTGAGATGATAGAAAACATTCCTGGTATTGAGAAAAAGAACACTCAGCATGAAACCGAAAGAAGAGAAATAACCCTAAACTACATAAAAGAACATTACCCAAGCAGGAATTGGACCCATGCATATACAGATGGATCAGCCAAAAATTCAATAGAGAATGGAGGAGGAGGAATTCTCCTAAATTTAAAAAATGGAGTGAAAAAAACACATTCAATGGCAACTGGAAAATTTTCAAGTAACTTCAAAGCGGAGGTAGAGGCTTTGAAAACTGCAGCAGAAATGCTCCTGATGGAGGAAAATAAAGAGAAGCAAATAGCTATCTTCACAGATGCAAAGTCAGCTGTCTCAATACTCAAGAGCAATAACAGCACAGAACTAACTGACCTAAGAGCAGCACTCCATGGTCTATGCCAGAAATCCAAAAAAGTTGTAATACAGTGGATCCCATCACATTGCAGTATACCTGGAAACGAAGAGGCTGACAGACTGGCAAAAGAGGGCGGACGACTACCACAGCCTGACATAGACATAACCTATAATGAGGCAAAGAGGTTGATAAAAAGCACTTATAGAACCAAATGGGAATCTGAGCATCCAGGCCATCAGAAGGATGATGCATATTACAAACTCGACCGAAGAGAACAAGTAGCAATCTTCAGACTCCGCACAGGACATAACAGGCTGAAATACCACTTGTTCAATAAACTAAAGATAGGAGATACAGATGAATGTAATTGTAGAACTGGAAAAATGACAGCAAAACATTTGCTGCAGGATTGCCCAACGTATGCAGAACAGAGAAAGATATTTTGGCCCCACACCTGCTTCATTTGAGGACAAGCTCTATGGAGATATCAACAAGCTCAAGTTGACCGCAGCTTACTTTAACTACATACAGGTTGACATTTAAAGGTGCATGAAGACCCAGAGGCATGAAATGGAATATTGCTTGGATAGCAAATCCATTATGTGGAAAGTCCAAATCGAAAGCTCGCTGTGTGGGCTTCAAAAAAGGTGGAAAAGTGTCCTAGTGGCACGAAATGGAATATTGTTTGGATAGCAAATCCATTACGTGGAAAGTCCGAATCAAAAGCCCATTGTGTGGGCTTCATAAAAGGTGGAAAAGTGTCCTAGTGGCATGAAATGGAATATTGCTTGGATAGCAAATCCATTACGTGGAAAGTCCGTATCTAAAGCCCACTGTGTGGACTTCATAAAAGGTGGAAAAGTGTCCTAGTGGCACGAAATGGAATATTGCTTGGATAGCAAATCCATTACATGGAAAGTCCGAATCGAAAGCTCACTGTGTGGATGTCATCTGCAGACTGCATACTTCTGGTTTCCTGAAGAACAGCCTATGGTGAACGGAAGGCCCAATATACGGAAGTGAGGCTAAGCAGCCATGTGCAGGACGTGACGATTCCTTGGGTGAGCCCAGTACCAGAGCGCTATGTATCGGCTCTGCAATTATGGAAGCCTCCTTGGATGGCGGGGAATGCCCATGGTCTGCCCCTGCCTTCCCTTGAGGGCTGACCAGGATCTTTTGCTGTTCTATATGGACCAGCTGGGATGGGGGATAACACCACAACAGTGAGAGTCAAACGTCCTAAGAAACCCCCGGGAAGGTTAACCCGGTCAACAAATACCCGCAGAAGTCGGATGTGTCGGCCTAACGGCGCAAGAACGCAGCTCTGCTGTAAACAGGCACAACGCAATCACATCCGAAAAAAAACTCCGGATGAACGAAGAAGAAGAAGAAGAAGACACACAGAGCTGTGAGAGAGACAGGGGGGGACAGAGAGAGACAGAGACAGAGACAGGCAGAGGGAGACAGAGACAGGCAGAAAGATACAGAGAGATAGACAGACAGAGACGGACACAGAAAGACAGACAGACAGACAGACAGACAGACAGGGAAGCAAGCAGGCAGGCAGGCAGGGAGAAACGGACAGAGAGAGATGGACGGAGAGACGGACAGACAGAAAAACAGATAAAGACAGACAGACAAAGACAGACATACATGCAGAGAGAGAGAGAGAGAGAGAGACAGACAGACAGACAGACAGACAGACAGACAGACAGACAGACAGACAGACAGAAACAGAAACAGAAACAGAAACAGGTAGAGAGAAAGAGAAAGACAGACAGACAAAGAGACAGACACAGGCAAAGAGAGACACACAGAAATAGAGAGAGACACAAACAGCCAGAGAGAGACAGACAGACAGAGAGAGAGACAGAGACAGACAGCCAGAGACAGACAGCGAGAGACAAGCAAAGAGAGACAGAGAGATACAGACAGAGACAGACAGAGAGAGACAGAGACAGACAGAGAGAGACAGACACAGGCAGAGAGAGACAGTCACAGACAGAGAGAGACAGTCACAGACACAGAGAGAGAGGCGGGGACAGACAGAGAAGGACAAACACAGAGAGACAGACACAGAAAGAGAAAGACACGGACAGAGAGAGACATGGACAGACAGACAGAACAGACAGACAGACAGACAGACAGACAGACAGACAGACAGACAGACAGACAGACAGACAGACAGACAGACAGACAGGCGGATGAAAGATACACAGAGGTAGAGAGAGACATAGATAGGCAAAGAGATAAAGGCAGACATAGAGACATATGGACAGAGAGAGAGAGACATGCAGACAGAGAGAGAGACAGACAGACAGAGAGACACGGAAGACAGAGAAAGACAGAGAGAGACACACACAGAGATAGAGAGAGACACATATAGGCAGAGAGAGACAGAGGCAGACAGTGAGAGACAGGCAGACAGGGAGAGAGACAGAGACAGGCAGAGAGTGACAGAGAGAGACAGACAGAGAGAGAGACAGAGAGAGACATAGAAAGAGAGTCAGACAGAGAGAGACAGACAGGGCGAGACAGAGAGAGAGACAGAGACAGGCAGAGAGAGACAGGCAGGCAGAGAGAGACAGAGACAGGCAGAGAGAGACCGAGACAGACAGTAAGAGATACAGAGACTGGCAGAAAGACAGACATAGAAAGACAGGCAGGTATTGAGAGACACACAGAGATAGAGAGATAGAGACAGGCACAGACAGACAGACAGACAGACAGACAGACAGACAGACAGACAGACAGACAGACAGACAGACAGACAGAGACGCAGAAATAGAGAGATATAGAGATAACACACGGATATAGAAAGAGGCAGAGATAGACAGAGAGAGAGAGACAAACATAGGCAGGGAGAGATAGAGTGAGACAAAGAGAGACAGAGATAGACAAAGAGAGAGAGACATACAGGCAGAGAGAGAGACCCAAAGACAGAGAGACACACGGAGATAGAGCGAGAAAGAGACAGGCAGAGAGAGACAGAGACAGACATAGTGAGAAACTTGGGAGTAAGAATTTCCACGGCCAGACACGATATATGTACATCGGAAAAACGAGGTGCCTCGTCAACCAACACAGAACTGGCACTATTAGCAACCGGACGCTGATGCATATGCTTGGGGTGGGGGGGGGGGGGGATCTGAGCACCTATGGACCTGTCCGGAGTGCAATGACGATACCCCAATTGATAACTGATAACTGACAGACACAGACACAGATAGACAGAGAAAGATAGAGAGACACGGAGAGCTACACAGAATGACAGAAATAGAGACACAGATGCAGAAAGACAAAAAGCCACAGACACACACAAACACACACATACACACACACACACACACACACACACACACACACACACACACACAGAGAGCGAGAAACACACAGAGAGACAGACAGAGGTGGGAAAGGTGTTTCGGTTAAGAGAGGAATGATCAACTCAATAAAAGGAAGAAAGAAAGCCGGAGGCCAAATAATAATAGATAATTCATTCGCCTGCAAGTGTGAGAGATACAACGAAACAATGAAACCCCAACTTTGGCTTTAACAGAAATTAAAGGATAGACAGACAGAAAGCCACAGAACGAAACATGAACACCAATAATGATAACGACAACGAGAGTTCAAATGGCAAATCGAAACACAACACCATTACTCGACTTTCTGAAATTCCTCCTCGGCTTCTTGTACCAGTAGAAACTCCACAAATCTGTCAACATAACAACGAGGGCAACAGTAAAACAAGGAAGGAACTCAGAACAAAACATGACAAAGGGCAATGGAGTGAAGAAAAGCATGTGTGCTTCTACAGTGAGTCATGGAATGAACAACTATACTACACAGTACTCACCACTTGTGTCTAGCAATTGGTTGTTCGTTTGTTGGTTATGTGTTTACAGAACTCACCCTAAGGAAAATATTGGAGTGATCGGTCTCTAAGCTATAAAACTATACATGCGATATACATACAACTACACATGCGTCAAGACCATCACAAGGAAACAGATGAGTTAAACAAACAAGTTAGTTGCGTATCCTTTACAGGACGTCGCAGTCAACACTAGCATTATGTGCTGTTGTGATCTCTTGGCAACGTTAAGTTCAGTAGTTTGCCATTGATTTCTGAACGACCGGCACCCATACCATATCTTAAAAATTAACGTAAAGCGGTCTGCTGCCAAATCACCCGTATCTGTGTTTCGAACGCGGGTATACGGGATTATGAACTGCGTCCGTAGCCCCTTAGCCATGAAGCAGGCAAACAAATGAGTAAATAATACAAGGTGTTTGTAAAGTCTCACTACACTCTGTATGTAGAACCATTTTGAAAAAGGAATTACGTGACGTCTTCAAACATATGCTCCACAGTCCATCGTGAAGCAATATGTAGCGAGTGACTGTCGTCTGCTAGAGTAATTCTTTGCACTCCAAACATGATGGTGTTACAATGGAAGAAAGAATATTTTTGGTTGAACAAGTGTTACGAAATTGTGGTCAATACACACGGATGGTTGTTCAAAGATGTATAGCAAGATTTCCTTATAAATAACCTTCTCATCGCATTACGGTTAGAAATTTCTTGAATAAGTTTCTTACTAAATGTGGAAAATGCTCCGCAATCAAGTAGGCCTGGATCACAGCGTTTTTAGGAGGAAATTTTCGCAAATCGCAAAATATCACCTGGAATATGGCGTGCTCGTTCTCAAGATTTAAATCCTTTAGATTATTATCTATGTGGTTTCTTAAAAGGAAATGCTTACAAATATAATGTGCACACAATTTAGGACATGAAAGCAGCAGCCAGAATTACCATTCAAGAAATAACAACAGAAAGTTGTAGAAGGTATTTGACAATATGAAGAGACATGTACAGTCCTTGAAGCCCGTGGTGGACATTTCCAACACCTGTTATAATGAATACTTCATGGGTACTTTCCAGCTTCCCCAAAATAGCGTTAGACTATAGCAGTAACTATTGTAACTAATTTATCGAATTTTAGCCCATTTTTGATGACGTCATGTACTTCATTTTTCATAAAATTTGTTATGCAAAGTGTAGTGGGATTATATATATATATATATATATATATATATATATATATATATATATATATATATATATATATATATATATATATATATATATATATATTGCAATCCCAAAGAAATCAGGAACCTTGGAATGTGATCAACATAGAACAATTAGTATAATGAGTCAGATCACAAAGATTTTGCTAAGAAAGAATTATCATGCAAAGAGTGAGGAAGAAGATACAACCTGAAATAGGGGAAGAACAATGCGGGTTTGTAGAGAGAAAGGGTTACAGTAAATGCTGTGTATATGCTGCGAACAGTTATTGAACGTGCTATAGAAGTAAACAAGGATATACATCTGTGGGTAGTAGTAGAGGGTCTCTATCCGTCGTTTTGAGGGCGGTTTTGTGAGGGATGACAAAGAAAATAGAAGGAGGTGCGGGAGGTGCCGGAATAAAATAGTAAGCTCAAAGAAGGGGAGTGGGGGAACATAATTTATGCATAATCGATTGGTTTGCGCCGGCTGTTACGGGTTGATGTATTCGTATCTTTGTTAAGATCGGCGAACAACTGTCAGCAAAAAAGTCGATATTGTCCGTACCAGAAATAATGTGGTTTGTAAATTACACCTGTCGGCGATAGGTGGCGTTTTTAATCAGATCATCGGTATATGTAAACAATGATAAATGAATTGAGACACGGGGTTAGTTGGTACCACAGTCGCATTGCAGATGGTGCGATAACCAATTCGATAGAGTGTGTCGGGGTATCGCCAATGTGTAACTGGGGTGTATAATAGGTTAAGTTGGTACCATAGACCCCCCCTCATTTGGCGGCGTTGAGTTCGAATCTCAATGCTTTTTCGTTGGTAAGGTTACCACTTTATCACGTATGGGTGTACCTAGTTGTCATAGGGGGTGTGTAGTTGGTCATAGTGGGATATCACCAATGTGTAACTTGGGTGTCTCTTGGGTGCCCTACCATGCAACAGGTTCGGATCTCATTGTGTGGTGGGGTAGTGTGGCAGTGGTCGAGTGTGTAACGGGGATAGGTGGTGCCGTAGGCATAGTTTGAGAGTCGATTCACGCCGCGGTTCGATAAGGATGTCCACCCTAGGCGGCTCTTTTTAAGTGTATACTAAGCCGTAAACGTATAACAGTGGTGTCTAGTTGCTGCCATAGCGCTTGAAAGGTTCGAAACCTACTGTGTGGTGGCGTAGTGTGGCAGTGGTCGAGTATGTAACGGAGCTAGGTGGCGTCATTGACGATTCGAATAACGCGGCTGGTTGATAACTATACCCAACATAGGCGCCAGAGAAGCGAATCCCGCTATGTGGTGAATCTGTTAAAGTAACATTGGTGTCACGTGTTTCGTATCTTTGTTAAAGGTTGGTTTACAACATCTGTGACCAAAAAGTCAGTATTGTCCGCAGGTGTATAGTAAAAGAAATAATGTGTATTGGGAATTAGGTGTGCTGGCGACAGTTGGTACTATTAATTATATCACCATTATATGTTAACAAAGGAGAACTCAAGTGAATCGTGTGTCGATCAATGCGGGAGAGATTGCCTGACGCGCAATTTACGCTGTAATGCCAATAGCTCCAGTTTTCCTATTGCGGTTATTAGTGATCTGTAGAGACCTGTAGTGGTTTATGCACTACCATTACATAGTATAAAGGAAAACCTTAAAAAACGTAAAGAGGGCGGCTTAGTGATATTCGTTGTTAAGGGGTTGGTGAGCGGTGAAAAAGGGTAGATAAGTGCCCCCGAACACTAGCATCATACACTTTCAGATCGTTAAAGGAAATCCTTGCAGAAAAAAAAATAAAACATAAAAAAGTAAAGATGACCCTACATGTCGGCGTAGGTGTCGGACTTGAATCAGATCGAACCTGATGGTGGTGTAAGACCATAACAATTAAAAAACATGGCTGCTATCTGTTCTATATTACGGCCAAAATATGTGCAGGCCGCCGGCCTTTGAGATGAGTCTGCTTGTGGCTTGCGGCGGCAGCTTGACTTGTAAAACACACAAACCGATGTGTGGCTTACAACCAATCACGGTGTTGGTCTTAGAATTGATCCACATCTTATGTTAGACAATCACTGATTGGTTGGCAACTATACTGTGGGCGGGGTTTACTTTATGTAATATATAACCAACTCACCATCTCTCACTCACTTTGTGTTTTACACAAGAACGACGAACGATCGAGTCTTCAGTTTTGTGGTTAGTCAACTGCTATTTGCCTTCAAGTGTGGAAAGTTTGACAGGCACCTGTTTGTCTCAGTATCCACGGACTATCAACCATATACGGACATACCGATTTAGTGGATCTGTCTCCCAGTTTTTGGCTATTCAAGCTGACTTGTAAGATTTATCAACCAGTTTTTTACCCAGACCCACCCCAAGTGTAAGCAATAGCATTATTCTGCCTTAGTTTACAACGGCAGCTGCAAAGATTTCATCACCGATTGAATCAAAGACCGGCACAACTTGTTCGGATTTGATACCGCATACTAAACTAGTGAACATTACATCTTGTTGTTTGGATATTTGGAATCCTAAACTAGTCAACGTCGAGTTATCTACCATTAGTGCAAGTTATAAACTAATTATATTCAACACCATATACAGAGGCTCAGTGTGAACAGGTTTCAAGTCGAGTGTCGATTATCTTATTATCAATTCGCTAGCGAACGTGCCTAAAAAGATGGCTACTCGGCAATCATCTGAGAAACACGTATGTGCAACTTGTGGAAAAGGCTTCACTGAAAAGCGCAGTCTGCTTCGCCATATTCGTAACAGTCACAGTACAAAGACCCGTGTATATTCGTGTCAAACTTGTGATCATCAATTTAACAGGAAAGACAATCTACAACGTCACATTACAAAAGAACACACAACACCAGGATCATCATCCAGTGTAATACCAACAGAAACGTCAACACCTTTTTCACCAACAGTGCGTAAGAGACCAGCGGCTACCAATAGTGATGTGACAAGCAGGAAGAAGAAGAACACTAAACAAAACGAAAACGCCTATCCAGCTACCAACACACAACCCGAGGATGAAGCGGGTTCTCTACACACGCTACCAGATGATGTTAGACAAGTATACAACGACAACTGGAGTAGTATCAAGACACATAACAAGATCAACACATATATGTCTGTCTATACATTTTTTATTAGTCCACAGACACAACACCCTAAAGACTGGACAGAGACCTTGTACAAGATCTTTAACACTCAAAAAAGCATATTCAAAATCAACTTTAGTTATCATGTAGTCCTTAGGCACATCGAAACACAAGCTCTTCGGTTCTACCATGCATCTTTCAATAACGCTTCTGTCTTAGAAATTCCACAACTAATTCGAAACAGACAAAACTTTGACAATTTTATCAAAACAGTACACGAACACGACATTCTTACATACGCTATGCAACAACGTCCAAATACCAAATACACTACAGAGACGATTCCAGCTATAAGTTTTTATCTCTATCATATCCCAGAATTCTGTCTCGTTTAATAAATAACCACAGGTTTATGACCAACGTTCGACACCATTGTACACTGTGTGTATATGAGCATACTATGTATAACATCCCATATTACACCATCCATTTTTATACTGATATTATGTTTATTTTTATGTTTGTAAAATTTACTGGAAATACTGTAAAATAAACAATTATATGTATTATAATTGCGTTCACTTGTTGGTTTTATTGTTGACGGTGCATATGGGTGTCATGGGATGAGCGGGTGTTACATGTTGATGGGCAAGTCAAGAAATATCTCAAACAAACTTATAAATATATCGACCAAATAGGAAAATGTGTTAACTAAAGATTGAAAACTACGGGTCAAGTAACGAAAAAATTTCAAAGAAGCTTATAAAAAATAGGAAACAATGATAGAAAAGGGTGGTCAAAGATAGAAATATCTCATCCGAACTTATAACAAGTAAGAAAATATACTAGTAAAATCAAGAAATATGTCGACCGAAGTAATACAATAGGCAGAACGATGGACAAACTTATAAATATTTCATTCAAACTTATAAAGACTATGATAAAATGTTATCCAAATCAAATAACAGGCTGACCAAACTTATAATTAGCTCATCCAACCTTGTAAATAGTAGGAAAAGTTGTTAGCCAAATAGGCAAAATATTGGTCAGATACACAAATATCTCAATCAAACTTATAAAAAGTAGGAAAAAAGGCTAGTCAAACTAATAAAAAGGGTGGCCAAATACATAAATATCTCAACCAAACTTATAAAAAGTAGGGAAATTGTAAGTCAAATGTAAAAAAAAAAAAACAATGGGGTAAATAGAAATCATATTAACGAAATAGGAAAAATGTCGCTCAAACTTATAAATAACACGTCCAAACTTATAAAAAGTAGGAAAATGTGTTAGCCAAATGGTGAAAATATTGCTCAAATTAAGAAATATCTCGACCGAAGTAGGAAAATACGTGATTCAATGTATACAAACGTCGGGGAAAATACAGAAAGATGTCGACCAAACTGATAAAAATCTCCGCCAAACTTATGAAATGTAGGGACATTTGTTAACCAAAAGGGGAAAATGTCAGCCAAATACAGAAATAGCTCCACCAAACTTATGAAAAGTATGAACATTTGTTAACCAAATAGGCAAAATATTGGTCAGATACACAAATATCTCAATCAAACTTATAAAAAGTAGTAAAAAAGGCTAGTCAAACTAATAAAAATGGTGGCCAAATACATAAATATCTCTACCAAACTTACAAAAAGTAGGAAAATTGTAAGTCAAATGTAAAAAAAAAAAACAAAAAAAAAAATATGGGGTAAATAGAAATCATATTAACCAAATAGGAAAAATGTCGCTCAAACTTATAAATAACACGTCCAAACTTATAAAAAGTAGAAAAATGTGTTAGCCGAATGGTGAAAATATTGCTCAAATTAAGAAACATCTCGACCGAAGTAGGAAAATACGTGATTCAATGTATACAAACGTTGGGTAAATACAGAAAGATGTCGACCAAACTGATAAAAATCTCTGCCAAACTTATGAAATGTAGGAACATTTGTTAACCAAAAGGGAAAATGTCGGCCAAATACAGAAATATCTCCACCAAACTTATGAAAAGTAGGAACAGTTGTTAACCAAATAGGCAAAATATTGGTCAGATACACAAATATCTCAATCAAACTTATAAAAAGTAGTAAAAAAGGCTAGTCAAACTAATAAAAATGGTGGCCAAATACATAAATATCTCAACCAAACTTATAAAAAGTAGGAAAACAATATTAGCCAGCTCAACTAAAAGGCTGACCAAACTTATAAATATATCATCCAAACTGACCAAAGTAATAAACATATTGGGTAAATATAGAAATATGTCGACGAAACTTTTACAAATCTCCGGTAAATTTATGAAAAATAGGAAATTTTGTTAACTAAATGTGAAAAAAATATCGACCAAACTTATAAAAAGCTCTGCCAAACTTATGAAAAGTAGGAAACTTTGTTAACCCACACGAAGAAAATTATTAACCAAAGATAGAAAAATATCAACCTAAATAGGAAAATTTGTTAACCAAATGGGAAAAATATTGACCAAGTAAACACATATTTCAACCAAACTTATAAATATGTCATCCAAATTTACAAAAAAATAGGAAAATTTGTCGACCAAGTAAGAAAATATATTACCAAAACCGGAACAGATACTAATCAAAGTGAGAAAAATACCAACCAAACTAAGAAATATGTATGGTAAAGTAAGAAAAAAGTTGACCAAAGTAATAAATACGCTAGCCAAGTGAAGAAATATTAACCAAGAGGAGAAAAAATTATAGCAAACTAAGAAATTTGCTTTCACAAATTGTCGAATTGCCCTACCAACTACCCCATTTGCTTTTACAACTTATCAAATTGACCAATTAACCTCACAAATTCCCCACTGACTCTCACAATTTTACCACTTGCCATTACAACGTGTCGACTCCCTCTCACAATTTACCCAAAGGGGTTTACTATAGGTATTATATATCCACAATCAAGCGCTCTCACACTCACAAGAATAACGAAATACTGGGATTTAAGCCTGTTTTTAATCAATTTCTTTGTTTGCAGTCAAAGCATAGAAATTCAGCCAACCACCTTGTTGTTGAAGTATCCAAGGACTTAGCTTATCAACCATATATTCGCCTACAGATTTAGCGAAGTCCTCTTCCAGGTCTTGGACATTCACATCGGCGTTGTAAGAATTATCAACCAGATGCTTACCCAGACGCATGCCAAAGGTAAACATCATAATTATTCTCCCATAGTTGATGACGTTATCACCAAAGAATTCATCACTGACTAAAATAAAGACTTGGAAAACATGTTCGGGCTTGATACTGTCTTCTAGTCTCGTGAACAACACAGATTAATGTTTGGCTATTTGACCGACTAAACCAGACAACGTCGAGTTATTTGCCTTTTTGGAATTGTAGGAACTAATAATAGTCAGCGCCATATTCACCATCTCGCTATGAACTTGTCTCAAGTCAATCGTTGCTTGTGTCATTATTATACTGATAGCTAACGTTCATCAAAAGATGTCTAGCAGGCAAACTGCTGATCCACTATTGTGAAACGGTGCAAGTGGTCAAAATGGATAATAACATAATACTTGTATAAAGAGATGGACTCGTCTCTTCTGGTTGGTCAAATTATCCAACCTACTGGAGATAAAATGGTTGTCACCGAAACCACTAGACGCGTGTTTTAGACAAGTTGAATGTTCTTGTCGAACTTTACTTTTTAAATTTTAATTAACAGTGACCATACTGATCGATAATCACATCTCTTGTCTAAAACACGCGTCTAGTGGTTTCGGATGCCTTCCAAGAGAAAAAGCACACACTAGCAGTCTGGATAGATTTAGAAAAAGCATTTGATAAAGTATGGAAGGAAGGACTGAAAGTAAAACTACAAAAAATGCATGTCTGTGGGAAAATGTACAAATGGATCAGCCACTACCTTGAGAACAGAACTGCCAGGACAAAAGTACAAGGACAAACCAGCAAAATGATGCTGTTGGAGCAAGGTGTCCCCCAAGGAGGAGTTCTTTCACCAACATTATTCCTAGCATATATAAACGACATCACGGAAAATTTTCCAGCCAGAGTACACACATCATCCTTTGCAGATGACCTAGCCATATGGACATCTGAAGAATATATTAGTACAGCTAACAGCAGAATACAGCAAGCCCTATTAGCGCTAGAGGACTGGTCAAAATCATGGCTAGTGAAGATAAGTGAGGAGAAAACAACATGCACAGTGTTCTCCCTCTCAAATAAAACTCAGCAACCTAAGCTGGTATTGAATGGAAAAATATTGCGCCATGAAGAAAATCCAAACTATCTAGGAGTCACCTTTGATCGTCGCCTGACATGGAAGACACAGGTTGAGAAAAATCGAACAAGAGCAAGGCAAAGAATGGCAATCATGAAAAAGCTTGCTGGTACAACGTGGGGAGCAGATGAGAAAGTTCTCAAGAAGTTATATACTGGACGGGTGAGGCCAGTACTGGAATATGGCATTGCAGCTTGGGCAACAGCAGCTAAGTCAAACTTTAACAAAATAAGTAGAGTCCAAAATCAAGGAATGCGAATCATAACTGGAAGCCTGAAGACAACGCCTATTAATGAATTAGAAAAGATCACTTGTTTACAACCAATGCAGGATAGAAGAGATAGCAGAGCCCAGCAACAAGCTGAAAAATGTAGAAGATTGACAGACCACCCTATGTATAAAAGGTTTAGTGGTTTTGGAAAGGGAAGACTGAAGCGTAGCAACTTTGTAGAAACTGCAAAACGAAAGATTAGGGCAGATCCCATACTTAATATATCAACAGTCAAACCCATTTATAATGCAGACAAGTTCCCAGCTTGGAGACAGCAGCAACTGCCTGAGATGATAGAAAACATTCCTGGTATTGAGAAAAAGAACACTCAGCATGAAACCGAAAGAAGAGAAATAACCCTAAACTACATAAAAGAACATTACCTAAGCAGCAATTGGACCCATGCATATACAGATGGATCAGCCAAAAATTCAGTAGAGAATGGAGGAGGAGGAATTCTCCTAAATTTAAAAAATGGAGTGAAAAAAACACATTCAGTGGCAACTGGAAAGTTTTCAAGTAACTTCAAAGCGGAGGTAGAGGCTCTGAAAACTGCAGCAGAAATGCTCTTGATGGAGTAAAATAAAGACACGCAAATAGCTATCTTTACAGATGCAAAGTCAGCTGTCTCAATACTGAAGAGCAAAAACAGCACAGAACTAGCTGACCTAAGAGCAGCACTCCATGGTCTATGCCAGAAATCCAAAAAGTTGTAATACAGTGGATCCCATGACATTGCAATATACCTGGAAATGAAGAGGCTGACAGACTGGCAAAAGAGGGCGGACGACTACCACAGCCTGACATAGACATAACCTATAATGAGGCAAAGAGGTTGATAAAAAGCACTTATAGAACCAAATGGGAATCAGAGCATCCAGGCCACCAGAAGGATGATGCATATTACAAACTCGACCGAAGAGAACAAGTAGCAATCTTCAGACTCCGCACAGGACATAACAGGCTGAAATACCACTTGTTCAACAAACTAAAGATAGGAGATACAGATGAATGTAATTGTGGAACTGGTAAAATGACAGCTAAACATTTGCTGCAGGAGTGCCCAATATATGCAGAACAGAGAAAGATATTTTGGCCCACACCTGCTTCATTCGAGGACAAGCTTTATGGAGATATCAACAAGCTCAAGTCGACTGCAGCTTACTTTAACTGTATTCAGGTTGACATTTAAATGTACATAAAGAAGTATTTAGACTGCCACACTTCATACCACAGGCATGTCGGTTACACAAGCCTCCCAGAGGCATGAAATGGAATATTGCTTGGATAGCAAATCCATTACGTGGAAAGTCCGAATCGAAAGCTCACTGTGTGGGCTTCATAAAAGGTGGATAAAGCGTCCTAGTGGCACAAAATGGAATATTGCTTGGATAGCAAATCCATTACGTTGAAAGTCCAAATCGAAAGCTCACTGTGTGGATGTCATCTGCAAACTGCATTCTTCTGGCTTCTGGAAGAACAGCCTATGGTGAACGGAAGGCCCAATATACGGAAGTGAGGCTAAGCAGCCATGTGCAGGACGTGACGATTCCTTGGGTGAGCCCAGTACCAGAGCGCTGTGTGATGGCTCTGCAATTATGGAAGCCTCCTTGGATGGCGGGGAATGCCCATGGTCTGCCCCTGCCTTCCCTTGAGGGCCGACCAGGATGCCTTTGGCTGTTCTATATGGGCCAGCTGGGATGGGAGATAACACCACAACAGTGAGAGTCTAAAGTCAACAAATGCCCGCAGAAGTCGGATGTGTCGGCCTAATGGCGCAAGGACGCAGCTCTGCTGTAAACAGGCACAACGCAATCACGTCCGAAAAAAAAACTCCGGATGAACGAAGAAGAAGGAGAAGAAATCCGAACAAGTTGTGTCGGTCTTTGATTCAATCGGTGATTACATCTTTGCAGCTGCCGTTGTAAACTAAGGCAGAATAATGCTATTGCTTACACTTGGGGTGGGTCTGGGTAAAAAACTGGTTGATAAATCTTACAAGTCAGCTTGAATAGCCAAAAACTGGGAGACAGATCCACTAAATCGGTATGTCCGTATATGGTTTATAGTCCTTGGATACTGAGACAAACAGGTGCCTGTCAAACTTTCCACACTTGAAGGCAAATAGCAGTTGACTAACCACAAAACTGAAGACTCGATCGTTCGTCGTTCTTGTGTAAAACACAAAGTGAGTGAGAGATGGTGAGTTGGTTATATATTACATAAAGTAAACCCCGCCCACAGTATAGTTGCCAACCAATCAGTGATTGTCTAACATAAAATGTGGATCAATTCTAAGACCAACACCGTGATTGGTTGTAAGCCACACATCGGTTTGTGTGTTTTACAAGTCAAGCTGCCGCCGCAAGCCACAAGCAGACTCATCTCAAAGGCCGGCAGCCTGCACATATTTTGGCCGTAATATAGAACAGATAGCAGCCATGTTGTTTAATTGTTATGGTCTTACACCACCATCAGGTTCGATCTGATTCAAGTCCGACACCTACGCCGACATGTAGGGTCATCTTTACTTTTTTATTTTTTTTTTTTCTTCAAGGATTTCCTTTAACGATCTGAAAGTGTATGATGCTAGTGTTCGGGGGCACTTATCTACCCCTTTTCACCGCTCACCAACCCCTTAACAACGAATATCACTAAGCCGCCCTCTTTACCTTTTTAAGGTTTTCCTTTATACTATGTAATGGTAGTGCATAAACCACTACAGGTCTCTACAGATCACTAATAACCGCAATAGGAAAACTGGAGCTATTGGCATTACAGCGTAAATTGCGCGTCAGGCAATCTCTCCCGCATTGATCGACACACGATTCACTTGAGTTCTCCTTTGTTAACATATAATGGTGATATAATTAATAGTACCAACTGTCGCCAGCACACCTAATTCCCAATACACATTATTTCTTTTACTATACACCTGCGGACAATACTGACTTTTTGGTCACAGATGTTGTAAACCAACCTTTAACAAAGATACGAAACACGTGACACCAATGTTACTTTAACAGATTCACCACATAGCGGGATTCGCTTCTCTGGCGCCTATGTTGGGTATAGTTATCAACCAGCCGCGTTATTCGAATCGTCAATGACGCCACCTAGCTCCGTTACATACTCGACCACTGCCACACTACGCCACCACACAGTAGGTTTCGAACCTTTCAAGCGCCTATGGCAGCAACTAGACACCACTGTTATACGTTTACGGCTTAGTATACACTTAAAAAGAGCCGCCTAGGGTGGACATCCTTATCGAACCGCGGCGTGAATCGACTCTCAAACTATGCCTACGGCACCACCTATCCCCGTTACACACTCGACCACTGCCACACTACCCACCACACAAGTGAGATCCGAACCTGTTGCATGGTAGGGCACCCAAGAGACACCCAAGTTACACATTGGTGATATCCCACTATGACAAACTACACACCCCCTATGACAACTAGGTACACCCATACGTGATAAAGTGGTAACCTTACCAACGAAAAAGCATTGAGATTCGAACTCAACGCCGCCAAATGAGGGGGGTCTATGGTACCAACTTAACCTATTATACACCCCAGTTACACATTGGCGATACCCCGACACACTCTATCGAATTGGTTATCGCACCATCTGCAATGCGACTGTGGTACCAACTAACCCCGTGTCTCAATTCATTTATCATTGTTTACATATACCGATGATCTGATTAAAAACGCCACCTATCGCCGACAGGTGTAATTTACAAACCACATTATTTCTGGTACGGACAATATCGACTTTTTTGCTGACAGTTGTTCGCCGATCTTAACAAAGATACGAATACATCAACCCGTAACAGCCGGCGCAAACCAATCGATTATGCATAAATTATGTTCCCCCACTCCCCTTCTTTGAGCTTACTATTTTATTCCGGCACCTCCCCGCACCTCCCGCACCTCCTTCTATTTTCTTTGTCATCCCTCACAAAACCGCCCTCAAAACGACGGATAGAGACCCTCTACTACTACTTCTGTGCTTTATTGACTAGAAAAAGGCGTTTGATAGAGTTAGATATGTCAACATGGTGGATATGCTTGCAGATCTACACAATTGATGGGAAAGACATTAGACTTATAAAAAACATATATTGGAAACAACAAGTTGCAATAAGGATTGATAAGGAAGTCGGACAGTATCAGCCAATTAAGAGAGGTCTTAGGCAGGGATGTGTGATGTCTCCAGATCTTTTTTTCCCTATACAGTGAAAATATTTTAAGAAATGTAGAGGATATTAATGGAATCAGCATTGGAGGACGAAACATCAATAACATTAGATATGCAGATGATACAGTATTAATTGCAGACAATGCGCAGGACCTGCAACAATTAGTAGATGCGGTTGTTGTACACAGTGAGCAACTGGGGTTAGAATTAAATTGTAAAAAGACTCAGGTTATGGTCGTCACTAGGAAGAAAGAAGTGCCACAATGTAATATATAAGTAAATGGAAATATTCTTCAACAAGTGAATCGGTACAATTATCTTGGAACAGTCATAACATCTGGGGAGATGCCTTGAAGAGATTAGAACAAGAATCGCCATGGCGAAAGTAGCCTTTTGCAAGATGAAAAACATTCTGACCAATAAAAAGATGTCAATTGAAACGAGAAAAAGAGTGTTGAGGGGATACATAGAGCCTGTTCTTTTGTATGGATGTGAAACTTGGACAATGAGCAGTCAAGCTGAACAACATCTGATGGCTGCAGAAATGTGGTTTCTGAGGAAAATGCAAAGAATACCATGGACAGACAGAAAAACCAATGACCAAGTACTACAGGAGACAAATGAACATCGTAAACTGATTAGAGAAATTAGACGTAGACAGTCAAAATTTGTTGGACATGTTATGAGAAGAAATGGATTGCAGAACTTGGTGACAACTGGCAAGATCGAAGGGAACAGACCAAGAGGAAGACCGAGAGGAAAATACCTGGATGGCTTGGCCACATGGTCATGGACGAGACAGGAACACTGAGCTGATCCACGACATCTGGTGATCGAGTGAAAAGGCGAGTATATATCCGCCCACTTCGGCATGGCATATGATATATATATATATATATATATATATATATATATATATATATATATATATATATATAATATATATATATATATATATATATATATATATATATATATATATATTCCCCGCGTTTCCATCCTGTCTTCGGATATTGCGGTCAACATAGCATCTTTCAGCTGTATGCTGATTCCTAGGCTAGATTACGCCCATCAGCACGCCATGACTCTCTGAGCAACCGGCCCCAGACCCCCCATAAGTCACTGGTGCGACTCGAACCGCTTCCAGTTCTAGCGCACTCACGTCAACCCAAGAGCACTCGGGGTTACGAAGAAAGCTGCTAACCTCCTCGGCCAGGGAGCCGGCAAATATATATTTGCCTACACGTTTAAGCTTGTTCCAGTATGTGTTATTAAATTTAGCTTCCATTTTTACGTATACTGTGTAGGGCAAAGGGGAAAGGGGGGGGGGGAGGGTTATAGGGGGGAAATACGAAAAGGGGGGATGACATTCTGAATATATGATGAAGGGGTGCATGGGCTAAAAAAAAAGGTTGAGAACCACTGCTCTAGACAGATTTTCGCCCAGCTCACGGGCTTTTCCCACCCGTGGTTAGGTTTACTTATCCGTAATAATCTTCCCAGGGAAGAGCCGTACGGCCTACTCTATGCATTTCCAACAGTCGTGATGTTTTTTTTTTTTTAATTTGCACAATTTGCACACGTGACCTTTGTTGTTTTTTTTTCTTTGTTTGTTTGTTTTTTCGCAATTACCCGTGAAGGCTAAGTATCCGACCTCACTACCCAAGAAATCAGGGGGCGTGTGATATAGTAACGGTTCTGGGGACAATTGTTAGCGCTATGTAGGGATTGGCCCCTGTACCGAACGTAAGATGTGCTTAGACCAGTGGTTCTCAACCTTTTTTGGCCCGTGCCCCCCTTCACCATATTTTCAGAACGTCATTCCCCCCTTCCTATCAAAAATTTGGCCCGTGCCCCCCCCCCCCTTTTCACCGTATTTTCAGAACGTCATCCCCCCCCCCCCCTTTCATATTTCCTATCTAAAAATCCCCTCATCCCCTACATAGTATACGTAAAAAATGAAGGTAAATTTAATAGCACATACTAAAACAAGTCCAGACATCCATATAAAACATGATTTGTGGGTCTACTCACTTTATAAATGAATTTTAGAAGGATCATACATACATAACTGTAAAGTATGAAGGGAAAAAACAATATCAAGTATTCGGTTCTTGTATTAACGCGATCTTGAAATGGTCTTACCCCCCCCCCCCCCCCCCCGGGGGGGGGGGAAATTTCCCACCGGTTGAGAACCACTGGCTTAGACATTTACAAACAGCTAATACATTTTGGTGTTGATTGCGATGCCTTTTAAAGGACATGCAACAAGCTAATTGGAAAATTGATTTACATGAAGACAATGCCTAAAGTATGTAACAAATAACACACGTAATATTAAGTATCACTTGTCTGAATGAATGAATGAATGAATGAATGATCTAATGAATGAATGAATGAATGAATGATCTAATGAATGAATGAATCAATCAATCAATCAATCAATCAAGTAATCAATGACTTAATGAATGAATGAATCAATCAATCAATGGCCTAATGAATGAATAAATTAATAATCGAATTAATTAATTGATCAATCAATCAATCAATCAAGTAATCAATGGCAGAATGAATGAATGAATGAATGAATGAATGGCTAGCTGTTTCCGTTGGCTTTATAAGAAACACAAGCCTGCAGACACAACAATGGCCTATTTCCAACTTCTTCGTTACGACCAAGCCCCGACACAAACACTGTAAAAAATAACCCCCGGGTGTTTGTGTAAACAACAACAATGTTAAAGAACATTGAAAGCATTTCTAATTACCGCAATTTTAAAGCAGATGTCCTGACGCATGCGCGTGGCGGCCCGGCGTAGTCTCCACCCACCTGGCTCGCGCGGGGACAGACCAGGCCAGACAACATTCAGTCGACGCTCCAGTCGGTTCAGACGAATAACAACCTGATTTTTATTGCCGTCGCTTCACACTTCCAGCTTCGATGCTAGGCACACCAAGCAGATCACAAAGTTGTTTTTTCTGCTTTTGATTTTTCTTCTGTGTTGATCAAACTGTCATCGGTACAATCTGGATATTATACAGATCTTTATTCAAGGATTACGTTACATGGTGTATTCGACTGAAGAACTCGTCAGAAAGTGGTGTGATTTCAAAGATAACATCGTTATACTTTGAAACTGAAATCAATCGTCCACAGACTTGATATACAAACCCGTTACCTGATGTTTCATATTATCGTTTGCTCAGGTAAGTGCATACGTTACCTGTCCGCAGTTCTACTTTCTTAATCAGGCCGGAACGTCTATTCAAATACCCGAACTCTGTACTGTATGTAAGAAATACATGTTTAGACTCATTCTGTACTAAGTATCACAGGATGCGTTTTTTTTTTTCCTGGGTGAGGGTAGGGGGAAGGGGGCTGCTCAACACATGCTGTCTTGCTTCAACTCACGCTGTCTTTCTTCAACTCACAATGTCTGTTTTTCAACTCACGCTATCTTTTTTTTTTCAACTCACGCTGTCTTTCTTCAACTCATGCTGTCCTTTTATGCTGTCCTGCTTCAGATTATGCTGTCCTAGACAGGTATTGTAGCAACCCTCTGTATGCCAGTAGATACCTGAAATGCTTATGTCACATGGTCCTATCACATCACCGCCATCAAATCCAAACAGATATGACTTTCAAATACACCCACCGCCGTATACCAATTCACAACAAGAAGTTAATTCAACACAAACATGACAACCAGCGAAGGACTTTAGTCCACTCCTTGAGACTTGTAGGAATAAAGTTCTAGCCCGGTAGTCCTGCGTTGGAATCAGCGCGGGGCGTGTTTATAAAATTGTCCTATGTTCGCAGATCGACTCAGCCAAACTGGGTAACCAGAAAAACTCTCGGGAAGTGGAAGCGGCCGGTGTGAAAGTGACCACATCATCCCGAGCATGTCGACTCGTCTGTAAAAACACAGGTCTCGCAACATATACCCAAGTAACGGGTTTAAATGGGTCAATTACTGTCCTGATTTGACCCATACTTGTATAAACCACTCGATACTCGAGGTCTGGTGTGGTCGATGTCCTACCGATCGCCTTTAGTTACCAGGATACTGGCTGGTACCTACTTGAGGCTGTTTCGATCTGTGAGCCAAATTGTAACACACCGCCACGGTGAGAGTTTGAACCCGCAACCCCCGGCCCTTCTGGCAAATGTTCTAGCCACTGAGCTACAACAGCACCACTGAAGGTCCCTCTTACAGCCTGTAGGCACCTAGAACATATGGTGCTAGACATATTTGTGTAGACCAACGTGCAATCCGGGGTCGTGTGATTTGTATCAGGCCGGCCGCCTTCACTTCCCGCTTATGACTGGATCCACCTGGGAGCCCGGACAACTTTTAAACATTCGAGCCTGCTACGATGAGATTCGAACTCGTGGCTTCCGGTCCGGCAGGAGAGTGTCTAGCCACTGCAGCGGCACCCTACTTGGAATATACAGGGAGTAGTTGCGGTGTAAAATGTTAAAGTCAAGACACTGGCTGGAGTATAAAGTGTTAAAGTTTAGACACTGGCTGTAGTATAAAGTTAAAGTCAAGACACAGATTGAAGTATATAGTGTTACAGTCAAGACACAGACTGGAGTATAAAGTGTTAAAGTCCAATAATAAAGACTAGAGTATAGTGTTAAAGAAACACCAAATGTACTCGAGGCATAAAGTATTAAATTAGTTGTGATGTAAAGTGTTTTAAGCAAGAATACTTTGACAGAAATATAAAGTGTTATACAGAGCTTACAGAGATACACTAGTTGGAATATAAAGTGCTATAGTGTTATGGTTCAGAAACTAGTTTGAACATAAATTGTTAAGGTTCAGAAACTAGTTGGAATATAATGTGTTATAAAGAGTTAATGAAATCACAGCTTAAAACGAAAGAGGTAAGGGGTCGTGTTTAGCCATCTGCTCTCTCTCTCTCTCTCTCTCTCTCTCTCTCTCTCTCTCTCTCTCTCTCTCTCTGTCTCTCTCATTCAGTCTCTCTCTCTCTCTCTCTCTCTCTCTCTCTCTCTCTCTCTCTCTCTCTCCCTCCCTCTCTCCCTCCTTGATTCATATATATTTGAACTGTTTGCGTCATCTTCTGATATGAATAATCTTGTTGATATCTACTCAAGATATCTTCATTACGCCTTCCCTCCGCTCAAGGTGTATTCTATAAAACTACACATCTGCAGTGTTCACATAATCCATCACTTGTCCGTTCCAAGATTGACTTCTGCGCATCACTTCTGCTTGATCTGGCTCACAAGGACGCCTCTCCTCACGCTATAACTGACACAGATACATTGACAGAATATTCTTCATCTGGTGAAATTCTGCTTGTCCTGGGACTGTTCAACATTTAACTGATTCAATATATCTTCTATCTATGCTATCAACGTGCCCAGTTATCAAGATGCATTCGTTTAAGTTAGTGGCCAAGTGGTTTGCGCCGACTGCCTCACGCTCCGAAGGTTGTGCATTCGATTCCGGCCTACGTTGGTCAATTTAAGAGGGAAATTTTCTCGGAGACTCCTGGGGGTCGTTGCTGGAGCTACGTAGTTCGTGCTTTGTGCGGCGCATTTGACAGGCCTATCTGCGGAAATTCCCCGAGCCATGGGGGATACAAATCCGGTGCAATGAAATCGACCCTCTAAAAGCTCTGGCCTTTATTGGTTTAAGTCAACGGCTTGCCAAATGGCACAACCGGGACAAGGAAACGGATCCGATGTAAGACTTTAGTGATTGTTGAGATAGTGAACCAGAACTCCCACGCCTATCGGCAAGGCTCATTGTGATGATGAATGAACTACAATGAACTCCTGCTACTACATGCCACTGATCCGCGGTTCATTGCGGCGATAGATCAGTGCACTACACCATACACCACAGCGGTTCTAAAAAACAAACAAACAAACAAACAAAAGCCAATGAGCTAAACGATTAAATCCATTGTTTGTTGTTTATGTATTTTGTTGACACGCGTGACAGCCACGTGATGAATAATTTAATTTGCCGGCTAATTTGGCCGGTTGAAAAGCAAATGGCGGCTATGCTGTTTTGTATTTGATAAAAGCGATAAACAGAATCTAATACGGCTTCAGCATGCCTTTTCATGTTTGCAATTAGGGTAATCATAATTGTTTTGTTAATTACTTGACTTTTTGGTCCTTCGGTAATTTCTGTTGTGGCGTTATGGTTTTTCTTTCTCCCATCTCGTGATCCTGTCGAACGTTAAATTCGCCTCCATTATTCAAATTCATTTGTTTGTGAATTGTGCATGTTTCACATTCGCCCCGTTTTCTGTACACTGGCGGTAACAAATGAAATTGTATGTGTTGTGAATGTGGTTTTGCATCTTTTGTTGCCCTCTTCTAGCATGGTTTGAGGTCAATGATCCGGCAACTCCGAGCTGAAGAGCCCAAACATGGCTTCTTTCACGGGCTCAAGTTTAGGCGCACATTCCCGGTTATGACTGATAATGGTTGCGTGTCAGTCGCAGGACGTTGCTTTCTACCCCAACCGAGGGTTCACTATGCAAATTTTACGTTCAGTAGTTTGCCATTCCGTGTTAGGTCTTAGTCAGGATATGACGGTACTACCTGCTTTCTGTTAGCACAGAACGTTGGGCGGCGCTCACCAAACCCTACACCCCACATTGTGCCAACGGCTTCGTGTGGAGGAGCGCAGTTGGGAGGGTACAAGCCTTATCCTGATGCGAGGAAATGCAACATAAAGACTAAATGTCATGACACGGCAGACCAGTCTCTAAGCTTTGGTTGGCAACTGGTCTAGGATCGAAGCTCAGACAGACGGACAGTTAGAGCATTGCTTTGCTGATCTGGCAGCTTCTGCAGCTTGTCTTGTTACAGATGTATTGGTGTGACATTTCCTCTCGAGTAAACTAGGCACGCAGAGAGAGGGATCATACTGCATGGGCAACACATGGTCTCTAACTTCAGCCCAGGCTTTGTGTTATGGAGAGGTATGACTCCAGTTTACACACTATCATCTGTCAAGGCGGCAAGGTGCCAACCAGTTTGCCATTGCTTTCTGAACGAGACGTCAACTTTGAAGTTCAGCTGACTGGTGTAGGCGATGAACCCTCTAATCCTGCTGTCAGCGCACCGGAAGTTTCAGCTCTGATGCACGAAATCGCGTAAAATTAGAATAACGAATACACAAACAATAGATTGCACGATTTATTGCCTGGCATATTTCGCTACATCTCGTCAGTTACATACTGCAGAAATAACACAACATAAAGCAAAGTAAAAAATCAGTTTAAAATTACTGTTGTAGATAATTGACATTACTGTGCGAACATGCGTATATTTCAGTTTGAAGGATTTATCTAGTTAATTTACTTTATGTTGTGTGAATTCTGCAGTATGTACCTGACGAGATGCAGCGAAATATGCCAGGCAATAAAGTGTGAAATCTATTGTTTGCGTTTTCGTTGTTGAAATTCACTACTGGAAAGTATTGTTTCAGTAAAATTCGTTGACTCAGATCTACCTATATCTGAAAATTCCACCAGACACCGCCACACATATTTCCCTGTATGTTACTAGGGGCCCTAAGTAGAAGCACAGAATAGTAGCCATGCAGCCTGCCGTGCATGTCGTTGCAGGCGACTCAGTAGGCTTCGTCTGTATGTTACTGTGGCCCTAAAGTTAGCTGCATATAATTTAAAGCACGTCTCAGTCAACCCTAGCATTTTTTGGCTTTTTGTGATCTCTTGGCAAGTTTACGTTCAGTAGTTTGCCATTGCTTTCTGAACGACCTGCACTCATACCATCGTATGAAAACCAACGCAAGTCTGTCTGCTGCCAAATCGCACGAAGCTGTGTTTCGAACGTGGTATGCGGGATTACGAATTTCGTCCGTAACCCCTTCACCACAGAGCCGTCTAGAGCCTCAAGAGAAACAGAGAACATTGACACTACAACCGATCAAGCATGCCGTAAGAAACCACTCACCTCAGGAGAATACCGCCCGTGTGTGACGAGGACAATGGACTTTGGTTTTCATAGAATGGTATGTGTGCTCTCGGTCAGAAGCAATTAAAAAAAAATAAATCTAGTGGACGTAAACTAGCCAAGAAATCATAAACAGCCAGAAAATGCTGGGGTTGACAACGACGTCCTGTAAAGGATATGCAACTAGCTTTGATTACCACATCGTGTAAAAAGACATGCCACTAGCCCTCAATTCGCCGCTTGGTGCGTCGAAGCTTCCACGCTTTCAATACCCGCACAAGCCAAACTCCCACGGGGAGTCAGTGTCACCAACTTTCGTTTCAGAATACAAACCGTGGAAACACAATACATCTTTATCTCCATCCATCTGTTTATGACTTGTAAAATCCCAACATAAACATCCAACAAAACTGCAGCTACGATTCAGTGCCACCCATGAAAAATAATAACAGTCGACGCAGGTCTAGGCTGAAATCAGAAAACCTTGGGTTTCATAAAAGCCAGAATTATGTTCATATCTGCGACGGTAGATATAATAGATGTAGCTGCAGAGGTGACCTCTGGGGGTTTTCGCCGCTTTTTTGACACTTGGGAGACTGGGTGGAAAGTTAAACCCAGGGAGGCCTGGTGGTTGGGCAAGGATGAGTGACTTCTGTCAATGTGAGGGCCTGGGTTGGATATGTTTATTTCTTTACATGCGATGCGGTGGCTGGCATCGCTGTGGTTTGTGCAAGTAGTGGGCGGCTGTAACTGGTGGGTTTCTGTGTAACTGGTGGGCTTCTGTGTTTGGTGAGTTTATGTTTCTGGTGGGTTTATGTATCTGGCAGGCTTCTTATCTGGTGGGATTCTGTAAACTGGTGGGCTTCTTATCTGGTTGGATTCTGTATATGGTGGGCTTCTTATCTGGTTGGATTCTGTATATGGTGGGCTTCTGTATATGATGGGCTTTTCTAACTGGTCGGCTTCTGTGTATCCGATGGGCTTCTGTAATTGGTTGGCTTCTGTATCTGGTGGGATTCTCTAACTTGTGGGCTTCTGTAAATGATGGACTCCTGTATATGGTGTTTTTCTGTAACAGGTGGACTTCTGTAATTTGTGGGTTTATTATTCATCTCATCTCATCATGTTCCTCTTGTACCTTGCGGTGTCGAGGTGAAGTATAAACTTCGTGAGAGTGCCCGGTTATGGGCATCGTATATCGACATTCCCATGGATTCTGTTATTCCCTCAGCCCAACGTTTACGTGGTCGGCCTCTTCCTCTGTTTCCATCTGGTCTGTACATCATTGCTTGTTGTGGCATGCTGTTGACTGGTAGCCTACTTGCATGGCCAAACCATTTGACTTGCTGCTTTCTAATAAAATCTAGAGCAGCTTTAACCCCTACTTTAGTCCTGATTTCTTCATTTCTGATCTTATCTCTTCTTGATACGTTGAGTATTCTTCTCAGAAACCTCATTTCTGTTGTTGTGATTTTTCTTTTCTCTTTTTCTGTCATTGTCCAGGTTTGGCATTGGTAGCAGAGAGTTGGTAGGAAGATTGTGTTGTAAAGTGCTTTCTTAGTAGTTTATTATGATTATTATTATTTTATTTTTTTTTGGTGGGTTTCTTAACATGTGGGATTCTGAAATTTGTGAGCTTCTGTAACTGGTGGGTTTCTGAATTTGGTGGGCTTCTGTAATTTATGGGCTTATGTAATCTGTCTACTGCACTATAAGTGTATGGACTACGCCTGAGTTACAAGCGAGGGAGCACACATGCAAATTGTATCAACGATGGTCATTCAAAAGAGCCATGGCAAACTACTAAAACTTATCAAAGTTAGTTAGTTAGTTAGTTAGTTAGTTACTTACTTAGTTAGTTAGTTAGTCGTAGTTCCAACCTCATAGCAACGGGTTGTCCCCATTATGCTCCGTTCCTGTGCCAGTGAATATCGCACAAAACGCTCCCCACTGCCCAATGTGAAAAGTGGAAATGACAGGAGTCTCGACAAACAACAGCCCGCACAGATACACTGTGCATAATGCCGCCGCCAGAATGTCAACACAATAGTCCCCAACGAAACACCCAGTTCATCTCTGATGGAATCGGCAGTCATTTTCCCATCTGGATGTTTCCTAGATGTTCACCCACACAGTCCACGAAAATACAGTTCATCGTCGATGGCAGTGGCAGTCAACCAGAAGCCCAGCAGCCACGCATTTCTGCATAAGGCAAAAACCGGTCAACTCTGGGACATAGCCATCTACCATCGCTCCGAACATGCAGTCACGTTCCAAAAAACCTCGGGCAGATTCAAAAGCATTTCATACGAAACTCACAGCTCACAGTGTCGCGCCACGCACTCACTCAGTAGCAGGGCGACGGAACCATCAAGCCTCCTTAGTCGCCTCTTACGACATGCATGGTAGGCTACAGTGTTGCTATTCTTTGCTTCCCTTATGGGCCCCGGCAACACACGGGAGAAAAGTTAGCAAAGAAAGTCACAAACAATCAGAAGATGCTTGAGTTGACCGCAACGTCCTCTAAAGATCGTACAACTAACTTTCAACATTACTATTAACATTTTATCTACAACTTTGATATCCCCGAGGATGTTCCCACGATCTCCATTTCCCTCTGTATTCACTTGCGGCCCCCCTGTAACCCACTCGTTCCATTAGGGTTACGTTTCTGCGGGGATAGACCGCCTCTGAAGTTGATAGCCTATTGACGATTTCGCTCCGATGTTTATACATCTTGCGCTGTGTTGTCTTACCCCTGGAGCAAGATTTGCCGTCACTGACACTTTGTGATTGCGTTTATCGGTTCTGCGTTTGAACAAACTGACCAGCGGTAATTTTGACGTCTGCTTCTTCGTTCCCACCACACCAGGGGCTCGACAACGGTCACAACAGAACGCTGTAATCATTGGTCAATAATTGCTAACAGGCAGTTCGTGGGGATATACGAAATTGATTTAACGCGTTCTCTGAATTGCTTCAATGTTTGTTGTTGTTGTTGTTTATGTGACTTTGTTTGACAGTTAGTTTTGACTAACTCTTCTATAATGTTGCGTTATACTGTTAGTTTTGACTAACGCTTCTGTAGTATGGCGTTATACTGTTAGTCTTAACTATTCTATACTGTGGCGTTATACTTTAGTTTTAACTTTTATATTTTTTGTTGTTAGGTTTTTTTCCCCATTTCACTGTTAGTTTTAACTTGTATATACTGTGATATTATACTATAGGGAGCGGCTGGCCGAGTGCCTAGAACGTCGGATTCTCATTCGGAAGTTTCGAATCCTCGGTAAGTTGTGAGATTTTTTTTTATGTCGGGGGCAAAAAGAAAACCCTAACCTGCACAGTTCCCGGCGACTGCACTAGCCAGGCGGCCTTAAAGTCTTTGTCAGCACACAAACAAACACACCGATACATCTACGTGAAAATATATAACAGTTATTTAAGTTACGGACTATACAAATCGACAACAACTGGAGAGACAACCAAGAGGAAACAGAAAATAGTTAGTAGCAGTTCAGGGAAGGCACGATGATTGACACTGGAATAAAGGGAAAGATTTTAAAATACAGTGAATGAATGACCAAACAGACGAGACAGGGACGGTAAATTTTACTTCGACACTATCACAAGCAATGAAATGCGCGTATTTATCTGAGTGGAGTTAGTGTAGCCTCTTTCCTGCTCATTGGGTATCAGAGTGCCTTCTCACAGGGATTGTGCTGCATAACTTTTTCTCTCCTCTCCAAGCTTAGAACCCGGTGGGGCGTGTAAGAGTAGTACTGAAACTTCTCATCTGCGATGATAGGATTAAACCAAATCATGAATCAATACAGCACGTGTAGACTGGCTTAGAGTAGGCTTGAGTTGGTCATGTCCTCTCTCTAGGTCGGTCATGTCCTCTCTCTGGATTGGTCATGTCCTCTCTCTGGGTTGGTCATGTCCTCTCTCTGGGTTGGGGTCATTCATTGTCAACGGACACAAATGCAATCTCAACAGGGGACAGTAACTGAATAAACATCAGCTACAATACAAACATGTACACTAGATTTCCTTCAAAACAATTTCCCGCCTCAGGTACGGTCTTTTGCAAGAGTTTTGGCGGCGTTTGGAAACATTGCTGCGGCCCGTTGTTTAAAATCTTTCCACCTGTCGCATTGGTGATGAAGTCTTCAGCGTCCACGAATCGCTGATGCTTCAATGTCGATTGAAGTGTGGCAACAGTTTAAAAAACATATCAGGCAGTGCAAGGTAGAATAGATATCGAAGATGATTCATGGTAATCACATTGTGTGTTGCTAAGTACTGCTTCTTCGTGGGATCAATGTGTTGGTGGTTGTACGATAGATTGGATCATCACTGACACTGCCACAATTGTTGTGTTAGCGCTTGTGCAACTAAAGACTTGCCATGTCTTCAATGCCTTATCGCTATCTGCTTTCCGAAGATAGATAAATATCACCATATGCTTTCTCCAGCACTTTAATGTCTGATAGTGCTCTATCAAATAAAACATACAATTTGATTTAGTACGTTATTTAGTCAAGGGCAGCCTCAATACAGGCGACAGTTAACTAGTGAACAGTGAGGCCCTAGCGTTATTTCAGTTGAGTTGAGTTGAGCTGAGAACCGACATCGCTGCATTCGGGACATTCCCATACGTACTCCACCCCCTTGTTCAACAACCAGCGAAGAGTCATACTACTAATCGTTCCTACCGTTATCTGATTGAAAGTTCTCCTGGTTTTCCCTCTCAGAGATTCTTCCAGAACCTCTGCCGATCCCCCACCATCTCATTCTTTCCACATACGGGTTCTCAGTCCGTTCCCCCGCCTTCTCCACCTGGTCCCACAGGCGTTCGATCACCTCTCCTTGCCCATAGGCAATCTACCACCAAGAGAACAGTCCCTCCAAGCTTATTAGCCTGTTTATTCCCCCGCACTCCCGCATGACCGGTGGGGGGGGGGGGGGAGGATCCATACAATTCGCAATCTGACCTCTAGTGTCATTTTAAAAACACAATACTACATGTATGTAACCGTTGATCTTCTGTCCTCTTCTGCCTAATTCTCTCATCATCCATCATTATCATCCAGTGCCTTGCCGGCTGGCGTGGGAGATCATGCCTCTCCACAAATTGCGATCACGGACGGCATGGATCAATTCGTGTGTTGACTCCCTTCCGTGTTTATGACACAAGACTGTCAAGAAGATTTGCGGACAGAGAGATAGTGGAAGACAGAAGATCTAATTCTCTGCCATTGATAGTTTCTTCGCCGCAGACACCCTAATCAATACATAACAATGTACTACTAATCTCGGTTCATTGATGAAGTAGGGGGTTCCCCACGGGCCCCGTACTTCCTTGTTAGTCTTGGCCAAGCGATAGAGTACTCGCAGTCTTTCTGGGAAGGCATCGCTGTGATGTAGATGCAGGAGTTTCCACAACGGGCGTGTCTGTAGCATACATCTTGTTTGTTGTCTAGCGTGTACGCTATTCTTGCTGGTGTAGTGGTCAGCGCATTCGGCACGAGTCCTAGGTATCTGCAATTCTAAGATGTAGAGATACATTATGGACTCGGTTAACCGTTCCTCTTTTATACCGGAACGCTAAAGTACCCTACAGTTTTATATAAGGTCTCCTTCTTTCATTCCAGCAATGTAGGGCCGACACGTCTTGTTTCGTCTTTCCTCTTTACCCTTGGGTGCAGCCGTGCCTTGTGATCTTCGCTTTTCGTTTGTTGATGTGTGTTCGTTTGACATAACCTCACTTACTCACTCACTCACTCACACACTCACTCACTCATTCGCTCGCTCGCTCGTTCTATGACTCTCTCGCTCACTCACTCACACATTCAATGGCCCGCTGAGTCACTCGCTCACCCACTCGCCCGCTCATTCGCTCACTTACTCACTCTCACACAATCTCTCTCCCCTCTCTCTCCCTCCCTCCCTCTCTCTCTCCCTCCCTCTCTCTCTCCCTCTCTCTCTCTCTCTCTCTCTCTCTCTCTCTCTCTCTCTCTCTCTCTCTCTTTCTCACTACACCATCTAACATAACAAGCAAAACTGCAGACACACCTCCCCAGGAAGCGAACTCCCGCCACCTACACATGTAGTATTGGGCCTGACTCTTAACCACAATGTTAGACTTCAATGTTATGTTATCATCATCATCATCACCATGTTCCATACAGGGCGGTGCAGAGAAAACATTAAACATACTTCAGAAGTTCAGAGCTACTTATGGTTTATATTCATAAAAATCATCATCAACATCATCATCATCATCATCATCATCATCATCATCATCATCATCATCATCATCATCATCAGGTCCCAGCGAACTAGCATAGGCATTCACGCAGCCGCACAGATCTAAGTTCTTGCAGTTCCAGATCTTGATACACACGTGCAGATCATTTCATGAGACGTTACTAATTTGAAATAAGAACAATGAACGACGCCAAACAAGAACTATGAACCGCTGTAGAGCAAGGCCTTGAACTATCTTGAACCTGACAGCCGCGCCGACTTCAAAGAATCCCAAGTATTGTTTCAGTATGAAGACATACTTGGTGACTTCTGACAAGTAGTAATCGTGATAAAGTGATTATCATGCTGGCCTGCCCAGGCGTCCCGGGTGTTGTCACCTGGCATTGCCAGCTGTGGTTCTAGTCGGGTGTGTTTTGCTGTTGTTTTTTTTTCGTGGATGCGTTATTGCCTGGCCGAGCCTAGCCGTTGGTGGGTTGGCTTTTATTGTTGTCGCACAATGGGAAGCATGTCATCCGTCTGTCTGTTCTGTCTAGTCTGGTCTGTCTGGTTTGTTTTGTCTTCTGTCTGATCTGTCTGGTCTGTTCTGTATTGTCTGTTCTGTGTCGTACATCTGTCTCTCTATGTGTCTACCTGTCTGTTTGTTAGGCTGTGTGTCGGTCAGTCTGTCTGTTTGCCTGTCTGCTTGTTTGTTTGACAGTTTGTCTTTCTGTATGTATGTCTCACTATCTACCCGCCTGTCTGTATGTCTCACTATCTTTCCGCCTGTCTGTATGTCTCTCTATATGTCCACCGGTCTGGATGTCTCTCTATATGTCCGCCTGTCTGTATGTCTCTCTATATGTCCGCCTGTCTGTATGTCTCACTATCTGTCCGCCTGTCTGTATGTCTCTCTGTCTGTCCGCCTGTCTGTATGTCTCACTATCTGTCCGCCTGTCTGGATGTCTCTCTATATGTCCGCCTGTCTGTATGTCTCTCTATATGTCCGCCTGTCTGTATGTCTCACTATCTGTCCGCCTGTCTGTATGTCTCTCTGTCTGTCCGCCTGTCTGTATGTCTCACTATCTGTCCGCCTGTCTGGATGTCTCTCTATATGTCCGCCTGTCTGTATGTCTCTCTATATGTCCGCCTGTCTGTATGTCTCTCTGTCTGTCCCGCCTGTCTGTATGTCTCACTATCTGTCCGCCTGTCTGTATGTCTCTCTATATGTATCTCTCTCTATATGTATCTCTCTCTATATGTATCTCTATCTATATGTCCGCCTGTCTGTATGTCTCTCTATATGTCCGCCGGTCTCTATGTCTCTCTATATGTCCGCCTGTCTGTATGTCTCTCTATATGTCCGCCTGTCTGTATGTCTCTCTATATGTCCGCCGGTCTCTATGTCTCTCTATATGTCCGCCTGTCTGTATGTCTCTCTATATGTATCTCTCTCTATATGTATCTCTCTCTATATGTATCTCTCTCTATATGTCCGCCTGTCTGTATGTCTCACTATCTGTCCGACTGTCTGTATCTCTCACTATCTGTCCGCCTGTCTGTATGTCTCACTATATGTCCGACTGTCTGTATCTTTGACTGCCTCTCTCTCTCTCTCTCTCTCTCTCTCTCCTCTCTCTCTCTCTCTCTCTCTCTCTCTCTCTCTTCTCTCTCTCTCTCTCTCTCTCTCTCTTGGTCGCTCGGCCGGTCAATCTGCCTGTTAAGAGTATTGCAGGGAGAGGTTGAAAGAGATGTATGAATTGGCATGGTGGAATACAGACGATCAACGAGCGAGTGTCGGGTTGGATCTAGCTACCCATCTACCTGCGTACCGATTCATCCACCTACCTGCCTACCTAACCACCTACCTGTCTAGCTACCCACATACCTGCTTACATAACTACCTACCTATCTACCAACCCACATACCTGCCTACCTAACCACCTTTCTGTCTAACTACCCACCTACCTGCCTACTTAACCACTTTCGTGTCTAAACTACCCACCTACCTGCCTACCTGTCTACCTACCTACTTACGTAACTCATTATATCTACCTACATCACTATACTCCACCTCGCTCTGTCTGTCCACCCCTCTGGGCATTAATAGATAGTGTCAGTGTGTGACAAAGATGACCACCGAATTCAATCAGTCAACATATCAGTCAGTTAATCAATATATCTGTCATTATTTCAACTTTGATTGGTATTATTACATACAGTATTCATGTTTTCACTTCATATGATATATAACTCATCAGTATGCACCTGACGAGATGTAGCGAAATATGCCAGGCAAAATATCGTGCAACATATTATGTGTGGCTTCTGTGTTTAAATTCACTACGGGAATACCTTGTTTTAAGCACCACAATCATCGTTATTACTATTAAACATAGAGGGAAGCCCGCCTTCTGGTTGCCATGGCAAAGGTCAAGGGTTACTTAACTAGCTTGTGTCTATCTATACGGTTCCGTGCATGTTGTGTATACACTCGTATTCCCGGCTCACTTGAACAGCCGGTTATCTCCCACTGCCTATATCCACGTTATCTGTTGATTGACTTGTAGTTCTGTTCTTACAGAGACAGATGGAATGGTTACAAATGCTGAAGGCTCTTTACGTGACTTTAAACTCATTTCACCCCACCAAGTTAGTATTTTTGTGACAGAACAGTGATAGACTGAATGGCTGCTGGGATAGAGGCCTGTACGGCGGAGACTGGACATAGCAATATAGAGGTTATATAGCAGTTATAATGTACAGTCTACTGGAAAACACCAGCATTCAAATAAACGTAAACATTTTGAAGAAATTCACATTTCCCTTCGCAACATACGGATGTCAGTCATGGACAATTTCACAATAACTAAAGAAAGCTGAGTTTTGTGAACTTCTGTTACGGAAAAATTCTTGGAATATCGAACGAACGAATTTTATTTTGCATGCTTGCTTGCTTGCGTTCGCTGGCTGTGAACTCCAGCGCAAAGTCCTGTACGTTGGATGAAGACATCCTGTTGTCATACAGGACCTGAGGTTTGCGTGAGTATCCGTTGTCCTATGTCTGGCTTATTGGTGTGCAGACTGGTGGTTCCTCGCCGTGCAGGCAGATACTCTCCGACTTCGGAAGAATCAACGATCCTACTACGTTAGCCAGGACCCCGAAGGGACCTGTTGCCCAGGACGCACGACTTAGACGTGTTAGTAGGTCTTGGCCAGTATGGAACCTGTCCCTGGTGCCTTGGAAACACCTCTGCGGCCCATCTTATTTTCAAAAGGTCACAAATTGGGACATGCAGTTCTGTCTAAACATTTGACCCTTCCAAACATTCATCTTTCACACATCAATTATCTATTGTACATGTTACATTCGCATAGGAAAACCACTGTGAAATGAATGCTGGGAACACAAACAATGCATATTGCCATGTCATGAGACATCGGTAACCAAGAAGAAGGAAACACAGACATTGTACAGATCTGAACATGGAAGAAATCTGGCACATGAACAGAGTCATGTCTCGGGAACTGAGACACTTTGGTTTATGTTACACTTCACAGTGGTTTAGAATATGCAGTCATGGAAGGCGTCTTTCTGGAACAAGAGGCAGAGGTTTACCACAACGACGATAGGCACAAGACAAAGATATCATTTGTGAAGTGCGGAGAAGGAGAGACAGACAGACAGACAGACAGAGAGAGAGAGAGAGAGAGAGAGAGAGAGAGAGAGAGAGAGAGAGAGAGAGAGAGAGTAAGAGAGAGAACAGGCAGACAGATCGACCGATCCATGGACAGGCATCAGACAGAAAGACCGACAGACAAGGGACAGATCGAGATACTGATCGACAGATACACAGACAAAAGACAGACCGACCGACCGAGAGATATCCGACAGACAGCCAGACATACTGACAGACAGACATACAGATAAACAAACCGACCGACTGACTGACATCAGACAAGACAGATGGACCGACCGACCCACCGCCAGACATCAGACAGACAGACGGGCACAGACAGACAGACTCGCAGACAAGCAGAGACAGACTTCGCACAGACAGACAGACATCAGACAGAGAGACACAGTCAGACAGACAGACACAGTCAGACAGAAAACCGACCAACAGACATGAGATAGACAGACAGACAAGCACAGACAGACAGGCACAGCCAGACAGACCGACGGATTCAACGCTATTTGGCAACGTGTCGTGGCACAGATCCGCGGCTAAATGTAGCACTGCAGAAGACTACAAAAACAGGGCGATCATTCAACGCTGCACCAGGAGTTGGATCGAAGCCCAAAAGGCAATTGATCGATAAGAACACACATCAAATATTAAGTCGACTCGTGCTATTACCTGTGTTAGTCAGACATCACCTAGCCACTTCTACCTGTTACGCTTTTTGTGTGGCAAATCAGCTGAGTTGTGATATTCTTGATCTGTTCCAGGTATCTAGGGGTTTCCAGCGATGTTGGTGCATAGTTTTATGTATTTTAAAGTGAATTCGCAGAGCGGGGGGGGGGGGGGGGGGAGATACCTGCCATAAATCCCAGATAAGATTGCGGGGGGGGGGGGGGGGGGGGGGTCCGTTTTTATTTTTATTTTTAAGACGTAAAAGTTAAGGGTTCGCGTGGACTGGTTTTCGTGACATGGTTGTAGGGGGATTGGGTCGTGACAATCCGAGACCCGTTGGGTGGCTTTGGTCATGTGACACGTCAGAGTTATTAATTTAACATTTTCTGTGACCTGGTTTATGAGGATGGGTCAGTCTGAGTGACCATGCAAATACTGGGTGACCATGAAAGCAATGGGTGACCAAATAAGTACTGGGTTACCATAAAATTACTAGGTGGTGTCCGAGTACTGGGTTACCATAAAAGTACTGGGCGCTCATATAAGTACTGGGTGACCATACATGTATTTCGTGACTGTACAAGCACAGGGTGACAATAACAGTACTGGGCCAAGGTAAAATTTTGTACTCAGCGACTATGCAAGCACTGAGCCAAGATAAAAGTACTGTGCAACGGTATAGGCACTAGACCAAGATAAACGTACTGGGTGATTGTACACGTAAGGTATGTTTTCATTTAGAGAAGGAACTGTATCGCCAAAAACCCATGGGGCCACACACCATTATAACATAGACAACATACATTTCTTACCTTGAGACATGGAACTGGTCTCCTGACTTCATACAATCACGACCTAATTTTCACGAAGCCCTACGACAGTGCCTGGGAAGCCGTGAAGTATGTTACCTAGACCAGAACATAAGTAGAATTTTACAACGTGGCATATCTCTCCGGTTTATTTAATCTTCTGCATCGCAAGTGGGCCAGCTTTTTCTCGCTCTGTAGGCGATCAAATAAAAAAGTTTAGTTTTTATTGTCAACCGGGTATGTTAAAGTGCAAGCTGGCATTGTTGTAAAAGGACCTTTATCGTCTTGTGGTTTCTTACATGAAGTCCCATTTCTGAACTACAGTTATGGAATAGTAATATAAATTCGCTACTGTGTTATGTATTTGTTTTACGGTTGTGGTTCTGTGTATAATGTGTTTCTATAGATAAGTAAACTTTATTATGTAAAAGTCGCTTTTAGGTGCATGATGGGGTTGTGTGAGAATGTGTGGTTAGGTGTGGGGTGGAATTCTGTGAGAATATGTGGTTAAATGTGGATTGTTACTGTAATATAAGGTGTGGTTACGTGTAAGGTGGAATTCTATGAGAATGTGTGATTAGGTATGTCGTCAAATTCTGTGAGAATGTATGGTTATGTGTGTGGTAGAATTCTATGAGAATGTGTGATTAGGTATGTCGTCAAATTCTGTGAGAATGTATGGTTATATGTGTGGTAGACTTCTATGAGAATGTGTGGTTAGATGTGTAGTATAATTATATGAGTAATGTGGTTATGTGTATAAAAGAATTAAGTTAGAATGTGTGGTTAGATGTGGGGTAGAATTATGTGAGAATGTGTGGTTAGGTGGATAGTGGAATTCTGTTAGAATGTATGGTTAGGTATGTGGTGGGATTCTTCGAGAACGTATAAAATTCAAAACAATGTTTCACAATCTTGTCACTTTAAATAATGACGACACAAACGAAGAAGATCCTGATAAACCAGTAAACCCTGCAGAAAGGAAAATGCCACGTCATCAATAGCGCGAGTCACGTCTGTTGCTTAACACACGAAATGGACGAATATTAAGATTCGCTGAAGCTTCTGCGATTCGTTTGGTCTTTGTGTAAACAAAACAAAACAAAAAAAAAAAAGAAAGTAAAAAAATTACTATAGTAGACAATTTAAATTACTATAGAAATATGTTGTATATTTCAATTTGAGGGATTTATTTTGTCTTAGCGTAAGTTTGTGTGAATTTTACAGTATGCACATGATGAGATGCAGCGAGAAATTCCAGGCTATCAACTGTAGGTAGAAAGATTGATTGGTAGCTAGATAGGTAGAGTGGTTGGTAGATTGTTTGATTGGCAAAGTTTGATAGGTAGATTGATAGGTTGCTTGGTAGGTATTTATGTGTGTGCGGGTAGTTATGTTATTTGGTAGGTAGGTAGGTAAATTGGTTGGTTGGAAGGTTTGTGATTATAGAAGTAGTTTGTTTTGTAGATAGGTATCTAGCTAAGTAGGTAGGTTAGTAAGTTATTTTGTTGGTATGTAGGTGGGTGAGTGGGTGGGTGAGTGGGTAGGTAGGTAGATAGATAAGTAAGTGGGTGTGTAGGTTAAGGGAGGGGTAGGTTGGTTGGTCGGTTGGCAGATAAGTAGGTAAATAACTGGGTTAGTAAGGAGGTAGGTAGGCAGGTTGGTGTGCAGGCAGACAGGTAGGTAGATAGATAGGTAGGTAAGCAGGCATGAAGGTAGGTAGGCAGATAAGTAAGTAGGCAGGTAGGTAGATAAATAAGTAAGTCGGCAGACAGGCAGGTAGGTAGATAGATGGGCAGGCAGGCAAGTAGGTTGGTAGGTAGGTAGGTAGGCAGGCAGGCAGGCAGACAGGAATACAGACAGGCGGGCTAACACACAAAATAGCTCTATATGTAATCATCTGTTTGGCGGTACAGATTTCTAAAATCTTTACTATCTTATCAGAAACACAAAACATACCTAACAGCATAGCTCCTTCGAGAAGTGGGGTGTATTGACACAAGAACCCACACATACACAGGCCCGACTTCAGTTCTTGCAGGCACCCACCCACATTGACAGAACCTCTGTTCTTGCTACCCCAAGCACATAACTTATTTTCTTGCTAGCTTACCCACACACATCACCAACGCGGTCTTATTTTAGTCAATGATACTTGGGCTTCCCCACAAAATCTGGCACCCTAGCTGAACGAACACGGTTCTAATTTTTGCGCCATTTGTTTATCGGAGTTTGAAGTATCGGCAGCCATCGATTTCGGCCAGCCTCTGGGTACTGTTTTTCTTAAGCTGTTTTCCTTTTTTAGTACAGCGATGGGGTTTGTTTGTTTTTTAAGGATAGCTACTGCCAGGTTCAAACTAGATTGGGAATATGGTTTCTTGTAATCTTCGTTTTCCGCCTCGTTGTGGGAATTGTCACATAAAAGATTGCAAATTTCTCCAGAGATGTGAAATTTCTCCACAGAGGTGTGAAATTTCTCCTTTGAGGTGTGAAATGTCTCTTAAGCGATGTGAAATTTAACAAAGTGGACTTGACATGGTTCTTCATATTATTATTCTTACAGTCCATGCCGTGTGGCGTTGGTGATCATGTCTTTCCACTGCCTTCTCTCTCTTGTGCTGCGAATAATTTCTGATACCGACGTTCCACGGTACCATGTCAATCTGTCTAGCATCTTCTTTCTTGGTCTCCCCCTGCCTCTCTTCCCCTCCAACCTCCCCTTATGACAACATACTCCAGCTTCTCTTCTCAAGACATGTCTAAAGAATGTGGACTGTCCCCTTCTGATGTGAGTAACCAGTTCTCTTTGTGGGTTAGCTTCTTTCAAGGTCTGTCTATCCATCCATGATATTCGTATCATTGTTTATGTAAAACCACATCTCTCCAGCTCCCACGTAACTTCTCACTTGTCTGCTAATTACCCATGATTCGCTTCCATAAATCAGGATTGACTCAGAATAACAAAATGTCAAGTCAACCCTAGCATTTTTTGGACTGTTTGTTATTTCTTGGCATGTGTACGTTCAGTAGTTTGCCATTGATTTTTGAACGATCAATGTGTTCCCCGGGAAGGTTACCCCGGTCAACAAATGCCCGCAGAAGTCGGATGTGTCGGCCTAACGGCGAAAGAACGCAACTCTGTGACAAACAGACACAACGCAATCACGTCCGAAAAACCTCCGGATGAACGCAGAAGAAGAAGAAGAAGAAGAAGAAGAAGAAGAAGAAGAAGAAGAAGAAGAAGAAGAAGAAGAAGAAGAAGAAGAAGAAGAAGACGACGAAGAAGAAGAAGAAGAAGAAGAACGAACTTAAGAATTATTTGCCTACCCTTATTGAGCCATGAAGACATGAAGCCATGAACGCCTACGCCAGCCGGCATGGCACTTGATGATTGATGACCCTTATTGAGGCAGATTAATACAGAGAATATTCGTCCTCTTTTGAAATGCTGCTTTAGCTTAGGATATTTTACATGTAACTTTCCTTAATACATCTTCCATCTGTTGTTATTAAAGTACCCAATTACTAGCCGGCTCTGTGGCGAATATTTCACGAATGCAGTTCGTAATCCCGCATACCTCGTTCGAAACACAGCTGCAGGTGATTTGGAAACCGACCCCCTTGCGTTGGTTTCCATACCCCAGTATGAGCGCCGGTCGCTCAAAAATCAATGGCAAACTATTGAACATAAACATGTCTATGAATTTCAAACAGCCAAAAACAAATGCTGGAGTTAACTCTTACATGCTGTCAAGGATATGCAACTAACTTTATAATGACTTAAATACATTGACTTGTTCCACAATGGTTTCATTCACTTTGATGTTGCATCTGGGTATAATTTTCTTTTTCAAATTATACTAAAAGACGCCATATTGTTCTTGTTCTGACGTAGGTTTGCTCTTATGAATCGTCATATTTTATTCATATCCTCATCATGATCATGTATGATGATATTCCCCCATGCCACCGTCTCAGTCCATCCAGCATCATTTCTCTTGATTCGCACACGTGGAATATTATGCATTCAGCTAAATATTTTGCTTAACTGACGCGATATTTTCCCGTGCAGACGTCAAGGTCTATTGCTGCAGGCGTAGGGATGTCCCTACCATGAGTGAAATTGTCCCCGAAAGAGATCATTTCCCGCCAATTGCAAAACAGAGGAGCGGCTGGTAGAGCGGCTAGAATGCCGGATTCTCCTTCGGGTGACCGGGTTCGATCCCTCGGTAAGGTGTGCATTTTTTTTTCTATCCAGGGCAAAAAGAAAATCCTAACCTGCACAGTTCGCGGCGACTGCACTAGCCATGCCGCCTTAATTCCTCAGGCTCAAAGCCCTGCCATACACCGCAAGGTACTATATTGGCAGTAAATGACAGTTGGCAGAACAAAATATGTGTTACTCCTGGCAGAAATAATCTATTGTTAGTAAACATGCATATTGTTAACTAACATGGTATGTTAACAGACTTGATACATTGCTAGCAGACGTAGCGTAGTGTTAGCAGACGTGAAAATATTGTTAGCAGGCGTGACGTATTGCTAACAAACGTGATGCATTGCTGACAGACGCGACGTATTGCTAACAACCGTGATGTATTGCTAACAATCGTGATTTATTGCTAACAGACGTGACGTATTGCTAACAGACGTGACGTATTGCTAACAGACGTGATGTATTGCCGACAGACGTGGCGTCTTGCAAGCAGACCTGATATATTGCTAACAACCGTGATGTATTGCTAACAGACGTGATGTATTGCTAACAGACGTGACGTATTGCTAACAAACGTGATGCATTGCTGACAGACGTGACGTATTGCTAACAGTCGTGGCGTATTGCAAGCAGACCTGATATATTGTTTGCAGAGTATATTGCCAGCAGATGTGACATATTGCTAGTATGTGTGGCACGTTGCTATTATTCATGGCATATTGCTAGCAGGCGTGACATATAGCTAACGGACATGACATATTATTATGAAACGTGACATTAATAAAAGAAGTTACAAATTGCTAACAGACCAGACGTGAAATATAACAGACGTGGTATACAGCCAACAGACACGACCTATTGCTAACAAGCGTGACATATAACAGACGTGACATTGCTAGCAGACGTGGTATATTGCTTACAGACGAATTACATTGCTAGCAGTCGCAATAGATTATTCCCAGCAGACGAGAATCTAATGCCCCTGCAAGGTCACCCCAGTCAAGCGTGACTTTTCCCCCAGCCAATGTTGAACATTTTTCCTGGCACACACGAACGATATTTCCCCGCAGACTTGAAATTTTCCCCACCAGACGTCAATAATTATTCCTACCAGACGTGCAAAATATTATTCCTACCTTGTCTACCATTGGCTTGAATAATTATCAACAAGAAATGTGAAAGACAACGGGAATAATTGTTCCTAGAGGACTAGCCAAGCGAGTTAGTGTTCCTAGCAGATGTAATATATGAGTTATTGTTCCTAGCAAATGTACTATATTAGTTACTAGCAGACCCGGCCCGGCTTCGCCCAGTCCCTTGTGGGGAGCATCTCATTTAATTCATATAAGTAGTCATATAAGTTCTCGTTCCCGTTACCGACTATCTGTCTGTCTGTCTGTCTGTCTGACCCGGCCCGGCATCGCCCAGCTCCTGGTGTGGAGCATCTCATTTAATTCATATAAGTAGTCATATAAGTTCCCGTTCCCGACTGTCTATCTGTCTGTCTGTCTATCTGTCTGCCTGACCCTGCCGGGCTTCGCCCAGCCCCTGATGGGGAGCATCTCATTTAATTCATATAAGTAGTCATATAAGTTCCCGTTCCCGTCTGTCTGTCTGTCTGTCTGTCCCTCCCTCTCTGTCTCTCTGTCTGTCTGTCTGCCTGCCTGTCTGTCTAATCATTTATTGGTTGCAGTTAGAACAACCTAGATAAACGAAGACCAACTTACAAAAAGCATTAGAAAGAGCACTTGAAAGGTCTTTACATCTTCCCCAACAATTAACTTGGGTAAATGGAGAGGCGGCAGCAGCAGCAGCAGAAGAAGAAAAAGGAGGAGTAGGAGCTGGGAGGAGGAAGAGGGAGGTGGAGGAGGGAGGAGGAGGGAGGAGGAGGAGGAGGAGGGAGGAGGAGGAGGAGGAGGAAGAGAGAGGAGGAGAGATAGGAGGAGGGAAGAGGAGGAGGGGATGAATAGGAGGGAGGAGGAGGGATTAGGAGGAGGAGGAGGGAGGAGGAGGATGAGGAGGAGGAGGAGGAGAGGGAGGAGGAGGAGGAGAGAGGAGAGAGGAGGGAGGAGGAGGAGGAGGAGGGGAAGGAGGAGGAGGAGGAGGTAGGAGGGAGGAGGGAGGAGAGAGAGGAGGAGGAGAGAAGGGAGAAGGAGGGAGGAGGAGGAGGGAGGAGGGATAAGGGAGGAGGAGGAGGAGAAGGAGGGGGAAGAAGGAGGAGGAGGGAGAAGGAGGAGGAGGAGGAGGAGGAGGGAGGATGAGGGGGGAAGGATGGAGGAGGGAGGAGGAGGAGAAGAGAGGAGGAGAAGGGAGGAGGAGTAATTAGGAGGAGGAGGAGGGAGGAGGAGAGCAATGAGAAGGGGGAGGAGGGAGGGGGAGGAGGGAGGGGGAGGAGGGAGGAGGAGGAAGAGGGAGGAGGAGGGGGATGGAGGAGGGGAGGAGGAGTAGGGAGGAGGAGTAGGGAGGAGGAGTAGGAAGGAGGAGGAAGAGGGAGAAGGAGGGAGGAGGAAGGAGAGGGAGGATGAGGGAGGAGAAGAACGCAGGAGGAGGAAGGGGAGGAGGAGGAGAGGGAGAAGGAGGGAGGAGGAGGGAGGAGAAGGAGGGAGAGGAGGAGGAAGGATGTGGAGGGAGGAGGAGGAGGGAGGAGGTAGAGGGAGGAGGAGGAGGGAGAAGAGAGGATGAGGAGAAGGGATGAGGAAGGAGGAGGAAGGGGAGGAGGAGGTAGGAGGAGGGAGAAAAGGGGAGAGGGAGGAGGAGGGAGGGAGGAGGGGGAGGACGTAGGAGGAGGAGGGAAGAGGAGGGAGTAGGAGGAAAGAGGAGAAGGGAGGAGGAAGAGGAAGGAGGAAGAGGGAGGAGGAGGAGAAAGAGGGAGGAGGAGGAGAAAGAGGGAGGAGGAGGAAGGAGGAGGGGGAGGGGAAGAGGAAGAGGGTAGGAGGAGGAGGGGAGAGGAGGAGGAGGAGGATTATAACGCATATGCCTGTAGATAACTGCAGCGAAAAGGTGGGTCTGTCTATCTATCTGACCCGGCGTGGCTTCGCCCAGCTCCTGGCGGGTAGCGTCTCATTAAATTCATACAACAAAATAAAGTAACTTAAAAGAATGTCCATCCATTATTTCTAATGAAAACCGTTTCTAATCACCTGCATGACTGTAGATAACTTCGTAAGCATAAAAAGATGAGTTACAATGTTATGCATTATGCATTATTTTTATGAAAACTTTGAAAATGCCTTAAAGATTGTAGCATTATTTATTATAACTCATATGCCGGTACATAACTATAGACAAATAGTTTATAAATCTTTGAAAACGATGCAACAATATGACTATAAGGTATACAGAAAATTTATTGAAAGTTATGCCCCTTGAAATAACTTTTACAGAGTTAAGTCCCCTCGCTGTATAGGAATTATAATGAAAAATGAAAAATTAAATAATATTAAGTAAGCAGCCGATTTCAGACTAAAAAATATCATAGTTGGCTGCGCTGGAATAAAAGGAAGACGTGTAAAAAATTTCATCTCAATCGGATGGGCCGTTCGCGAACGCATAAAGGACATACACACACACATCCTTTTTTATATATAAGATTGTTCCTAGCAGATTTACTACGTGAGATATTATTCATGCCAGACTTACTACGTGAGTGATTATTCCTGTCAAACTTGTTACGTGAGTGACTGCTATTAATACCGGTAGATTTACTATTTGAATGCCGCACAGACACTTCTGTGACAATTGCAGGCATTAATAGTAAATATTGCTATCCGTGTTGTATCAATAAACATAGTTAGTTTCCTAAAACGTTTCGGCAATGTTTCCAATGTCTTTCTCGGGTACAAAAAGTTCATATCTTCACTGCAGCACAACAGGCCGGGCGAGCGGGCGGACGAAGGGACGGATGAATGGATGGGTGGGCATACAGACAGACACATAGACAGGTAGGTAGGTAAGGAGGTAGATAGGTAGGTAGGTAATCAGGTAGATGGGTAGGTAGGTAGGTAGGTATGTAGGTAGATACGTAGGTAGGTAAGTGCGTTGTTTGAAATTCACCTGAGTTGACACATATATGGATATATGGACAAATGGACACACATACAGACACATATTCATACAGACCGACAGGCAACCAGCCGATGCCCAATGAATTTGTTTATCATTTAACAATAATGGATCGACCAGAAAACATCGCTGGTAAACCTGTTAGAAGAAACTGAAATAAACCGGGACGCGGGAACGTGTTCAGCAGACGTAGTTGCAGAAAACACACACTTGCTGGCTAAACCAGGCATCACAACAACTTCTTCTCACTGGGAACAAACAAACAGCCAGCTATTTATACAAACAAGTCAACAAACAAATGTCTTCATTCACTGTTTTTTTTTCTTCTTCTTCCTCCCCTTCAAACCTAGGGTTTCTGGAGTGTTTCATTTCGCCGTTCTGTTGTACTCTGGGATCCGGGGATATTTTACAGTCATGTTTAGTTCTCGGAATCATGTTTAAATCTTATAATCATGTTTGAATTGTTTGTGTTTACTCCGAATGTCTTACATTCGTGTTTAGTGTTCCGTGTCTACCCTGGAATCTAACGATATCTTACAATCATGTTTAGATATCTTCTTCTTCTTCTTCGTTGATCCGGAGTTTTTTTTTCCGGATGTGATTGCGTTGTGCCTGTTTACAGCAGAGCTGCGTTCTTGCGCCGTTAGGCCGACACATCCGACTTCTGCGGGCATTTGTTGACCGGGTTAACCTTCCCGGGGGTTTCTTAGGACGTTTGACTCTCACTGTTGTGGTGTTATCCCCCATCCCAGCTGGTCCATATAGAACAGCCAAAGATCCTGGTCAGCCCTCAAGGGAAGGCAGGGGCAGACCATGGGCATTCCCCGCCATCCAAGGAGGCTTCCATACTTGCAGAGCCGACACATAGCGCTCCGGTACTGGGCTCACCCAAGGAATCGTCACGTCCTGCACATGGCTGCTTAGCCTCACTTCCGTATATTGGGCCTTCCGTTCACCATAGGCTGTTCTTCCGGAAACCAGAAGTATGCAGTCTGCAGATCACATCCACACAGTGAGCTTTCGATTCGGACTTTCCATGTAATGGATTTGCTATCCAAGCAATATTCCATTTCGTGCCACTAGGACACTTTTCCACCTTTTATGAAGTCCACACAGTGGGCTTTTGATTCGGACTTTCCACGTAATGGATTTGCTATCCAAGCAATATTCCATTTTATGCCACTAGGACACTTTTCCACCTTTTATGAAGCCCACACAATGGGCTTTTGATTCGGACTTTCCACGTAATGGATTTGCTATCCAAGCAATATTCCATTTCGTGCCACTAGGACACTTTTCCACCTTTTATGAAGCCCACACAGCGAGCTTTCGATTTGGACTTTCCACATAATGGATTTGCTATCCAAGCAATATTCCATTTCATGCCTCTGGGTCTTCATGCACCTTTAAATGTCAACCTGTTGATATCTCCATAGAGCTTGTCCTCAAATGAAGCAGGTGTAGGCCAAAATATCTTTCTCTGTTCTGCATATATTGGGCACTCCTGCAGCAAATGTTTAGCTGTCATTTTTCCAGTTCGACAATTACACTCATCGGTACCTCCTATCTTTAGTTTATTGAACAAGTGGTATTTCAGCCTGTTATGTCCTGTGCGGAGTCTGAAGATTGCTACTTGTTCTCTTCGGTCGAGTTTGTAATATGCATCATCCTTCTGATGGCCTGGATGCTCTGATTCCCATTTGGTTCTATAAGTGCTTTTTATCAACCTCTTTGCCTCATTATAGGTTATGTCTATGTCAGGCTGTGGTAGTCGTCCGCCCTCTTTTGCCAGTCTGTCAGCCTCTTCGTTTCCAGGTATACTGCAATGTGATGGGATCCACTGTATTACAACTTTTTGGATTTCTGGCATAGACCATGGAGTGCTGCTCTTAGGTCAGTTAGTTCTGTGCTGTTATTGCTCTTCAGTATTGAGACAGCTGACTTTGCATCTGTGAAGATAGCTATTTGCTTCTCTTTATTTTCCTCCATCAGGAGCATTTCTGCTGCAGTTTTCAAAGCCTCTACCTCCGCTTTGAAGTTACTTGAAAATTTTCCAGTTGCCATTGAATGTGTTTTTTTTCACTCCATTTTTTAAATTTAGGAGAATTCCTCCTCCTCCATTCTCTATTGAATTTTTGGCTGATCCATCTGTATATGCATGGGTCCAATTTCTGCTTGGGTAATGTTCTTTTATGTAGTTTAGGGTTATTTCTCTTCTTTCGGTTTCATGCTGAGTGTTCTTTTTCTCAATACCAGGAATGTTTTCTATCATCTCAGGCAGTTGCTGCTGTCTCCAAGCTGGGAACTTGTGTGCATTGTGTATGGGCTTGACTGTTGATATGTTAAGTATAGGATCTGCCCTAATCCTTCGTTTTGCAGTTGCTACAAAGTTGCTGCGCTTCAGTCTTCCCTTTCCAAAACCATTAAATCTGTTGTACATAGGGTGGTCTGTCAATCTTCTAAATTTTTCTGCTTGTTGCTGGGCTCTGCTATCTCTTCTATCCTGCATTGGTTGTAAACAAGTGATCTTTTCTAGTTCATTAATAGGCGTTGTCTTCAGGCTTCCAGTTATGATTCGCATTCCTTGGTTTTGGACTCTACTTATTTTGCTAAAGTTTGACTTAGCTGCTGTTGCCCAAGCTGCAATGCCATATTCCAATACTGGCCTCACCCGTCCAGTATATAACTTCTTGAGAACTTTCTCATCTGCTCCCCACGTTGTACCAGCAAGCTTTTTCATGATTGCCATTCTCTGCCTTGCTCTTGTTCGATTTTTCTCAACCTGTGTCTTCCATGATGTTTAGATATTAAAATCATGTTCAGACATTACAATCATGTTCAGACATTACAATCATGTTGAGTCTTTTGTTTCCACTCATAATACTGTATAGAGATATCATACAATCAAGTTTAGACATTACAATTGTGTTTAGTTTTTCTTTTCTACCCTTCGATGTAGAGGTATCAGATAATTTTTCCATCCATTCATCCATCCTCACATTCATCAAACATCACTCATCCACCAAAATGCCCATACATCCAAACACAAATCCAAATATACATTCATCCATCCATCCACCCAGCCATCCATCACCTCAAACATCTATTATGTCACCCCATGTATTTTCACGTACTAATTATTATTGACCATTTCCAATGAGTTTTAATACATATATTATTATTATTATTATTATTATTATTATTATTATTATTATTATTATCTAAGAAAAGCAACATAAGTGAGGTATGAATGAAATAATTGTATGACAGCAGTGAGATAAGAGGGGCAGAATGTTAGACAGCCTACGTGCCCTATTCTTAAAGAGTTCATTCACTTGTTCGTTCGCACGTTCCCTTCAACAGACTATTGTATTAAAGTTTAAAAAAAAAAAAAAAAAAACAGCACCCATTTTAACGCCTTAAGAAATCAGCAACGTTACCTACCCCTGTTTGTTTGTTTTTTAAATCTCTTCTTCGTTCATCTTTGGAGGAGAGCTCGTCACACATAGTTCATCACATCAAAGGTTCGGTGTGTCTGACTTGCAGCATGCAGTTGGGTCAGGTTTGCCCTCTAGGTCAGTGGTTCTCAACCTGAGGGATAATTCCTCCCAGGGGGGGGGGGGGGGGGGTGGGGGTTAGGGTTTCCAGGATGGGCGGGGGGGGGGGGGGTGGTTAGTAGTTGAATTAAAATTATTTCAAGATCGCGTTAACACAAGAACCGTTTACTTGATATTGCTTTTCCCTCCATACTTTACAATTCTGTACTTCTCGCCCTTCTGAAATTCGTATTATAACGTAATTAGACCCGCAAATCATGTTTTATGTAGACTGTGGGTGGGGTGGGGAGGGGGTGGGGTTATAGGGATAAAATACGAAATGGGGATGACATTCTGAACATACGGTGAAGGGGCGCACGGGCCAAAACAGGTTGAGATCCATTTCTCTAGACAGATTCCATCTTAGGTAGGGTTGCCAGGCATCCGGCAAATAGAGGGCATGTCCTCCTTTTTAGCCTAATGTCCTCCGTCCGACAGGCAAAGCTAAAACCCATTAAAATGTCCAGCTTTTTAAATATTTTATGTTATCATTTTTTATGTATTGTTGTTACAACTTACAATGTATCCACACTGTACCATGTGTTTACATTCTTTATTAAAACCCATAGCTTAATAATATTTAATTTTCCTACGTATACCAAATGTGAAACACCAATTATTTGTATAATTTGAATTTAACTGTTGCTCTATTCGGCAACACTAACAATGCTATAGTCTCTATAGTCAAAATATTAATGTTATTTCCGGTTCCGGTAGCAGAGACGCCACTTAAAATTGTTTTTTTAATTTGTAATTTTTGCCGTCTCTTTATGAAAATGGCTTCTACATGCAAATTCTCGAACACTATGAAAAATAAGTTTCTATGTTTCATTGAACGATGCAACGAGAATGAAGCAAAGTGTCCGTTGCCAACAAAGGAGCTACTGACTTGGAGCGCCATGTTGACAGTGAGAGACATAGAAACCTAATCAACGTTACCGCCTCATCTAGCACATTGACGTCTTTTTTTGGCATGCGGCTGAAGCAACTTTGCCATTTCATACAGTTTATCATCATCAGTCTTACAACTCGATGACCTGCACAGGTGGTTTGATGCACACATTATTTGAAAGATTCAGAAATTGCTAAAAATATTGCTTGTGCAATAAACAAAGACTGAAGCAATAATAAACCAGGTGATTGTCCCCCCCACTGTTGATGAATTGGATAAATCTTTAAGTGGTATTTCATGTTTCGGTCTTTTGACAGATGCTAGCAATCACGGTTCGCAGAAAGTATTTCCGATCGTTGTTCAGTACTTTGACTGGAAAGCAGGTGGAATCCAAACTAAGATTCTCGACTTAGACAACACACCAAATGAAACCTCAGAAACTATATCACAGTATATTTTGAGAACACTCCAAAAAACATGATTTGTACTCCAAATGTGTTGTTTTTGCTGGTGACAATGCCAATGTGAATTTTGGAGGCATTAACAGAATAGAAGGTAGAAATGTGTTCTCGCATTTGAAGGAAGCCTTGAACAAGCCATTAGTAGGCGTTGGATGTTCTACTCATGTTCTGCACAACTGCATCCAACACGGAGCAGATTTAATGCAGATTTACATTGAATCTATTGTCTTGAAGATATTCAATTACTTTTCTATATACACTGTCAGAACAGAAACTTTAAAGGATTGTTATGACTATGTCAACATTAACTACCAGCAAGTACTCTATCACTGTAAAACTAGATGGCTCAGTTTATTTCCAGCTGTTGAGGCTGTTTACTGCTTTGAAAGAATATTTTCTTTCTGCAAACCAACCACCTGCTATGATAAAAAATTTATTGGCAGTTATTGTAATAAAATTGTACTGATTTTGGGTTTAATCTGAAACGATTTAAATGAAACATTCAATATATCCTCCTTTATCCTCCTTTTTGTCGTATTATATCCTCCTTTGCCCTCCTTTTTGTCTTATTATGTCCTTCTTTAGGTGCCCACGTATCTGGCAACCCTAATCTTAGGTGACGGGCTCTATCTACCCGTGGGTACGTTGTCATTCCTAACAATTTTACCAGGATAGTGGCTTTACGGCCTGCTCCTTGCGACTTCCAACTGGGATTTTTAACGTGCACAGTTTGCCCTCCTGTTGTTCGCCCTTATCCGGGAAGGCTAGGTGTCCGATCGCACATCCCAAGAGATCTGTGAAACGTGCGATATCATTAGCTACGAAAGGTTCTTGAGAAATTTCCAGACTTTTCTGAAGCTCGAACTCGGTACCTTCTGAGTCTGATAAGGGCACTTTGCTGTCAGCCAGTCCCCCCAGTCCTCTTTTTCTCACCACCGTTTAGTATAAGCATCAACATGTCCTCACCTACCTCTCCGATCCACGCGTCAATTCTCTCTCCATTTGAGAAAAATACAGCGTCACCGAAAATAAACTCCCTCCAAGAATCGAGATAACACCTATCTTCAATTGCATCCTCCTATCTCATTTTATCCCTTTGTCCGGAAGACGACAGGCCCGATAACTTTATCCACGTGATTTCCCAGCAGAAAACCAGATCTGTCGGCACTTTAATGTGGAGGATTTCCCTGGCTGTTTAACCGCATCCCTCTGGGTAATCATGCGACTCCGAAGAAATACGGAGACACACGCACTGTAGAATTCTGTCTACTTCATGGCTGACAACAGAATGCTAGACAAAGTCCACATTTAACGATAAATTAACAACGGTACGTCTATATGTGGCACTTTCAATGTGCCACAGTTATTTGTTTATTAACGTGGTGGTTAATGAATGGCGCAATTTTTACCAAATTGGCACATACTTTAATGTAGGTATATTTGGACAGCAGACGTATTAACCTGAAAGCGGATGTTTGCCAATCTTGTCTCTGTATGTTGTCTGATTTTATTGCGGTTCTTACACGCGATTTATGTTCACAATTTTTTTTTGGTTTTATTTGTTTGTTTTGATGTGAAATTGTTGGAAACATCGCTGGTGTAATGTCGATAAAATATTTTAACGCGAATACTGGCTCATTCCGGTTAATCATGTGCTTTTATTTCTTTCAAGATGATGTGATTTTAGGGTTGAGCCATTCTTGGATACTTCTTCTCCTTCTTCTGCAGCTTTTTCTGTGGCTTCTTCTGCTTCTGATTCTGCTTCTGCTCCTCCTCCTCCTCCACCCCTCCTCCTTCTCCTCCTCTTCTTCTTCTTCTTCTTCTTCTTCTTCTTCTTCTTCTTCTTCTCTTCTTCTTCTTCTTCTTCTTCTTCTTCTTCTTCTTCTTCTTCTTCTTCTTCTTCTTCTTCTTCTTCTTCTTCTTCTTCTTCTTCTTCTTCTTCTTCTTCTTCTTCTTCTTCTGGCTTCTTCTTCTTCTTCTTCTTCTTCTTCTTCTTCTTCTTCTTCTTCTTCTTCTTCTTCTTCTTCTTCTTCTTCTTCTTCTTCTTCTTCTTCTTCTTCTTCTTCTTCTTCTCTTCTTCTTCTTCTTCTTCCTCTTCTTCTTCTTCTTCTTCTTCTTCTTCTTCTTCTTCTTCTTCTTCTTCTTCTTCTTCTTCTTCTTCTTCTTCTTCTTCTTCTTCTTCTTCTTCTTCTTCTTCTTCTTCTTCTTCTTCTTCTTCGTCGTCGTTGTCGTCTTCGATTGCTTTAAAACTCGCGGCCAGGCTAACCCTACTATTCAATCGGATGACAGGAGTATATATTTTGGGGCACCTGTCTATATTCTTGCTTTCTTCCCTTCTGCTTACCAAGTACCAGCATGCCTGTCGTCTGTCAACCACACACACACACATACACACAGGCGTGCGCATACACACACACACACACACATACATACACACACGTATGCACAAATAAAAACACACAAACACATACACACAAACTCACCCACCAAATAACTAATACAATTAACTACTCGGCACGTAGCTAGCACTCCGACATCGCCCGAGTGGTTCATAAACAACCGCTATTCCGCTCCACAAACTCCCATTTTCTGAGCGACACAATCTGCCAGCTCCGATCAGAAAATGTGATTTCTGCGTCAGAAAATGGAATTTGCGCACTGGTGTGCACAGTTTTAGGGCCAAAACTATCTCCGGGCAAACCCGATTAGCTCAGGAATTGCACTCTGGTACACATACACACGTCGTACTTTGATAAATCATAACCAGGTGTCGATTTCTGCCTTCAAAACTGGCCATTATCCACACAACAATGTCACATCACTGTCACAACAATGTTACAATAAATTCACAACACCGTCACAACAATGTCACACCACTGTAAACACTCACAACAATGTCACAATAATGTCACAACACTATTACAACAGTTTCACAACAATGGACGAAGCAATCAACTGATTGCTTGAATGAATGTCTGGAAATGGCGTGTTTTTAGTAGGCAGTCTGTCCGTCCATCTGTCTGCCTCTCCGTCCATCTGTCTGCCTCTCCGTCCATCTGTCTGTCTGACACTGTGTCTGTCTGTCTTTCTGAACATGTCTGTCTGTCTGTCTGTCCGTCCGCCTGTCCGTCTATCTGTCTGTCTGTCTTTTTGTATGTTTGTCTACCTGACAATGTATGTTTGTCTGTCTATCTGACTCTGTTTGTCTATCTGTCTGCCTGTCTGTCTAACTGTCTGTCTATCTGATTCTGTTTGTCTATCTGCCTGTCTGTCTAACTGTCTATCTGTCTGTCTGACTCTGTACAGGTCTTGCACACCCCTTGGTTGCAGAGCTTGGGGGAGGAATGATAACGTTGCAATACAGTCCGAATGGAGATGTTATTGTGGTGCCAGGTCCAGATAAAAGTGGCCACGCGAGCCTCACTCCGATATGTGCAAGTCCTTGCCAGAGCTCGGACGATGTAATCGTGAATGCATCGGACTTAAAGTGTTCCAACTCAATCTTTCCCAGGATTAACAAGGAACCCACCAACTAAACAACCAACCATAGAACCGAGCAGCCAAACAACTAAACAAGCAACCATCGAACCGTGCACACTACGAGGTGCAGCGAAATAGGCCAGGCATTAAATCGCGCAGCCTGTTGTTTGTGCTATCTACATTGACTGGCACCTTGCCGTCTTGGCAGACGATAGTTTATAAAAAGGAGATATACCTCTCCATAACACAAAACCTAGGCTGAATTTAGAGACCACGTGTTGCCCTTGCAACATGATCACTCTCTCAGCCTGCCTAGTTCACTCCAGAGGAAAGGTAACACCAATACGTCTGGAACAAGACAAGCTGCAGAAGCTACTGGATAGACAAAGGCTCTAACTGTCCGCCTGTCGGAGCTTTGATCCTAAACCAGTTGCCAACCAAGGGTTAGGGTCTGGTCTGCCCTGCCATGACATTTAGTCTGTAGGTTGCATTTCCTTACACTAGGATAAGGCTTGTACCCTCCCAATTGCGCTCCTACGCCCGAAGCCGTTGGCACAATTTGGGGTGTCGGGTTTGATAAGCACTGCCCAATATTCGGCGCCAACAGAAGCAGGTAGTACCGCCTACATTGCTAACTACATATTTGTATGATTTCATCTCTTTTACCAAAGTCGATCCGGTTATAATTTGCTTGATCTATTCCCAAATATTTGTCTACATTGCTAACTATAAAGATGTGCAATTTCACCTCATTAAGTGAGGTGTCAATAGGGAAGATAAGGGTATCATTTGCTTAACATATTTTCATTATCTCTGTTTGAGCTCCACTAACTGGTATCACATCTTTCCCCAAGATCAGCGTTAAACTCAGACGCCTACGTGGGAAGGCATGTGCGCTAACCACAGTACCATAACAGCCCCATCCATGTGCTAATGATACATCTACCCATATACCCGCTTCTGTCCCTCTGCATCTTTTAACTTCCAAAGCCTAATTTACCTCCAACTTTCAAGATGGCTTCTTTATCTCGTCTGCTGGATACATCATTGGCAGGGGAAAGAACGATAGTATATTTTCCAACAGCACTACGGATGATGACGGAAGCGCGCACGCACAATAGCCAGGTTTTAGCAGTTAGCAAAGCGAAAAAGAAAAGACTGAAAATAAATGACATGGAAAACACATAACTCCGATAAGAGTGGAGTACGCTGGAATCATCAGGTCTTAAAATAGAACAAGTTATTGGGGAAATTCGTCAACCTTGGTTCTCTGCCTCTGCTGAACCTAAATCAAGCAACAGGAACAATCTGGAGTTATAGTTTAAACATCACTCGCACGAACTGAACCGAAGATAAGGGGCACGGGTGGTTTTTTAAGTCGAAGATGTGCGAATAGAGTACAATCGCAGGCGGTTCTGTAGCGGAGCGGAAGCGCTGTCGTATTCAGCCGATTCGGCCACACGAATGAGGTAGTAGTTCTATCATGTTACGAACGAGGCAGTCCTGTAACAATTATGAAGGCTGGGGTGTTGCTGTTGTTACTGTTAGAGGCGAAGAATATGGGGATGGGAACAAACACGAAGACGCATACGAGAACGACGGTGATTGCTAAATTCAATGGAGACTTGCGTTCAGCTGATATCATCTCTTCGCCACGGCCAACTGTGGGTTGGCGGGATGTCTGCGGTACGTTGACTGGGAATTCGATTCGGGCCACACGAACGAGGTAGTAGTTCTGTTCTGTACCAATGATGAAGGCTGAGTTGTTGTTATAGTTTTGTGTGAGCCTATCTCTAGAACTGAATGGGCATGTACGATAATTTTTGAAGCGTCTTTTACCGTCAGGAAGGTAACTGGGTGTGAGCATTGATGCTTATGATTAGCGACAATAGAAGAGGACAGTGAAAATAACTGATGCCAGATGTGGGGATAGGACATAAGTTCACATTGTGGGACTCCTCCACAACACTTCAGACCAGAAGCGTTTGTTGTGAAGCAGCTGGAGCATGGGGGAAGCTCAGCGGGAGACTTTCGACCATGAGATGGTGTGGAGTTGTTATCAAGTGATCTACATGCTTAGGGTCACACATTGAGACGGCTCAGTGTGGAACGCACCAGCACGAACTGAAACAAAGATAAGGACCATGGGTGAGTTTTCACGGATTCAGTGGCAAACAAAAAGTAAGTCTTGACCGAGCAAACATAGATGGCGGAAAATGGGGGGTTACGGACGCAGTTCGTAATCCAGAATACCCGCGTTCGAAACACACCTGCATGCAGTTTGGCAGCAGACTGCCTTGCGTTGCTTTTTTTCTCTCCTGAAAATGGTATGAATGCCGGTCGTTCAAAAAGCAATGGCAAACTACTGAACGTAAACTTGGCAAGAAATCACAAACAACCAAAAAATGCTGGGGTTGACTGCAACGTCCTGTAAAGAATATGCAACTAACTAAGGGGTATGTCACAGTTATGATTGAAAAGTTGTAAATATGGTAGCAGACATGTATTATAACGCAATGACATTTCGTCGCCTGGCAGATACAATAAGGACATCACATGTAAGAGGCAAGGGTGCATGCAGAAATAGGTAACCTGTCTTTACCTCACTTAGCCAGACGACAAGCGCAGGCGTCCAACCCCCACCTTCTCGCGTCCATGATATTATCAGGGCAGCTCCTTGTTAACTCCGCTACCGCGTCCGCTGGGCAAATAGAGCTAGACTCGTAGTTGTATATCCCACACGGCACACACGGAATGATGTGGTGCTTTACATGCCGGCCGCCTTCATTTCCCACAACATGTCCTTGTACGCATGTTAGGCTCCCTGATCTTTTGTGAAAATACCAAACCGATACACGCTACATGATACACGCTACATGATACACGCTACATGATACACTATACATGAGACACTATAAAGATCCACTATACATGATACACTATACATGATACACACTGCATGATACACGCTACATGATACACTACACGTGATACACTATACATGATACACGCTACATGATACACTATACACGCGACAATATAAACGATACACTATACATGATACACTATACATGATACACTATACATGATACACTATACATGATGCGCACTACATGATACACGCTGCGTGACACACGCTACATGATACACTACACGTGATACACTATACATGATACACACTGCATGATACACGCTATATGATACACTACACGTGATATACTATACATGAAACACACTACACGATACACGCTACATGATACACGCTACATGATACACGCTACATGATACACTATACATGCCACACTATACATGATATCTATATATGATACACGATACACGATACACTACACATTATACACACTACATGATACACTATATATGATACACTATACATGATACACGTTACATGATATACGCTCCATGATACACGCTACATGCTACTCTATACATGATATACGCTACATGATACACTATACATGATAGACACTACAAGGTAGATGCTACATGATACACGCTACATTATACACGCTGCGTCATACACGATACAAGATACACTACATGATACACGCTATATGATACACGCTACATTATAGACTATACATGATCCACGCAACAATATAAACTATTCATGATACACGCTACATGATGCACTATACATGATACACGCTACGTGATGCACGTACATTATACATTATACATGATACACGCAACACGAAACACTGTACATGATAGACACTACTTGATACACTGTACATGATACGCGCTACATTATACACTACATGAAACACGGTACATGATACACTGTACATGATGCACACTACATGGTACACGCTATATGTTACACGCTACATGATACACGTTTCATGACACACGCTACATTATATACGCTAAGTCATACACGATAAATGATACACTACATGATACACGTTATATGATACACTATACATAATACACACTACATGATACACGCTACATGATACAATATACATGATACACGCTACATGATACACGCTACGTGTTACACGCTGCATTATAGACTATACATGATACACGCTACAATATAAACTATACATTATACACGCTACAATATAAACTATACATTATACACGCAGCATGATACACTATACATGATACACGCTACATGATACACTCACATGATACACTATACATGATACACGCTACACGATACAGTATGCACGATACACGCCACACGATACACTATAAATGATACACACTACATGATACACGATACATGATACACTATACACTGTACACTCTACATGATACACGCTACACGATACAATATGCCTTATACACGCTACATGATACAGGTTACACGATACAATATACCTTATACACGCTACATGATACACCATGCATGATACACGCTACATTATAGACTATACATGAAACACGCTACAATATAAACTATGCATGATACACGCTACATGATACACCATACATTAATATACTCATTTTTCCATTGCAGTCTCTCTGGCAGCTAACGAGAAAGACACGAACACACATCCTCAAGTCGAGCGTGGATAAGGAATAATTTGACTCTTGAGCTACCAACATCATCTTGAAACCAGGCTCACGGATAGGATTCAAGAGCAGCGACTGGCACTACTTCATCCCCAGCTTGTTCCTCCATTTTGCAGTGTCCAATCGATAATTTGATCAATCCTATCACGACATCAGAAGTAAATTCCTCTTCACGCCTGGTTCCTTGAATCGACCAATGAATCGGGACTTTCCCATCGCCAGATCTTTACAAGTTTAACGTCATATTTGCTGCAGTAAAATCATCGGAATACACTTTAAGACACTCTGTTTGGCACTGGACAGTTCCTGTCGCATAAACCAGGATCTGTGCATATAACTATATAAAGAGGCCAGACGAAAACATCAACATTTCAAATTTGATGTTTGCTTGCAATAGTCAAGGGAGATAAAAGGACGTTTGCACACGGCCCAAAACTGCAGCTCGCAAACTAGAAGGCGGAACGAAACACCAAAGATACTCACCTACCCCCAAGCACTGGAGATATACTCCTAAGATATTCCAGTGTGGAAGGAAAGTGACAGTGGATGTACTTCACCCAGTCCGCGTACTGAGAAGGTCAGTGTGTATTTAAATATTTTTGTTTTGGTATTTCTTCTGTTCAGGAAAATACCAGTTGATCAGTTAGCCTGTTAAATAACTATTCATTCTAAGGCGCCTAGACATTGTCAAAGAGCTTCTAGACTTTGTCAAAGAGTTTATAGACGTGGTTAAAGAGTTTATAGACTTGGTTAAAGAGTTTCTGGACTTGGTTAAAGAGTTTATAGACTTGTTTAAAGAGTTTCTAGACTTGGTTAAAGCGTTTCTGACTTGGTTAAAGAGTTTCAAGACTTTGTTAAAGATTTTATAGGCTTGATCACAGAGTTTCTAGATACGGTCAAAGGGCTTTTAAACTGGTCACAAACCTTCTAGACTTGGTCGCATAGTTTCTAGACATAATCAAAGAGTTTATAGTCTTGTCAATGTGCTTGTAGACTTTGTCACAAAGCTTCTAGTCTTTGTAAAGAGCTTCTATTCTTGGTCGAAAAGCTCCTGGGCGAGCTCATGGAGTTTCATGACCCTGTCAATGAGATATTTGTAAAAAGAATGCCTGAATTTATCTAACCAAGTGGCCAGAAATGGCCTGGTCATTATGTTATAGTACTACCTGGTTTAGAATCGTTGTAAGCCTATACAGCACACCCATATTTACACATTGTTGTGAGCGTGTTAACTTCCCGATAAGTGTGTGCTTTTTGGGCCAAGTCCTCGCTTGATGATGATGATGATGCGAACTATGATGATAATGATGACGGCGACGACGATGATGATGATGATGGGTGGTGATGATGATGATGATGATGTTTATGCTAATAATGATGATGATGACGCTGATGATGATGACGCTGATGATGATGACGCTGATGATGATGACGCTGATGATGATGACGATGATGATGATGATGATGATGATGATGATGACGATGATGATGACGCTGATGATGATGATGATGATGATGATGATGATGATGATGACGATGATGATGATGATGATGATGATGATGATGATGACGCTGATGATGATGATGATGATGATGATGATGATGATGATGATGATGATGATGATGATGATGATGATGACGACGCTGATGATGATGATGACGCTGATGATGATGATGATGATGATGATGATGATGATGATGATGATGATGATGATGATGATGATGATGATGATGATGATGATGATGATGAAGGTAACGAAGGCGCAGATAACACCTCGACGAAGGCGCAGATAACACCCCGAATTATAGCTTCCAATATCACAAACTGACAAATTTATTCTTTTTCTTCACAGGGGTATTTATGACAACAAGAGAACAGGATCGGCGTGTATGGTTCCACACTGATCCGTCTCAATGTGTGCCCCCTACACTTGTAGATCACTTGATAACAACTCCACACCACTCATGATCGAAAGTCTCCCGCTGAGCTGTGCCCATGCTCTAGCTACTTCACCACAAACGCTTCGGGTCTGAAGTGTTGTGGAGGAGTCCCACAATGTGAACTCACGTCCTATCCTCACATCTTGCATCAGTTATTTTCATTGTCCTCTTCTATTGTCTCTAATCATAAGCATCTAAGTTCACAACCAGTTACCTTGCTCACGGTAAAAGACGCTTCAAAAATTATAGTACACACCCACTCAGTTCTCGAAATAGGCTTACACAAAACGACAACACCTCAGCCTTCATCATTGGTACAGGACAGAACTACTACCTCGTTCGTGTGGCCGAATCGAAATCCCAGTCAAACGTACCGCAGACATCCCGCCAACCCACAGTGGGCCGTGGCCGAGGAGATGATATCAGCTGAACGCAAGTCTCCATTGAATTCAACAACCACCGTCTCGTCATTCTCGTATGCGTCTTCGTGTTTGTTCCCATCCTCATCTTCTTCGTCCCTGACAGCAAAGACAACAACAAGCACAACTGAAATCAGGCGTCAAAACAGCTTGTCATTCCCATTATCCTTGAAATCCTTGTCATTTCCGTCCTTATCGCTGCTGTTAATCATCCTTTTCGTTTTACTGTGCCAGGACTGCGTCCTCGCAGTGCCATCATCGCCACCCCACAAGTGGCCCACCATGAAATATAACATGGACAAGCAGGTTCCGAAAGAGAAATTTCACAAACTATAAGCGCACCATCCACGACGAGATGGAACAGAATGATGAGCCGCCCAGAGACTTGTCACAGAGCGTGGGTGTGCCCGGCTGGTGGGTCAAACAGTCGCAGGATCGTATGTACTACTTGCGGGCAGAGAACGACCAATATCTGCAGTTCTATCAGGGACGCATTACAGGAACCAAGGAGATTAATCCGCCGTTTGGTAAGTACCAGTTTCCATTTCCGAAGCTGTATATAACAATGTATCCGTGTCTCTTGGCAGGTTACGGAAAGCCGCCCCAGCACTACAGAATTGTCAAGGTGTAAATGGCATGACAGAATTGTCAAATTCACAATGGCACGACAGAATTGTTAAAAGTGAAAAACACTGGCTTGACAGAATCGTCAAAGTCACAATTTCTCGATAGAATTAACAGAGTCGCAATGGCACGACAGAAATGTCAAATTCACAACGATGCGACAGATTTGTCAAAGTAAAAACATTGGCATGGCAGAATTGTCAAATTCACAATGGCACGACAGAATTGTCAAATTCACAATGGCTCGACAGAACTGTCAAGATCACAATGGCACGCCAGAATTGTTAAAGTAAAAAACAATGGCATGGACAGAATTGCCAACGTCACACTGGCATAAGTTTGTTAATTGCGAGTCATGACCGCCCACGCTTTCCGGCATGGCACATGATTGATTGGTTATATACTGGAAACGAACACTCTATAAACATCTAGTTTTCTTTTGACCTCAAGCGTAGTCCATACACCTCCTGGTACATGAGACTTAATTTTGCAGTGTTGATTAGCTCTCCCTGTTACCAGTGTCCTATCGCCTTCAGGCGAGCCCACTCCGACGTCTGAGGTACTTGCAATTTACGTCCCCAAGTCAAGGACGTGAAGTCAACAGTTTAGCCCAACTGATCGGTGTAGGGGTTGAACCCGCTACCTTGGCATCAGCACACCGGAGGTTTAAGGTCGTGCGATCGTATCCATTTTGCCACGCTAACCTCCTCCAGCTTTCTATTGCCTTCATAGTCAGGCTTAAGATATCGGGCCAGTCCGAGAGTTGCCAGGTTGGACAACTGAGAAACCTTGGACATTTCTCTGAACAGATTCTGGACCAAACACAAATGGATGGCGGAAATGTAAAAAAAAAAATAAAATAAAAATAAAAGTTGTTAATATGGTTACAGACATGCTGTATTATGTGTCACATTAAAGGGGGTTGCTTAAGATAAACTACTGTATATAATAAGTCCATGGCAGATATGGGAAGTCGTTTGAGACGACTGATCATTCTATGGCATTTACTCTGTTAAACATAACAACCACAGATTTACATACATGAATAATGGCACTTTACAAGGGGAGTTTTAAGGCGGTAGCTTCTTCTTCTTCTTCTTCTTCTTCTTCTTCTTCTTCTTCTTCTTCTTCTTCTTCTTCTTCTTCTTCTTCTTCTTCTTCTTCTTCTTCTTCTTCTTCTTCGTTCATCCGGAGTTTTTTTTTCTGGACGTGATTGCGTTGTGCCTGTTTACAGCAGAGCTGCGTTCTTGCGCCGTTAGGCCGACACATCCGACTTCTGCGGGCATTTGTTGACCGGGTTAACCTTCCCGGGGGTTTCGTAAGACGTTTGACTCTCACTGTTGTGGTGTTATTCCCCATCCCAGCTGGCCCATTTAGAACAGCCGAAGACATAACTGGTCAGCCCTCAAGGGAAGGCAGGGGCAGACCATGGGCATTCCCCGCCATCCAAGGAGGCTTCCATAATTGCAGAGCCGAACACATAGCGCTCTGGTACTGGGCTCACCCAAGGAATCGTCACGTCCTGCACATGGCTGCTTAGCCTCACTTCCGTATATTGGGCCCTCCGTTCACCATAGGCTGTTCCTCCGGAAACCAGAAGAATGCAGTCTGCAGATAACATCCACACAGTGAGCTTTCGATTCGGACTTTCCACGTAATGGATTTGCTATCCAAGCAATATTCCATTTCGTGCCACTAGGACACTTTTCCACCTTTGATGACGCCCACATAGTGAGCTTTCGATTAGGACTTTCCACGTAATGGATTTGCTATCCAAGCAATATTCCATTTCGTGCCATTGGGACGCTTTTTCCATCTTTGATGACGCCCACACAATGAGCTTTTGATTTGGACTTTCCACGTAATGGATTTGCTAGCCAAGCAATATTCCATTTCATGCCTCTGGGACGCTTTTGTTACCGACATACCTGTGGTATGAAGTGTGGCAGTCTAAGTACTTCTTCATGCACCTTTAGATGTCAACCTGAATGTAGTTAAAGTAAGCTGCAGTCAACTTGAGCTTGTTGATATCTCCATAGAGCTTGTCCTCAAATGAAGCAGGTCTGGGCCAAAATATCCTTCTCTGTTCTGCATATATTGGGCACTCCTGCAGCAAATATTTAGCTGTCATTTTACCAGTTCCACAATTACATTCATTGGTATCTTCTATCTTTAGTTTATTGAACAAATGGTATTTCAGCCTGTTATGTCCTGTGCGGAGTCTGAAGATTGCTACTTGTCCTCTTCGGTCGAGTTTGTAATATGCATCATCTTTCTTGTGGCCTGGATGCTCTGATTCCCATTTGGTTCTATAAGTGCTTTTTATAAACCTCTTTGCCTCATTATAGGTAAAGACGATAGGTTCTACTTCGTTGCACCGGGATTCATCCCACATGGTCTCTTTCCACAGAGTGACCTGTACTTACAGTTTAGCTTCACATTAACTCTGTACACGCCATAACACACGCGCTGACCACAAGATCACGTAGCGGAACTACTGGTTTTGCGCGCGAACATTTGATTCTTCCAAAGGAAGCAGCTCTACCAAATGACAATCGAAAAAGATTTGGGTTTAATGAAATATTTATTTGATATGAAAAGAAAACCAGTACAAACTTGCGTGCAGAAAGTAGTTTTTGGGACAGTGAATAAATTTATTAAGAAACCGGGACAGTTCCGGAAAACCGGGGTGTCTAGCCACCCTAGGCAAGCACGTGTTATTTTCTAAAATTTAAGAAATCGAGGTCAGTGTGATTTTTCTGCACCCATATTTCGCATGTATTCAATAGTGTGTCTTTTGTTGTCACCCGCATAAAGTCAGCCATATTATGTCTTCCTTCTCTGGCAGTATCTAGGCCACAGAATGTGTATAAGTATGTTACTTACCAAGCCTGGCTAGGCGAATCCAGTGCAAATGTGCCTGTGTAGTATAGACGGTTTATTATCTGTAGACTTGGACTAGGCTGTAGACGTTTGAATGGGCTGCCTAGACACCAACAGCGTCGTGTGTGCCTTGCCTGTTGATCTGGGAGTTTAGATGCACGGAATTTTTCTTTGGTTCAATGTTCATAATTTATTCCTGCGCCCCCCCCCCCCCCCCCACACCCCTCCCCACTCGCTCGAAATTGCTATACGTAGCGTTTTCTCAACAGTTCACACACGTAGCATTTATCTCAACCTTTCGCGTGCGTAGCATTTTCCCTTAACATGTCCCATATAATATCAAGTCCTTTCAACACATCCAACGTGAAGTATTTCGCTCAAGACATCCTACGTGTGTCATTTCTCTCAACATACCCTACGTGTGGTATTTCTCTCAACACACCCTACGTGTGGTATTTCTCTCAACATATCCTACGTGTGGTATTTCTCTCAACACACCCTACATGTGGTATTTCTCTCAACATATCCTACGTGTGGTATTTCTCTCAACATATCCTACGTGTGGTATTTCTCTCAACGTATCTTACGTGTGGTGTTTCTCTCAACATATCCAACGTGTGGTATTTATCTCAACACATCCTCCATTGCACATGTAGCATCACATTTACACAGAGAGATTGACTACATGACATCAAAGTTCAAAGTAAAAAATAAATAAATTGAAACTTCAAAGAAAGTTCGACAAATCAGCCAAAGTTCGACAAATCAGTCAAAGATTGAAAAATCAAAGAAAGTTCGACAAATCAATCAAAGTTCGACAAATCAATCAAAGTTCGACAAATCAATCAAAGTTCGACAAATCAATCAAAATCCGTAAAGAATCACTTCCACTGCTCACTGACAAATGCATAAGTGCCCCAACGTCCTCTTATAAACCACACAAGCAAAATATCCACACAGTGCATGAAATTATTATAACAGGTGAAATTCATAGTGTGTATTTAGAAGGGCGTTTTACTCTGTGGGTGCAGGGGACCTTTGTTGGAATAAGGTAGGGTTTACTACGGCGGTTCTTAAGCCACACATTTTTGTTGGCAACTTTTTTCATTTAGACCTTTTGCCCGAGCAGTGGCGCATTCGGCCTACTCTATTCGATGTCCAACAGTCGAGGAATTTGAAACGTATGCAGTCTGCACACGGGACCTCCAAATTCGCCCTTGTCTTCGATCCATTACTTGAGAATGAGTGTGGATATACCATCCTTTATTATTATTATTATTATTTTATTTTGTGGAGATCCAATTATCAATAGGCGCAGTCGAACCTGGTCTGCGTGAGCCAAAGACGCGCCACATCTTGGGACCTACTTCACCACATCCAATTAAATAAAAACAAAGAGTTAGTTGCAGATCATTTATAGGACGTCACAGTAAACCACAGCAGTTTATTTGACTGTTTTGGGATTTCTTGGCAAGTTTACTATCAGTAGTTTGTCATTGCTTTCTGAACGACCCGCACTCATATCATTGTATGAAAATCAGCGCAAGGCGATCTGCTTCCAAATTGCCAACAGCTGCGTTTCAAGCGCAGTATGCGGTATTGTGAATTGCGTTCCGTAACCCCTTCGCCAGTTAATATATAGGGTGTATTTTTCATGACTGTGCAGTGATTGAAAGTATTCACCCTCTGTAAAGTTCATGCAACATAATAGGTAAATACAAAACTTGGACCGGCAATATTTTCAAATACTGCACAGTCATTAAAACACCATGTACAAGTAAAATGGATATGACGGCGTTCTCATGGGGAAAAAAAAAACAACTTTTGTTTTGCTCCGGAAAATAGAAAGACTAAAAATAGATTTGGCATAGAACAATTGAGCGCGTCACCTCCAGCTGACGTCACAATATCTAGTTGGTCGAGCGTCGAGGTGCACTTGGTCTTTTAGATCATAGCATCGTTTTGACTACATAGTGTTGAACTGAGTGTACCTTTACCTTCACGTGTTTCTGTTGTCTAGTGTATCCTCTCATACCTGCATCCAGAGTATGAGTCTCAATGGACAAATAGTTAAGTCGCCTGCCTCGCCTTCTGAAGGCCGTCGGTTTGATTCCGGACTACATCATTTGGTTCCCGAGTGCGATTTTCTCGGAGACTCCTGGGGTTTGTCGCTGGAGCTACGGGGTTCGTGCTCTGTGCGACGTTTTCAGCAGGATGTCCTGCGGTAAGAGACTGAGTCATGTGCGATAAAACCGCGTGGAATCAAGGCGATAATCTGGCTTTGACAATCCTTTAATCGGCACCAATGTCTTCTATCATTTAATTAGTTTTCTATTTTCCAGTATGGATGGATGGATGGATTAATGGATGGATATATGGATGGATCAATAGATTGATAGATGGATGGATCAGTAAATGGATGGATGGATCGATCGATAGATGGCTGGATGATGAATAGATGGATTTATGGGTGGATCATTGGATGGATAGATGGATGGTTTGATGGATAGATGGATGGATCGAGGGATGGATGGTTAGATAGATGGATGGATGGATGGATTAATGGATGGATGGATGATGAATAGATGGATATATGGGTGGATCGATGAATAGATTGATGGATGGTTCGATAGATAGATGGATGGTTCGATGGAAGTATGTATGGTGGATGGATAGATTAATGGATAGATGGATAATGAATACATGGATATATTGATGGATTCATGGATATATTGATGAATCGTCGATGGATATACGAAAGGATCCATGGACGGATGAATTGTTAGATGTATAGTTAGATGTATGGATGATGGATAGATGGTGAATGGATAGATTAATGGATTAAAAAGTCGCTTAAAAGTCGACAAGGTTGACTTCATTGCACCGGGTTTTTATCTCATATGGCACGGTCTCGTCCTGCTGCGTGGAAAGCGTCGCACAAAGCACGAGCTCCGTAGCTCTAGCGACGACGCACAGGAGTCTCCAAAAAATGTAACTCGTGAACCGAAGGACGCGGCCCGGAATCGAACACACAACCTTCGGATCCCGAGTCGAACGGCTTGGCCACTTCACCACGGAGAATCCCGTTTCCCGTCTTGGCAAGTTTTACGTTCAGTAGTTTGCCATTGCTTTCTGAACGACCAGCTCAAAAACCTTTCCGTAAGAAACCAGAAGATTAATGGATCAAAGGATGTAGTGGTATTTAGATGGACAGATAGATGGATCGATGGGTGGATAATGAGTGTTAGATGGATGGATAGATATATGGATAGATGGATGGATGTTACAGTAGCCAACCAGCGCATTACAACACCCTACCAACCAGCCACTTCATGTTCATTGTATCTACATTTGCACTAACTATTTTCTGACACCAGCGCACATCATCTATAAGATAAAAACACGGACAAAAAGCGAAACTCTTGCAGCCGGCCTGAACGTTGCAATTATCTTTCACACGTGGAGCATCGCGGCACGGCAGGTCGGAAGCTGGCCAAGACCAGGTAGGAAACAAGATGCCTTTACCTGGCTGCTCACCGCCAGTGGCTGGTTCCTGTGAGACGGGGGATGGCCTGGTACGCTCGTAGGGGTTACTGCAGGGCTTCTTATTCTGTAGGTGCAAGGGGGTCTTTGTAGGAATTTTTTTTTATTTGCATATCCTTATTGCAGGACATTGCAGTCAACACCAGCATTTTTCAGCTGCTGTTGATATCTTGGCAAGTTTTACGTTCAGTAGTTTGCCATTGCTTTCTGAACGACCAGCTCACATACCTTTCCTTAAGAAACCAGCGCGACGCGATCTGCTGTAAAATTTCGCGCAGCTGTGTTTCGAACGTGGGTATATGGGATTACGAACAGCATCCTTAACTACTTCGCCAGGGAGACCGACTTGTGGGAATTAGACAGGTGTTATTGCAGCGATTCTCAATCTGTGTTTGCAAGAAGACCTTTGTGGAAATCAGACAGGGGTTTATTTCAGCATTTATAATAATGTGGCTATAGGGTTTCTTTCAGGATTTTTTAAAATGTTTTTTCGATCGCTCGATTTTTACTCAAGCGTAGTCCATGTACGTGCCACCACTTCTAGTGCACTGGTTTCCCTCTTGTAGGACTTGCTCATTGGTATGTCTGTCTGTCCTTGGTACAGTTTTTTTTTTTCCCCGGAAACCACATTTCCACTGCCATTAGATGTTTTTCAGCTTGTCTGCTCATTGTTTTGTATGTACCTTTGTAATAACATGGGGCCCTTGTGGTAATTTCCCGAAAACATGTTACCATTCACCAAACAAGTTCCATCTAAACTGTTTAAGTGTACTAGACAAAGCAAAATGACATGTATTGTTATGTTTACCTATGTATGTGTGTGTGTCTGTGTGTTGTTGTTGCCTATCTGTGTGATGTTGTGTTTGCCTGTGGTGGTTTAACAGCAGATACAAGACGTCGGCGTGGCTAAGAGGTTACAATGTCTGCTCAGAAGTTACTGGGCTCGAATCCCATTACCCCTCTGCTGTGTGTCCACCGTGACGAGGTAGAGGGGCTTGTGCGTCCCAATGACCCCAAGAGCTATGCCGACGGTAGCACAGCTACTGGTAGGGCCACCCATGTCGGACAGGTCAAGGGAGAGGGATCAGACGAAGAGACACACAAACCTGCTGCCTTGTAGGTAGACTGGTGACAGTCAAAGGCTAGGGAAAGCACCCCGAATACATGCTTGTCAAAATCGGATGTACTGAGCCACAGGCTTGACAAAGCAGTGCAACGTAAAACCTGCTGCCTTGTAGGTAGACTGGGGACAGTCAAAGGCTAGGGAAAGCATCCCGAATAAATGCTTGTCGAAATCGGATGTACTGAGCCACAGGCTTGACAAAGCAGTGCAACGTAACTTAATTCATGATGTCACAAATCAAAATTAATCGTTATGGTGCTAATCCCGTGAAGTCCCATCAGGCGGCGATAGTGCCGGGCCCCCTGCCTCGAGGGGGTCCACCCATGACTACTGGTGGTCACCTTCCCCTGTGCTGTGGAGTCAAGGCACAGAGGAGTAGGTTAAGAGCTATTGACCAAATACCCCGGACACTCAACATACTACAGTGGAATGCCGAAGGAGTTTACAAGAAGAAAGACTCCCTAACACAGCGTCTTCATAAAGATAGAATAGATGTGGCATGCATTCAAGAGACACACCTCAACGCCAATCACAAATTCTCAGTCAGAGGATATCAGGCCACACGTTTCGACCGCGAAGGACACAAAGGAGGAGTTCTAATACTTACACGAAATACAATACCTTACAGCGAAGTATCTGTGATCTCTGACAACCAAACGGAAATTATAGGTGTTGATATAATGATAAAGGACGTGAAAATAAGAATCTACAATCTGTATAGCCCAGCAGATAAGGACCTTAAACTCTCAAACATGAAAATAACTGACACAAACTGCATTATTGTCGGAGACTTTAATAGCCGTTCAGAAAGATGGGGATACCCAGATACTGACAAAAGAGGAGATGAATTGGAGGACTGGGAAATAGACTCAAATCTCCATCTACTCAACAAAGCGGATGACACACCGAGCTTCTACTCCAGAAGATGGCTTACCACTTCTACTCCAGACTTAGCTTTCTGCACAGGAGACATCCTCCACAAAATCGATCGCCATGTGCTGGACCAATTAGCAGGTAGTGACCACAGACCAATCAAGCTTGTAATGAATATGGAGTATGTTCCACAGGAACAAAAGCCCTTGCCCCGCTGGAATTACAAACGAGCAGATTGGGACAGATTTGCCATACTAACAGACAAATATTGTGAAAACATAAATACACGATATGGCAACATAAAGCAAATGGTGGAAAGTCTAAACAGAGCGATAATACAGGCAGCCACTGAGTCCATTCCTAGAGGAGCGAGGAAAAATTACAAACCATACTGGACTGAAGAACTACAAAGTTTGGAGGACAAAGTTGAAGATGCCAGGAAGACAGCAGAGAGAGAACAAACAATTGAAGCGAATATCTCTCTCAAAGCCATCTCAGCAAAATATAAAAGAACAGTAAATCAAACAACAAAAGATTTTTGGAGGGAAAAAAACAGAAAACCTGAATTTTGACAGGGATGGAAACAAACTATGGAAACTAGTGAAAGCCATGAACAATGAAGGACCTAGAAACAAACAAATAACAATTAAACAAGGAAATGCCTTACTTACAGGAAAAAAGGCTGCAAATGCACTAATGGAACACTATGCAAATGCAAACCACATTGATATTACAACCGAACAGAAAAAAGCAATCAAAGACAAACAGATACATCATAGAAATACAGAGACAGCAGCAGAATATATGATGGCAAATCTAACAATGGAAGAAATGGAACAGGCAATGAATACCCTAAAAAAGAAGAAATCACCTGGAAAGGATGGAATCACAAATGAAATGCTAATAGGACTAGGCACCAAGGCAAAGAAGAAACTACTAGCAGTCCTAAATAACAGCTGGAAGAGAGGAATAGTCCCACAGGCATGGAAGGAAGCTATACTAATACCAATCCTAAAGAAAGGAAAAGACCTGGAAGAACCAAATGGCTATCGACCTATCAGTCTACTTAGGCTTTGTAGGAAAATTAATGGAACGCATTATCAATGGCAGGCTAACATGGCATCTGGAAGAAAAACAAACTCTTAACACCACACCAAGCAGGATTCAGAAAGTACAGATCCACTGAAGATCAAATAACCTATATAGCTCAGGAAATAGAGGATGCCTTCCAAGAGAAAAAGCACACACTAGCAGTCTGGATAGATTTAGAAAAAGCATTTGATAAAGTATTGAAGGAAGGACTGAAAGTAAAACTGCAAAACATGCATGTTTGTGGAAAAATGTATAAATGGATCAGCCACTACCTTGAGAACAGAACTGCCAGGACAAAAGTACAAGGACAAACAAGCAAAATGATGCTGCTGGAGCAAGGTGTCCCCCAAGGAGGAGTTCTTTCACCAACATTATTCCTAGCATATATAAATGACATCACAGAAAATTTTCCAGCCAGAGTACACACATCCTCCTTTGCAGATGACCTAGCCATATGGACATCTGAAGAATATATTAGTACAGCTAACAGCAGAATACAGCAAGCCTTATTAAGCGCTAGAGGACTGGTCAAAATCATGGCTAGTGAAGATAAGTGAGGAGAAAACAACATGCACAGTGTTCTCCCTCTCAAATAAAAACTCAGCAACCTAAGCTGGTATTGAATGGAAAAATATTGCGCCATGAAGAAAATCCAAACTATCTAGGAGTCACCTTTGATCGTCGCCTGACATGGAAGACACAGGTTGAGTAAAATCGAACAAGAGCAAGGCAGAGAATGGCAATCATGAAAAATCTTGCTGGTACAACGTGGGGAGCAGATGAGAAAGTTCTCAAGAAGTTATATACTGGACGGGTGAGGCCAGTACTGGAATATGGCATTGCAGCTTGGGCAACAGCAGCTAAGTCAAACTTTAACAAAATAAGTAGAGTCCAAAACCAAGGAATGCGAATCATAACTGGAAGCCTGAAGACAACGCCTATTAATGAACTAGAAAAGATCACTTGTTTACAACAAATGCAGGATAGAAGAGATAGCAGAGCCCAGCAACAAGCAGAAAAATTTAGAAGATTGACAGACCACCCTATGTATAAAAGGTTTAGTGGTTTTGGAAAGGGAAGACTGAAGCGTAGCAACTTTGTAGAAACTGCAAAACGAAGGATTAGGGCAGATCCTATACTTAACATATCAACAGTCAAGCCCATATACAATGCACACAAGTTCCCAGCTTGGAAACAGCAGCAACTGCCTGAGATGATAGAAAACATTCCTGGTATTGAGAAAAAGAATACTCAGCATGAAACCGAAAGAAGAGAAATAACCCTAAACTACATAAAAGAACATTACCCAAGCAGGAATTGGACCCAGGCATATACAGATGGATCAGCCAAAAATTCAATAGAGAATGGAGGAGGAGGAATTCTCCTAAATTTAAAAAATGGAGTGAAAAAAACACATTCAATGGCAACTGGAAAATTTTCAAGTAACTTCAAAGCAGAGGTAGAGGCTCTGAAAACTGCAGCAGAAATGCTCCTGATGGGGGAAAATAAAGAGAAGCAAATAGCTATCTTCACAGATGCAAAGTCAGCTGTCTCAATACTGAAGAGCAATAATAACAGCACAGAACTAACTGACCTAAGAGCAGCACTCCATGGTCTATGCCAGAAATCCAAAAAAGTTGTAATACAGTGGATCCCATCACATTGCAGTATACCTGGAAACGAAGAGGCTGACAGACTGGCAAAAGAGGGCGGACAACTACCACAGCCTGACATAGACATAACCTATAATGAGGCAAGAGGTTGATAAAAAGCACTTATAGAACCAAATGGGAATCAGAGCATTCAGGCCATCAGAAGGATGATGCATATTACAAACTCGACCGAAGAGAACAAGTAGCAATCTTCAGACTCCGCACAGGACATAACAGGCTGAAATACCACTTGTTCAATAAACTAAAGATAGGAGATACTGATGAATGTAATTGTAGAACTGGAAAAATGACAGCAAAACATTTGCTGCAGGATTGCCCAACGTATGCAGAACAGAGAAAGATATTTTGGCCCACACCTGCTTCATTTGAGGACAAGCTCTATGGAGATATCAACAAGCTAAGTTGACCGCAGCTTACTTTAACTACATACAGGTTGACATTTAAAGGTGCATGAAGACCCAGAGGCATGAAATGGAATATTGCTTGGATAGCAAATCCATTATGTGGAAAGTCCAAATCGAAAGCTTGCTGTGTGGGCTTCAAAAAAGGTGAAAAAAGTGTCCTAATGGCACGAAATGGAATATTGATTGGCTAGCAAATCCATTACGTGGAAAGTCTGAATCAAAAGCCCATTGTGTGGGCTTCATAAAAGGTGGAAAAGTGTCCTAGTGGCACGAAATGGAATATTGCTTGGATAGCAAATCCATTACATGGAAAGTCCGAATCGAAAGCTCACTGTGTGGATGTCATCTGCAGACTGCATACTTCTGGTTTCCGGAAGAACAGCCTATGGTGAACGGAAGGTCCAATATACGGAAGTGAGTCTAAGCAGCCATGTGCAGGACGTGACGATTCCTTGGGTGAGCCCAGTACCAGAGCGCTATGTATCGGCCCCTGCAAGTATGGAAGCCTCCTTGGATGGCCGGGAATGCCCATGGTCTGCCCCTGCCTTCCCTTGAGGGCTGACCAGGATCTTTGGCTGTTCTATATGGACCAGCTGGGATGGGGGATAACACCACAACAGTGAGAGTCAAACGTCCTAAGAAACCCCCGGGAAGGTTAAACCCGGTCAACAAATGCCCGCAGAAGTCGGATGTGTCGGCCTAACGGCGCAAGAACGCAGCTCTGCTGTAAACAGGCACAACGCAATCACATCCGGAAAAAAAAACTCCGGATGAACGAAGAAGAAGAAGAAGAAGAATCCCATTAAATGGCTGGGAATGTGTGCAGAAACAAATGACTTCTTCCTCTCGGTTCCTGTGTGGAGAGAAGCGCGTCACACCTGGCTATGCACCTCACAGGTCAGTGTGTCCGCCTTGGCATGTGTCTGTGTCAGATTAGCTTCCTCTAGACAGATTACATCCAGTGCAACGGGCTCTATCTACCCGCGGGTAGCTATACTTTTTTCCTAATAATCTTACCAGGGCGGTGTTCTTACGACGTACTCTTTGCGATTCGAAACTGTCGCGGTAGTTTTAACGTGCACAACTCCCGCCAGAGATTGACTATTATGGCCATTATGCGAGAGGGCTAGGTTCTGGATGTCACTGTCCAAGGTATCGGGGGTTTGAGTGAAAACCTCCACATGTAGACATAATGCCTGTTACTGTTTCTTTGTCGCTATATGATACGCAAAGGAAAAACAGGATCTTGGGGGGTCACATGCACGTTATATATTCTATTGTTAGATGGCACTGTGCTTACGTCAGAACAAGCCTCTGCCTGTTACTGGATTATCTCTCCCACCCCACGCCCCCTCCAACACACACACACACACACACACACACACACACACACACACACACACACACACACGCACAAGCAAACACTTCCAGAGTGACCCCTGTTGACGCGGGGCATGTCTGGAACTCGGCCTCAGTCGCAGTTCATATAGGTAACTGCGGGGGAGTGCCTAGACTCAGGCTACAGATAAGACTGTCAAGGACCCCCTGTTTCTACCTGGATTTAGTTGAAGGCCTTCGGATTTGTCAGTAGCCAGTTAGTTCATTGCTTATCCTATACGGGACGTCGCAGTCAACTCCTGCATTGTTTGGCTGTTTGTGATTTTCTAGGCAAGTTTACGTTCAGTAGTTTGCCATTGCTGTTTGAACTACAGGCACTCATACCCTTGTGTGAAAACCAACGCAAGTGAAAAAAAAGCCAAAACCAGCCGACAAATTATTTTAGACCCAGGATGTGAAAATTGCAACACAGGAATTGGTAACCCAGTCACCAAGATCTACCCGAATTAGACAGTTGAAGCTCCACCTTATTAATCTGTAACCTACATCACGTGGGATGTCTCATATTTGATGTCCTTGGGGAGGTATCTCCACAGGGTCACAATCGACCCGTAATGTGTGATTTAGGCTTGTCGGCCCGATCAAACCTGGCCACTTTCATTATTATAAGATCATGCAGAAATGGCAGTTTGTAACCATGGCTTAAGTGTTATGTGAATAGCAATTGATAAATGGTGGTTGCTGTGGGTGGTTTTAGTGATGGTGTCGTGGGTGTCTCGGTGTCATGGGCTTCTGGGTGTCATGGGCTTCTGCGTGTTTTCTCGTATATTGTTTTTTGCTGTCTTTTACATTCACGATGAAGAGGAGGAGGATGGGGAGGAGAAAGGAGCAGTAGTTAGAGGAGGTAAACAAGAAGAAGAAGAAGAGGAGGGGAGGATGAGGTGGAAGAAGAAGAGGAAGAGGAGGAGGAAGGGGAGAAGGATAAAGAGGAAGAACAGGGCGAAGAAAAGGAAGAAAAAAAAAGGGAACCATTGATAGCCTGTTTACTTTCCTCTTGGTCTAAAACACACACAAAAATGGTAGTCATTGGGTTGTGACCAGAAACCAACAACAACAAGAAGAAAGGAAAGACCGATCGTCACATACAGAAGTATAGAACTTCACACACACATACACTAGTCAACAGTTTATCTATGTAAGTATCCCACGATCGAAACGGCCCGGTTCAAAGTGATACTGGCATTACGGATATCAGCTGATAACGTTGTGAAGTCTGACAGACTTGACTTTGCAACTATACACTTAACGACTATCAGTACGGAGTGTGTTGTGTGTATCGCGATCTGACTTCGAAGCTTTTGAGAGTGACAATGTGTTTTTATTCCCACAGAAAGGGCTCGTATTTTTGGGGCGTGTTCAGATTTGAAATGTGGTCTTGTTAAAGATTGATCTGTCTGTGGTGTGATCGATGACGGACGGGTAGTTTGATCGGTTGTTTTTGTTATGTGCTGAAATAAACACTGGGCCAGTAGGAACCTTGTTCGCCTATTGAAACATAGATATGGTAGTGTGAGAACTAAGTTGTTACCGTATATTCATGTATCATCAAGTACTTGCCGTCTGGAATGGGCGATCATGATTCTTTACAATTTTCTAATCTTCAACAGCATGTGTCAGTTTATTTCCCGAAACGCTTCCTTCATTATCATGTGCCTTGCCAGCTGGCGTAGGTGCTCATGTCTCTCGACAGATCTCGGTCCTTGGTCCTCTGGATCAACTCTGCCAATGATATTCCTCAGCCCATCCAGCTTCATTTTTATTGGTCTGCCTCATCCTCTTTTCGTACTGATCATTCCGGTTGTCACATTTCCAGCTTTCCTTGCTATAACAAAAGGCTGTCAAGAATCTTCTCTTGCTGTTTCCCCCCTCTCTCTTTCCACAAATATTTCCAGTTGTTACGTGTTCCAATTTTGCTCTTCTCATAATGTGACCCAAAAATGATTGTCTCTTTTCCATGTCTGTGATAACTTCTCTACGTGTCTTAGTCTTTTTCAAAACATTTAGAGTGGAGGTGAGATGAGTGGAGTGGAACTGAGCTAAGTGGAGTGGAGTTGGATGGAATTAAGTTGAGCGGAATGGAGGTTAGTTGAGTGGAGTGAAGTGGACTCGAGTCGAGTTGAGTTGATTCAAGAACCGACATCACACCACACAAGACACTCCTTCACATTCTCCGTCCTCATCACCAACAACCAGCGAAGAGTACCAATACTAATGGCACTAGTACCAGTCTGATTATATATCCGTGTGACCTTTCCTCGGAGTCCTGAGTGTCGGCCAGATCCTCAGATCACTCCCTGCAGCAACATTCTCTCCAAGCCGTGACGATCTGTCTGTCCGCCTACACCATACACACGACCACAAAGGGCTCGACCTCTTCTGCATTATCATGCACTTAGATTACTTTCTCATTTTGGCTGTCAAATGAAATGTTATCATTCTTCTGTAAAACCTAATTTAGCAGGCATCGAGGGATTTTGTTGTTGTCGTTGCTTGTTTACTAGTTGTCCACGATTCACAACCATATGTTTAAACTGGTTCTGTGAAAAATGCAAGAATTGTTTTCTTATTTTATTTTCTGTGCATTTGCTCGCTTTGAACTGATGAGTTAATCCATCTACGTCAGTGGTTCTCAACCGGTGGGGACCCAGGGGGGAATTTTGGGGTTTCCAGGGGGAGAATGAAGATTATTTCAGACCGCGTTAATACAAGAACCGATTACTTGATCTTGTTTTTCCTTTCATACTTTACGCTTCTGTACGCATCACCCTTCTGAAATTCATTTTATAACGTAAGTAGAACCGCAAATCACATTTTATGTAGATGTCTAGACTTGTTTTAGTATGTGCTATTAAATTTAGCTTAAATTATTACGTATACTGTGTAGGGGCAGGGGGAAATTTTTAGGGAGGAAATACAAAAAGGGGGGGGGGATGACGTTCTAAAAATATGGTAAGGGGGGAATGATGTCCTAAAAATATGGTGAGGGGGGGGGGGAATGATGTCCTAAAAATATGGTGAGGGGGAATGACGTCCTAAAATATGGTGAAGGGGGGAACGGACCAAAAAAGGTTGAGAACCACTGATCTACGTGATACTGGGTGCATATTTAATGACTGTGAAGTGTTTGAAAATATTGCCGGTCCAAGTTTTGTATTTACCTATTATGTTGCATGAACTCTACAGAGGGAGAATACAAGACTTGCACCGGCAATATTTTCAGACACTGCACTGTCATTAAAATAACCTTATATTACTTCTAGTACTGATTTTTGTATGTGGAGTAGTTTTCACTATTACCAGTGTCCCTCGCCATCAGGCGAACACACTCCGACTTCTAAGGTTCTTGTAATTTACGAACTCAAGTCAAGGACGAGAAGTGAACATATTAGTCTAACTGATCGGTGTAGGGATTGAACCCACTAACTCCGCATCAGCACACTGGATGTTTAAGAACTGCACTCTGCTCCATTCAGCCATCGTGACCACAGACATATGTTGAATCTGGTTCTGTGCGACGTGTTAGAAATATTGTTCACACCTCCACTGACAGGGATTTACTGCATGGGACGTTCTTCATTTAATGAAATGGGGTTATTTAAGCCTCCTCCTCTTCCTCTTCCTCTTCCTCCTGCTCCTTCTTCTTCTTCTTCTTTCTCTTTTTTTCTTCTTCTTCTCTCTCTTCTTCTTCTTCTTCTTCTTCTTCTTCTTCTTCTTCTTCTTCTTCTTCTTCTTCTTCTTCTTCTTCTTCTTCTCTTCTTCTTCTTCTTCTTCTTTCTTCTTCTTCTGCTGCTGCTGCTGCTAATGCTCTTCCACCGTGCTTTTCTTTTCCGATTCCTCCTTCTTTATCTCACATCTCCTCTTCCTACTACTTACCCACCACCACACCACCACTACTACTACTACTGCTATACTAGTACAACTACCACTACTACTGCTACTACTACTACTACTACTACTACTACTATTACTACTACTACTACTACTACTACTACTACTACTACTACTACTACTACTACCACTACTACTACTACTACTACTACTACTACTACTACTACTACTACTACTACTACTACTACTACCACTCCACTACTACTACTACTACTACTACAACTACCACTACTACTACCACCACCAACTCTACTACTACTACTACTACTACTACTACTACTACTACTACTACTACTACTACTACTACTACTACTACTACTACTACTACTACTACTAATACTAATACTACTACTTTTTCTTCTTCTTTGTTCTTCATTCGAGGGAAATGCATCACTCCTAGCTATGCACCTCACAGGTCATCGTATCCCACTTCGGGAGTCATTTGTGTACAGTTTGCTTCCTCTAGACAGATTCCATTCACTGTAACGGACTCTATATACCCGTCTAGACAATCACATTGGGGTTGGTGGCAACGTCCTGCAAAGGGCATTCAGCATGTTTACCTAATTGAAAACGGTTGTAGCCAAGCGAAACCAGCCGTCTCTTGAAGTTGCACATAGCCAGGAAAGTCAAACCGCCTGGTTACTAAACAACCCATACCGTAACACTGCCGCCCAGAACGCACTTAACAAAATATTGGCGTTTTCTTACTTACTGCCGAGTGCCTACCCCGGGTGTTGCCGTATCACAAGGAGGCCAATTCCACAATTGCCCTAATTCAGTTTCTCCGCTGTTGTGCTTAATTTTGTTTCCATGGCTGGTTTATTCCCGTTTTCCTTCACTTTGACACGTTGCGAATCAGAGGCAGGAATTCGAGCGTGACCGTATTTTTCTTCCTGTTTATGGCCGACTTTACCTATAAACCAGCGCTCGAGTGTTTTAATACATAAATCTGTTTCATAAACTTCGCGACCAGCCGTGAAAGTCTCCAGCCGTTCCGAACTCATGGGCCAAGGACTTTGCTGAAGGTCACGGATGCGTTTCAAAAGGAAGCGAGATATGTGGTTGTATGTGTGTAACTTTGTTCTCTGGTTTATTGCAATGCGATGTAAGAATCGTGGTTGTAATTTGTAACTTTGTTGCTCAATGATTTGATGCAATGCGGTGTGAGAATCGTGGTTGCATGTTTGTAACTTTGTTCAATGGTTTGTTGCAATGCGATGTAAGAATCGTGGTTGTATGTTTGTAACATTGTTCAATTTCTTGCAATGCGGTGTAAAAATCGTGGTTATATTGTTTGTAACTTTGTTCTAAAATTTGTAGCAATACGATGTAAGAATAGTTGCTGTATGCTTATAACTTTGTTCAATGATTTGTTGCAATGCGGTGTAAGAATCGTGGTTGTATGTTCGTAACTTCGTTCAATGATTTGTTGCAATGCGGTGTAAGAATCGTAGTTGTATGTCTATAACTGTGTACACAGATTTGTTGCAATGCGATGTAAGAATCGAGGTTGTATGTCTGTAACTGTCTTTACTGATTTATTCCATTTTGTTGTATGTCTGTAATTGTCTTCACTCGTGTATGTCAATGTGATATTTAAACACATATGTGTTGTATGTTTGTAATGTTGTTCACTTACTTGCTGCAAGCCAGCTATGTGACGAAGGGGATACGAATGTAGTTCGTAATCCCACATACCACGTTCGAAACACAGCTGTGGGCGATTTGGAAGCGACCGCCTTGCATTTGTTTCCATAGAATGGTATCAGTGTAGATCGTTCGGAAAGCAATGGCAAACAACTGAAAGTAAACTTGCCCATTAATCACAACAGTCAAAAAATTATGATGTTGACTTCCAGGTCCTGTAAAGGATATACAGCTAACCAGCTTACTTCAATCCAATATTTAAAATGGTTGTAGGTGTTAACATTTGCTTGTTTCGTTCTATTCATGTTTTTCTTTTCTTCTGTGAATGTGTAGACCTTATGTTTGTGCTCACCCATCGCATGGTTCATTTATTGTGCATCTATTTCGTATGCGAGACGGGAGGACGGTGTCCTCACAGAGGTCCTGATCATTAAGCTCTTCTCTCAGATTCCACTGAATCCCTTGTCTGGCTGTAGTTATTCGTGAGGCAGTATTGAGCTACTTTACGGGCACCTTGCCGTCTTGACAGACATTAGTTTGTTGCTTCACAATATGTATAATAGCTTTCCAGGATGAAAGACCTGGGAGGAAGAATCGGCACAGCCAGGAAGACGAGAGGTTACATCGGGAAAACAAAGCGCCTCGTCACCAACACAGAACTGGCACTATTAGCCACCGGACGCTGATGCATATGCTGGGGGGAGGATCTGAGCACTATGGACATGTCCGGAGTGCAACGAAGATACCCCAACTGATAACTGATAACTGATTGTCATAATAACCTCAATAGCACGAAGACGGGGCTGAATTGTAGAGACATGTATTGTCCCATGCAGCATGATCCCTCTCTTGACATGCCTAGCTTACCCTACTTGCAAAAGGTGCCTGATCAACAAAGCAATACTATAACTGTTGGAAGCATTAAGTACACGGTGTATTTTAAATGACTGTGGACGTTTTGAAAATATTGCCGTTCCAAGTTTTCTGTACACCTTGTATTACGTCGTGGTTCAAGCGCCATTGACACGTTAGTTTAGAATGTCACTGCTACATGCAGATGTTTTTAGTGATTGATCTCAGCCACTATGGTATTAACTATTGAAAAAAGCGTAGTTTTGGTGTAGCATGTGTTTCTTAACTGAGGCATTTTCCAAATCGCAAAATCTCTCTCGGAATTTGGTCTGCACGCTCTCCTGATCTTACTCCCCTGGATTACTACCTCTGGGAAGCACTTAACGGGAAAGTGCGAAAGCAATCCCTACACAATCAATGCACTTCAAGTTTCAATCGTCAACAACATTGATAACACTACACTGCTCGAACTGCACAAGGTCTTTGACAATAAAAAACGTATCCATACTAAGCCATAAAACGTGGTAGATATCATAAAAATCGCAACTGTTTACAGAATCAGATTTCTGGCTCCAAATGTTTGACGCTTCGCACAAACATAGAGAGCCACCCCTTCTGCCTAATGCGCCGCCTTAGGCACGAGAGGAAATACATACATACATACATACATACATACATACATACATACATACATACATACATACATACATACATACATACATACATACATACATACATACATACATACATACATACATACATACATACATACATACATACATACATACATACATACATACATACATACATACATACATACATACATACATACATACATACATACATACATACATACATACATACATACATACATACATACATACATACATACATACATACATACATACATACATACATACATACATACATACATACATACATACATACATACATACATACATACATACATACATACATACATACATACATACATACATACATACATACATACATACATACATACATACATACATACATACATACATACATACATACATACATACATACATACATACATACATACATACATACATACATACATACATACATACATACATACATACATACATACATACATACATACATACATACATACATACATACATACATACATACATACATACATACATACATACATACATACATACATACATACATACATACATACATACATACATACATACATACATACATACATACATACATACATACATACATACATACATACATACATACATACATACATACATACATACATACATACATACATACATACATACATACATACATACATACATACATACATACATACATACATACATACATACATACATACATACATACATACATACATACATACATACATACATACATACATACATACATACATACATACATACATACATACATACATACATACATACATACATACATACATACATACATACATACATACATACATACATACATACATACATACATACATACATACATACATACATACATACATACATACATACATACATACATACATACTCCAACATCTTTTGTGAAATGAGCTGTAATACGAATTCTTTACCGAAAATAAGACATACTACAGCAGTATATGTTGCATAAGCTCCACAGACGGTGAATACAACACTTGGAACGGTAATATTTTCAACAAAAAAAAGTCCACAATCATTAAAAATACACCCTGTACTATACACATGTAAAGTTATAGTTTCCACAGGGTTTGAATTTAACTGATTGTCGTGGGATAATTAATCGCCTTCAGAGACTTCCCGTATCTGCCATGGGCTTACATACAGTAGTTTTCCCTAAGCAATTTTAATTTGATATATAATAAAACATGTCTGCTGCCATATTAACAACTTTATATTCATAACTATGACACATCCTTACTTCCCATTTTCTGTCATTCATTTTTGTTTGGTCCAAACATACTTTTCTGTTTGGCGCTGAATCTGTTAATAGACGATCACTTTCATGTACAGGGATAATTCCATAACTGATTCCAGTGGCCTTCAATAGATCACTCAAGGAGGTCGTCTGCGCAGTGCACAAACTCCACAGCATCTTCCTTCAGCAGAAACCCACATTGTATTTAGCACGCCACTTATTGCAATTTGGGCATATGGCCAGAGAAAGACGTCTTTAGTGTGCCTTTAACTAAACATAACCAAACGTTACCGAGATTTTGCCGAGGTGTCTGCTGTACACGCGGGTAAACCACAGCTCTGTAAACAGAACGATATATTGTTCTCTTTAAGACTACCGTAGCGGTGTTTTAACATATTGCATCTTGTTTGTGTAATTTTGATGAAAGGATTCATTTTATGTTGCTTGTATATATGTTGAACCAGGTCTGTAGTAAACACCTGACGAAATACAGCGAAATATATACCACGTAATAAATGGTGCAAAATAGTGTTAGTGCCTTCGTTATTCATACGAATGTGTATATTCTGTTGACAGCTGTTTACCTAATGTGAATGTTCTATTGGCAATTATTGATTTCACTTCTGTGTCCTATTGGTAGTTATTTTTCTAATGTTTCTATTGATAGCTATGAATCTAACTTTTCTTGAATGTTCTATTGACAGTTATTTTGCTACCATGAATGTTCAATTAGCAGTAATTGATCTACCTTCTATGTTCTATTGGCGACGATTTTATCTAATTCGAATGTTCAATTGTCAGCTATTGATCTAACTTCGCCGTCGGGCTCGTTCTATTGGCAACTATTTATCTAATGTGAATGTTCTATAGACATATATTTTTCAAACATGAATGTTCTATTGCCAGCTATTTACCTAATTCAAATGTTCTATTGATAACTATTGATCTAACTCCTATGTTCTATTGACAGGTATCGTGCGATTCTTATCCCACAAAGAGAACATCGTGATCCGCAGCTATCTGGAGAATAAGTATCTGTGTATGAACGAGGACGCAGCCCTGTATCTCATGGTGAGTCTTTATGATTACTGCCCTCGACTTCGGGCTTGTTCCTTTGGAGTTGAAGTCTTTAGACAATACAACGTCCTCCACAGGATGTCACAATCAACCTCAGCACTGTTGGCTGTTTCTGATTTACTAGGAAATTGTTACTTTTAGTAGTTCGCAACTGCTTTCTGAACTCATACCATTGAAATCAATGCAAGGCGGCCTGCTTCCAGATTGTCTGCGGCATATATCGAACCGTCGGCTCGGTATGTCGAGGCACTGTGAAACTATGGTGATTTCCCAGACAACAGAAATACCTTAATGAAACAACCGAGATGAATGGGAAAATTCTTAAACAGGTGAATCGGTACAACTATCACGGAACAGTCATTCATATCTGATGGGAGATGTTTTGTGGAGATTACAACAAGAGTCACCATGACAACAATAGCCTTTTGCAAGATGGAAAACACCACTCACCAATTACCTCTGAAGTCAGATTGGGTTCGCCTAGTGGTGAGGGAAAGCTAATCCACAGGCAAAAAAAAAAAAATGAGTTAAGTGCACTAGAAGTAGTAGCAATCGCATGAATTACACTTTAAATAAAAAAGCAGTAATAACTTGGAAGGTTACAGGAAAGGAGAAAGAGGAATACAAAGCGGTGAATACTTAGATGGCTTGGTTATATCGTATAATCGGGAAAACTGATGTTTGGACGTGGATTAGCTTTCCCTATTACCAGTGTCCCTCGTCATCAGACGAAACCACTCCAACTTCTGAGGTACTTGTAAAATACGTCACCAAGTTAAGAACGATAAGTTAACATTTTAGTCCTACTGACCAGTGTAAGGGTTGAACCCGGTACCTCAGCATCATCCCACGGGAAGTTTAAGAGCGAGCGCTGTTATCCATTCGGCCACGTAGACTTCCTGAGTCAGATGTGATATTTATTATGTTTGAAGATAATGCTTGTGTCATCACCGACACAAATGATTCGACCATCTCGTTAGAATGCAACACCCATCAACTACCAGCACCGGCGCTATAGCAAAGAAGATCTCATATGAGAGAAAGAGGGTTCCCAAGAGTAAAATAGATTGACGTCACAGACATTGTGCAATCACACGGAATGTCACTATCCATCACCACCCATCCGGCGCTGAATGTCAAGTAAATCGTTCCCACCACGTTTGACGGCAAAAGTGAAAGACGATGATGATGATGACGATGATGATGATGATGATTATGATGACATACATCATGGGGTAAAAATAATGACAATCTACAAGACCAGACTATTGAAGGAAACTGGCTCATAAACGGTATTAAGTTCAGACCTGATAAGGAGAACTCACCTGGGACCCAACAAATAGTTCTTCTTATCAGAAATTCCTCTTATAAGAGTTCAAGCATATAGTAATGCATTTACAATGTACAATACAATATTGTTCTTCACAACAGAAATTCGCAACATCCGAGATCGACTTAAGCGGTTTGCACTGTATATGATATTCATGGCATCACCCACCGACTGCTGAATGGTGCATAAACAATATGGAGCTCGCGCCATTCACAATATGCACCCAGGCGTATAAACTGGGTCTTTACTAGTGTGTGAACTGGGTCCTCTACTGACATATAGACAGGTTCCTCTCCTCTACTAGTGTATAAACTGGGTCTTTAACTGCCATATAAACTGGATCATTTACTGCCATATAAACTTGGTCCTTTACTGGCATAAAAACTGGGTCCTTAACTGCTGTATAAACTGGTTCCTTTAATGCCGTATAAACTTGTATCCTTTACTGCCGTATAAAATGGGCCCTTTACTGGCACGTAAACTGGGTTCCCTGCAGTGTTTTCCCCAGATTTCCACGACATCTACAGGTATGTAAGAGAGTCTTTTACTAAAAATGTGTCACTATATATTCCTGCCAATGTAACAAAGGCAGTTGCATATCCTTTACAGGATGTTAGTCAACCCGAGCATTTTTTTTTTTTTTGGGCCCTTTTTGATTTCTTGGCAAGTTTACGTTCAATATTTTGCCATTGCTTTCTGAACGACCGGCACTCATACTATTGTATGAAAACCGACGCAAGGCGGTGTGTTGCCAAATCGCCCGCAGCTGTGTTTTGAGTGGGATTACTATTTGCTTGTGTAAGCCCTTCGCCACAGAGCCAACCTGTCTGTAACCATCTTCTTTTTGATTTTTCATGAACCTTTGCAATGACTTACATTTGGAATAATTGTTTTTCAGGACACGGGAGATGACCCAGAATGTTATATACAAGAGTTATCCCTGCAAGACAACGGGTCTTACGCTACAGTCTACCACTTCACCAGATACGGAACAAGGCAAAAGTACTATCTGGGCATCGACTGCGACCCCTTGATGGGCTGGCAGGCCAACCCTAACTCCAAGTCCTCCAGATTCATCACAGTTGACGTCAGCGACGAAGAAGCCAGAGCTGCAAAAGAAGCTGTTTCCAAAGCAGGCACGGAAAGCAGTGTACAACCAAAGTGTGTTAGCTCGGCGGATAGACGACGAGCTGCCAGAGCCAAGCGTCAGAAACTGAAATGGCGGTGGTGTTGGAATTTAGACAGGATGATCCAAAAGCGGACGTTCTACAATAATAGATGCCAACAACGAGAGAAGACATTAACGTGTGGTAAAACTTATGATGAAGAGGGTGAGCCGAAGCAAAGATGTGTTTGTGATATTCTGAGATCAATGTTGCTGAAACCAAAGAGAGCCAGAAGGAAATGTTTAGTTGAAAAACTGTCCAGATGGGTTGAAAACCAAAACGCGACATCCAACTCAAAGGCCGTGTTAGAGGCCAGCAGGTTGCTAATGCGGAACTATCCAGCGATTGCCAGGAGAATGCGATTACTGAAAGCTAGAAAGAACAAGCAGCGGCAACAAAACACAGGTCTGCTAGATCAGGATCTCTCAAAGGAAAAGCCTGAAGCTTCTCTGGACCACAGAAGCACAACAAGTACACAGCTATTACAGACAGTCGCTTCAATTAGTCATGATCAGACGTCGAAGAGACGGCGAAGGCGACGACGAAGACGTAGAGTAATTAAACTTAATTCAATTCTCAGACGTTATGGCGGTGAACTGTTTCTAGCTTCCACCAGTGCAGGCATCACTGGGCAATCTTCATCAGTTGCTGAGCTGGGTGGTCAACCTCACAGTTCATCATCTCCAAAAATCCACCTTCCTTCAGTGTTATCCGATGACTTTAAGCAAGCTCTGAACTCTTTATCCCCCTGATCCGCCACGGAGGCGTAGGGGAAACCATAAGAGGAGAAGACACAGACGTAGGCATCACAAATCCGCATCGCAACCCTCACAAATAATTCCATCTGTTGGAAATACCAACCTAGCCAGTTCCGGTGCATCGTCTCCGGCTAAAAGAGACATAAGTTCCTTAAGAGTGCTGATGACTAGTCTCTCACTCTTGTTGTAATCATTCGCTTTGCCGGCGACATCTCAGCATCCGAGTTCTTGCCCCATGGGATGCCTCTGAGCGGGCAGATGTCCTTCGGCAGACACGCCATAGAAGACGCACACAAAACGGTGTGCTAAGACATGATAATTCTGTAACTGTTCTTTCCCCACTGATACCTCTAATATACTCATCGGATGTGGGTCGGAACTGGCCATCTCAACAAATATTTAAATTATCATCGTCTTAACGAGAGCTGGAACCTTTAACTGTCAATTTGGATCTGGGCCACGTATAGCGTCAAGGACTCTCAAACTGTGTGTGAACTGATTACCACCTGAGACAAAGAACTCCACGCGAGGAATTGTTCAGTGGATATTTCAGCATGGGACTGAGACAAGCCTGATGATGGTATCTGGAGTACGAAGTACCTAGTGCTTGCTATTGTTTCTTTCTTGTGTACATTCATTATTTATTCGCATCAAAAGAATGGGGGTGATTTTGTAAACTCCCTATTCTCACCAAAGTAATGAGTTTTAGTAAATTAATTCGTATTGATTGACTGTTACACGGTTGGACAGAATCAGTAACTTGAAATGTCACTGGCGTCTAATATTCATTGTTTATGTTTCCTACTCAATCGTTGTACTATTTATGACTTGTTGATAGGCTGGTTAATTGATTGGGTGATCGCCTGGATGACTGGTCGGTTGAGTGACTGGATGATTGACTGATTTATTGATTACTTGATTGAATGACACGGACAATAGCTGATGACACAAGGTGCATTGTTCGGGGTAGCACGAGTGAAACAAACGAGGAATGACAGTGAATTCATTACGTGGAATCACAGTTCCACAAATAAAATATTTTGGGCACATACAAAAATTAAGAATTCTACTAGCTGGAGAAGATGGAAGGCACACAAACATAACGAAAGATGGTGGTTTACACGGAAGGAACAGATCCTCAGATCTAGTGGAAAGAGGATGTTAGACCAGGGCTTTAACGATAGAACAGTGACTACTGGGGATACACTACTATCACTCCGATATAAAGACGGCAATTGCACAGAGGATGCCATTCGTGTTATATATATATATATATATATATATATATATATATATATATATATATATATATATATATATATATATTAGCCAGTCGTTATTTATATATATATATATATATATATATATATATATATATATATATATATATATATATATATATATATATATATATATATATATATATATATATATATATATATATAGTAGATTTGGACCAAATATGGAACACAATCAAATGAACAAGTATTATAATTTAAATTTCCATTCACTGAGCATTAAAATTGCCGAAGTTACCACAAAATAAATAACATGATGTCTATAGTACGACGATATATCGTCCTTCTGTGGAGGTGGGATTTGGAGATATATTATCCTTCGGTATTGAATCAGTTGAAACGAAATTTCATACTTTCTGCTATAATGTATTTGAAAATATGGATACAATGAAGATGTCAAGCACACGTATATACGGAGAACGGGTGTTAAGCCTCAAACAATGTGAGGATTAGGGTCAGTATACACGTAGTACATCTCTCAGTTTTGAGTTGAGTTGAACAAGAACCGACATCACAGCAATCGGGACATTCCCATTCGTGCTCCGTCCTCATCTTCAACAGTTAGAGAAGAGTCCCAATACTAATGGTACCAGTAGCAGCCTTATTATGTGTCTGTCCGGCCTTTCCTCGGAGTCCTGGGTGTCAGCCAGATCATATGGTCACTACCTGCAGTACCATTCTATCCAGGCAGTTATGATCCACCTTATCTTCTGCACTATACACACGATTACAAAGAGCCCCGACCACATCTAACATTTCATGCAGCAATATCCCACCAAGTGGTGAAGACCCAGCCAACCTGTCTGCCTGCTCGTTTCCCGCCAACACCAGCATGTGATTGCTTGTCAAAGACTAAAGGTTAAATATGTCCACGGATTTCAAAACCATTAGTTATTCATGAGGATCATTGCACCCTGGACAGGGTCCCTATGTGTTCCGCTCTCTTCCTTAACATCCCCGCCAAGCGTATCTCCACTGATCAAACCAGTTCTATGTTGGTTAATCAAATGTCTTGTTCTCCCGAGAAGGTGTTCATGTCTGGCAGATCCCGGCTTCACTCCCATTTCACTCACTTTGGACAAGGAAGCAGATTTCTAGGTTCCTTAAATTCATCTGTCTGTCTCTTATGGCATCAATGATGTCTTGCCCACCCATTGACAAACCCTATATTGCCACAGAGAGACACACCCTATATTGCCACAGAAAGACACCCTATATTGCCACAGACAGACATACCATATATTGCCACAGAGACACACCATATATTGCCACAGAGATACACACCATATATTGCCACAGAGAGACAGACCATATATTGCCACAGACACACCATATATTGCCACAGAGAGACAGACTATATATTGCCACAGACACACCATATATTGCCACAGACACACCATATATTGCCACAGAGAGACATACCATATATTGCCACAGACAGACACACCCTATATTGCCACAGAAAGACACCCTATATTGCCACAGAGACACACCATATATTGCCACAGAGATACACACCATATATTGCCACAGAGAGACAGACCATATATTGCCACAGACACACCATATATTGCCACAGAGAGACAGACTATATATTGCCACAGAAAGACACACACTATATTGCCACAGAGACACACACCATATATTGCCCCAGAGAGACACACCCTATATTGCCACAGAAAGACACACCCTGTATTGCCACAGAAAGACACCCTATATTGCCACAGAAAGACACACCCTATATTGCCACAGAAAGACACACCGTATACTGCCACAGAGAGACACATCCTATATTGCCACAGAAAGACACACCATAAATTGCCACAGAAAGACACACTATAAATTGCCACAGAGAGACACACCATATATTGCCACAGAGAGACAGACTATATATTGCCACAGAAAGACACATTATATACTGCCACAGAGAAACACACCCTATATTGACAAACCCTATATTGCCACAGAGAGACACACCCTATATTGCCACAGAAAGACACCCTATTTTGCCACAGAAAGACACCCTATATTGCCATAGAAAGACACACGCTCTCCAATATGGTACTTTACACTGTTCGCTGGTCTCGGGCCATAAGTTCTTATTCCGATAGATGGGATTTTTTAAATGTATAATTAGAAACACGCTCGAATTAAAAGAATGAAGCATAATCGGAAAGACCCAAATGGAAATAGACATGACAATCGGAAAGACCCAAATGGAAATAGACATGGCAATGTTAATGGACAAGACAGAACAAAGGGGAAAAAAACTTAGGACAATGGAAATGAAATTATCATCAAAACAGAGGTTATGACTGTAACAAAAGAAGCAACAAACAGCAAAAATCTATCTAATAGAACACCCCATGAAACACGTAGCTTGGATGTGTAATACCAAATAGCAAATCAGAAGGCGAGATCTAGAATAGATACAATAAGGCGAACCAACTTATTGGTCAAATCGCACCAATACAAACGAACAAATTCGTATCATTAGATACTAAAAAAGAACTACAACACAATCTTTCTACCAATGAGAGGGGGGAAAAGTGAAAAGAAAAATTACAACAACGGAAACTCAATGTATCAAGAAGAGAGAAAATCAGAAATGATTAAATCAGGATTAAAGCAGGGTTATAGCAGCTCTAGATTTAATTATAAAATTGGCATGTGAAATGGTTTTGCCGTAAAACCAGGCTACCAACTGACACAACAAGCAATGATGTACAGACCAAATGGAAGCAGAAGACCGACCATCTAAACAATGGACAGAGGACATAAGAAATCCATGGGAATCTCGATATATGAATCCCATAAACGGGCACTCTCCCGCTGTTTATGCTTCACTTCGACACCGCACAAAACATCCGTAGAAGAGGAACAGGATGAGATGAATCAGAGAAAACGAAACAAAGAGATCAATGTAATTTATTCCATCATGTAAGTTTATTCACATAGGCCCAAAGCCTGGTCTCTCCAACGCGTAGAGTTAAAACTGTATGCTATTTAATGTTCTTCGTGTGAGTAGCATGTTTACGTCTTGGGCAACAACTGTAGTTTCCTTGCAAGCCATCACAGACGTGCTGACACTCTCTTGTCACACGCTTTGGGCTGACCCACCCGGGTCTTGACTCTCAAGTGTCTTTCTCCTGTGCTAAAACGCACCCTGATCGCCATTGTCGATACACGTTTATTGCTTACCACTCTAATACCACACATGCGCCGCTGTGTGTGCCTACCCACAATACACATGCCCTAGATTTGGCGAACAGAGACCCTGTTGAGACCTATCCCTGAGCTTCTCATAATTCATTACCAACATATGTCCCCTTCCATCTTTCCTCTCGAAAATTAGTACAGGCCTCAACCATCTCTCGCCAAGCCTTTTGAAGGGTTGGATTTTGTAGCTAAAATTGTCTACGCCGCGAGACTGTCCGTTTACACCAACCCTCCATGATCGCCTCTTATGGCATGTATTGTAGGTTATAGCTTTACAATTCTTGGCTTCCCTTGTTTACAGTGGTACTACACGAACAATATACGTGCACTTCTCTGTCTCTGAGGTTACCAGGGCGTTGTTGGAAATTGTTTCGAACGATTAACAGTTGACTACATCACGGACAAGAGCTCAATATGTGAAATGCAGGTTGGAAACGAAAATGCCTGACGTCTTTCTTGTAAGCTGAGTGTGTTTTATGTCGAATGTCACTCTTCTACATCGGTTGGTGATTGGCCATCGTCTTTCTTATCTTTGGTTGTCTTATACGTGGAGCGCGTGTCTCTTACAAAGTTTATCTTATTCGTCAAACCACTGTCTTCTACGCTGGTTGTCTTCTGCATCAGACAACAGAGTATGGGAAATCCCAGGTCTTCTTCTTCTTCTTCTTCTTCTTCTTCTTCTTCTTCTTCTGCGTTCATCCGGATTTTTTTTCTCGGATGTGACTGCGTTGTGCCTGTTTACAGCAGAGCTGCGTTCTTGCGCCGTTAGGCCGACATCCGAATTCTGCGGGCATTTGTTGACCGGGTTAACCTTCCCGGGGCATCCCAGGTCTTATACCCCCTGCGTCTGTCTCATACGCTGGTCACCTTATAAGTTTTACATCTGTCCTAAAGCCCAGACGTCTATCCTCTGCGTTGGAAGCAGTTTTATACTTCAGTGGCTCTATATGCGGGTCATCTGTTTTATAATCCGACCGTCAGTCTTATCAACCTGAAGTCTGTTGTGCATGCCCGATGGTTGTCTTTCATGTTCCTCTTATACGTCGGACTTCTGTCTCATACGCCAGTTGGTCGTATATTCCGAACCTTGTCGGTCGTCCTGTACATTGGACATCTGTCTTATACGCCAGTCGCCTGTCCGACACGTTTATTTTCAGTCTTACACTTGGGTCGTCTGTCTCATACGTCGGGGGTCTGTTATATACGCCGGCCTGACTGTACACTGCTGTGTCATAGTAGTCTATGACATGAATAACTACCCCGTCGCCATCAATCTGTCTGTAACGACAATACAATGTCAAAGATTATCATAACAGACACTACACTGTCCTAGAGATGTGAAACAGTAGAACTTCGCGTTTGCCGTGTTTCCCAAAAAATAAGACCTACCCCTGTAACAAGCCCTAGTTAAGATCTTCAGCTAGAATGAGAGACTTGTTGCCGAATGGCCATTCGGAGTACAGACGCCACTGGTGCGCACTTTATAATGAACGGATGTGAATCATAATTCACTACGTCACTCGGTGTGAAATAAAGTTACCAATGCACTATCAGCAGGCTACATGGACACAAAAATGCTCATTTAAGGAAAGCTTTATTGCTGGACATAAGAGACTGGGGACCAATGGTTCTACAGGAATTGGAATCGCAAGAAATTCAAGCCGCAATTCAGGATTTGGAGAGTTATGACGATATTCCAAAAGAAGATGATGATTGTATTTGAATAAATATAGAATTTTGTACATGAAGAAATGTAGATTTTTTTTATCTGAAAAAAAAATTAAGACATCTCCCAGCCCCCAGAAAATAAGCCCTAGTGCATTGTTAAAGCTACAATTAATATAAGACCCGGTCTTATTTTCGGGGAAACACGGTACTTGATCACAGTGTTATGGTGTGGAGTGACCCGTTGTATTCGTTCTCGAGTCTCCTCCCTAAAGAAATTGTATACCGATTTTAGAACATGAAGTCGTCGGCAGACCAGAAATTAAACCCAGCTCTCCAGGAAGGTTAACCCGGTCAACGAAACCGGGTGTGTCGGCCTAACGCCGCAAGAACGCAGCTCTGCTGTAAACAGGCACAACGCAATCACGAAAAAAAACTCTCCGGATGAACGCAGAGAAAGAAGAAACCCAGTTCTCAGAGCTGGAAGATGGAACTACCACCCTAAATATAGGATATGAAAATCAACGTGTTCTTGCACCTATTGCCATGTTATAGATGTATTATGTTGCCACACGCCCCACTCATATATTCACACATAATTCAAATATGTTGTTATGTATTTATCTCGCATGGAATTCAGGTAATGTTGTTGTTGTTCTTATTGTTGATTATCCATCCTACATTGACTTGCTGTGGTAATGATGTATATTTATTTTTTAAATCCATGGATGTACATATTTCATGGGCTATCCATGATGTAATGATGATGATGATAATGATGAGTTCGTCGACAAGTTGGGGTAGTACACAATTGATTATGAAAACTCCCAGAAACACAGGCGTAAAATCTCATCATGTGAGATGAGATGCATAAGAAACAGTTGGAAAAACAAGAAGAGATAGAGAAACCAATGAGAAAATAAGAACAAGTATAGGGATAACACAGATTACTGACTTTATAGAACACCAAAGAATTAAATGGTTCAGCCATTTAGCTGGAATGGAACAAGATCAACCAGCGGCTAGAGTGTTCTACGTGAGAACATCGGGAAACAAGGCGAGAGGACGATACAGGAAGAGTTGGCTGGATGGAGTAAAAGAGACATTGAAAAAAATCAAATATGACGTTAGTACAAGCAATGAGACAAGCAAAACGCAGAAAATTCCACGACAAAAGCAGCAGGACAAACGAAGGAAGACACGATTCAATAGATCACATTAGCCAGGATGTTGCTTATACTAGATCGAAGTGCATTTTATCATTTTAATTATTAAGCCTCAGCTGTCTTCATTCGCTTTAGGCCGAGTGTGAGAATATGATCTTGTGTTGTTGGTTTTAATAACCTAAGGTGTCTGGAAACTGTTTTCATTAATCTGGACTCCCTGGCCGACCCGAATTAACCTGGGTACGCGGAATCTTCATTGGAAACAAAGGCGGCCGGTGTATATTGACTACATCAGGCATACAGTGGCGGTTGGTCTAAACATATGAAAATTGAACTGGCGAATGTGGCGCGTTTGAAATCAGCTGCGGGCGAATTGGACGCAGACTGCCTTTTGTTGATTTCTAATAACTGTATGAGCGTCGGTCGTTCAGAAAGCAATGATAAACTACTGAAGGTGAAACTGACTAGCAAATCACAAACAGGCAAATAATGCTGGGGTTGATGTCATGTGTATTTTCAGATTTGTTCTAAATACAAAGTATAGTGAGACTTTTCAAACACATGGTATATATCACAGGTTGTGGAGAGAAAAGAGACATTGTGTAGTGTATACATTGATTAAAAAAATATCTTCGGCTGCAGAGAGAAAAGAGACCTTATGATTTTGTAAATTTTATATAAATATCTTAAGTTGTAGAGAGAAAAGAGACCACGTGTAATGTATATTTGACATATATATAGCATAGGCTGTTGAAAGTGACATTATGATCTTGTATATTTGACATAAATAGTAAATGTCATAGATTTTAGAGAGACTAGAGACCTTATGTTGGTATATTTTTGATATAAATGTCATAGCTTGTAGAGACAAAAGAGACCTTGTGGTCGTATACATCTGCTATAAATATCATAGGTTGTAGAGATAGTAAAAGACCCAGTGGTGGTGTGTTTTTGATATAAATGTCATAGGTTGTAGAGAGAAAAGAGACCTTTTAGTCTCATATATCTTATATAAATGTTAGAGGTTGTAGAGAGAAAATAGACCTTTCGTCTTGTATGTCTTATAAACACATGATAAAATGTAGAGAGAGAAGAGAAACTGTGTCATGTATATTTTATATATGTATCGTTTTTGGTTGTAGAGAGAAAAGATACCCAGTGGTCTTATATATTTGATAAAAATGTAATAGGCTGTAGGGATAAATGAGATCTTGTATATTGTATAGTTGATATAAATGTCTTAGGTGGTAGAGAGAAAGAAACATTGTCTCATGTATATTTTATATAGTCTTAGGTTGTAGAGAGAGAATAGACATTATGTCATATATATTTGACATAAATGTCTTCGGTTGTAGAGAGAAAAGATAATTGTGTCATGTATATTTGATATAAATGTCTTAGGTTGTAGGGAGAAATGAGACCTTGTGTATTGTACATTTGATATAAAGAATGGTAGGTTGTAGATAGAAAAGAGACCATGTGATCTTGTATATGTGACATATATATCATAATTTGTAGAGAATAATAACATCTCACAGGCATTCACGTGTCGCACAGAACAGCGGGAACATAAACATAGAAAAGGAGAAAAGCCTAACAGAAAGAAAGAAAGAGAAAGAAAGAAAGAAAGAAAGAAAGAAAGAAAGAAAGAGAGAAAGAAAATGACCTCAAATAGAAGAGAGAAAGAGAGAATGAGACCTTAGTTCCCCGGCCCAAGGATAGTGAGATCCCTCGCATCATGTATTAGGGGCTATTTCACGTAAAGCAATGACAATTCAACAATAAATGCTTGCATGTGAACGACTACACATACCGATGTTGTTGTTGTTGTCGTCGTCGTTGTTGTTGTTTAGCGACATACAAGCTTGTTACTGTTTATGTACTTACATGAGGTTCTTACATGTTGGTGCCAACATTAAAAATTTCCTCTTACCATGGGAACTGTTTGTAGCGTTACTTTCATTGAACTTGTCTTTCTCGCCATGAACTACTAAAAACATGTCCCATGTCTTTGATGATACCTAAAGGAACGCAATTTTTCTTTTTTCGCTCAAGTGCAGTTTTTGAACTCAAGTGTAGTCAACGCTTGACTTATTTTTGCGCGTGGGTTAGCTTGCCCTATTACCAGTGTCCCTCGTCATCAGGAGAACTTACTCCGGCTTCAGACGTGCTTGTAATTTACGTCCCCAAGTCAAGGGCGAGAAGTCAACATTTTAGTCCAGCTGACCGGTATAGGGGTTGAGTTGAGTCAAGAACTGACATCATTACACTCGGGGTACTCCCATAAGCGCCCAGTCCTCATCTTCAACAGCCAGCGAAGATTCCAGTACTAATTATGCCCGTTGCAATCTGATTATATGTCCGTCTTGCTTTACCTCTGAGTGACGACTGTCGATCACATCCCCTGACCACCACTCCTGCTTCATTCTCGCTAGACCATGATAGTCTATCTATTCTTCTGCGTTATTCACGTGCTCCCAGAGGGCCTTCACCACATCTGTCTTATCATGCATCAAATCACCCCTTAATTACGCGGCTCCAGCCATTCTGTCTGCCTGTTCATTTCTAACCACACCAGCGTGTCCTCGAGAAAAGATCCAGAGAATGCTCACAACCTGCGACCTCTGAATTGATGCATGCCATTCTGCACGAAGCAGGCATCTTTGTCAGCAGACTTTGTGAATCAGTTACAGTCACAACATTCGTATACAGTATGTTGTTCTCCAACCAGTGGAAAGCTGCAGTGACCGCCTCCACCTCCATTCTTGGACTTGAGATTGTGGTGTCATATGCAAGCTCTCCTTTACCAAACATTGGCCATTTACTTTTGCTATGAATTCCCAGGCACTGTTTTGCCACTTAACACAGAGCCATCGGTATAGATAATCACATCGCCAGGACGAGAGTAGTCATGAATTAATGGCATGAATTTCTATTTCCTTAGCGCCTCCTGGCCACTCCCTACACATAGGGTGTAGGAGTTGAATCTGCTACCTCTCCATTAGAAAACCGGAAATTTAAGGGCGAGCATCTTATCTATTCGGCTTTGCTGACCTGCAGGAACGGCAATAATAACGATCAGTTTTAGGTGTATAATCCTGTAATCTTGAGGATGCCTACAAGGTCCATTTGAGTTTCTTAATGTTGTCTTAATGCAGAGGACACAATCAAAGAGATGTGTATGATTGAGAACATTGGGAGAGGAGAAGGGTGGGTCAGAATACCAGAGGAAATGTCAGACCTGTGCTGTGTCACAATCACATTGGATAGGGAGTGTAGGAATTGGCCAGCAGACAATGCAGAGTGGCGTTTGCAACAATTGATCCACGACAATTCGTGTCCAGGTGATGTATTCATCTACACGGATGGTTCTGTGCTAAGAGGTGTCTGGTGGTTCATAGCAAAGGTTAATGGGCAGTATCTAGTGCAGGAGAGTCTGGCATATGATAACACAACATCTAGTCTGAGAATAGAGGTGGAGATGGTCACAGCGGTGTTCCGCTGGTTGCAGTATAAATAGCACACACATGTCGTTATTGCAATAGTTGCCGACCGATTCCCCCCAGCTGACGTCACAGACAAAAACCAATATAACCAATCCGAGGGGGGACTCACTCGTAAGGGCGCACAAGACAAGAATTAGGGTGAATGAACCCACGAAAACCACGGACCTCAACAATAACCACAGCTGAAGAGACAGGTTGAACGAGGCCGAATTTGGAATTTTTGTTTTGAAAATTGGAATTAGTTATTGCAACGGACACAAGAGCATGATGAGCAGGGTGAAGAAAAGTATGCTTCGTGCAGAGTAACATGCTTCAATTAAAAATCAAAGATAGGGAGAATTCACTGGATCTTTTCTACGGGACATGTTAGTGTGTTAGGAAACGAACATGGGGACAGATTGGCTGTCAGCACCTCTGGTGGGGTAGTGGTGCATGAGAAGGCAGATGTGGCCAGGGTACCTTGGAATCATGTGTATAAAGTGGCAGAACAATACACCACCGTTGTCTGGATATAATGGTGCGGCAGAGAGTGGGCAGAGGACCTGGCCGACACTCAGCTGTCCGAGGAAAGACCAGACGCAATAAGTCACTACCGTTGCATGTGAGAAAAGCCGGAAAGGTTAACCCGGCCAACAAATGCCCAGAGAAGTCGGATGTGTTGACCAAAAGGCGGAAATATCGCAGCTCTGCTGTAAACAGAGGCAACGCATAGGCGTAGAAAACAAACATTTCGGACCAACTAAGAAGACGAATGTAAGAAATGTTGTATAGAACCCGTCTTGCAATGAGGAAGAGGCAAACAAACAGCTGTCTTTGATCATGTCAAGAGAAGAGGGGCACTGGAAAATATCGTGAAAACTGAAAATATGGAGAAAAGAGGCAGAGGTGGACCAAGAGAAATGATGCTGGATGGGCTGACATGGTAGCATGGAGGAATAGCATCAGCGGAGCCCCAAAGACCGAGATCTGTGGAGAGACTTGAATGTCTACGCCAGCTGGCA
>JACEFZ010022748.1:127500-145000 GCA_014155875.1 Cepaea nemoralis
ATGATTGTAAATGCCCTGGGCCACGCACGTGATATTGTCATGAAATAAATACTACCCGGGCGCTTCCCAAACAACATATATACAAATCTCATCAGGTGCCTTGCCGTGGGTGTATATGCAGGCTTGTCCATGGGACACATTTTTCAATCCTATTCCCAACCCATCCCACGGTCATTTTGCCTGTCCCATCCCATGGGATTCCCATGGGATTCCCATGATAATACTAATTTTGAATACAGTTCAAATAAAATTATGAAATTTATGAAAGTTTACGATTAGTGTCTACTAAATAGGACTACATGTACAAAGAGACATGTAAAACAACAGAATTTATTAATTTTAATATTCAAGAGTATTTTATTAAAACAAAGTTTGGCCGGCTCCCTGGCCGAGGGGTTAGCACCTTTCTCCGTTAATCCCGAATACTCTCGTGGTTGACGTGAGCGCACGAGAATTAGAAGTGGTTCGAGTCGTGCCAGTGACTTATGAGAGTATGGAGCCGGTCGCTCAGAAAGTCGTGGCGTGCTGATGAGCGTAATCTAGCCTAGGAATCAACATACAGCTGAAAGATGCTGGTGTTGACCGCAATATCCTGAAACAGGATGGAATCGCGGGGGAAAAAATATCTAAATATGACAATTCAGTGTCATTCTGACTCTCTTTCTGTTTCTCAGTCACTCTGCTCATTCAGTACATTATCAATTTCCTGCTGATCGACTGTTTCTAATAATTCAGTGAATCCAGGTAATCCCTGAACTATTTCCACAATTTTCACCTTACATGCAAATCTGATATACACAGAGTTTATAACGAGAGCTGGTAACATCCGTTTTCGTAACTTACTCAGCAACAATCCAGCTGCACTAAATAAGCGCTCTACTGCCGCTGAGGACACTGGTATGGCCAAGACAATTTTCGTACTTGCTGTTAGCAGTGGAAACCTATGTTCATTTTTCCAATAATTTCTTCTTCTTCTTCGTTCATCCGGAGTTTTTTTTTCGGACGTGATTGCGTTGTGCCTGTTTACAGCAGAGCTGCGTTCTTGCGCCGTTAGGCCGACACATCCGACTTCTGCGGGCATTTGTTGACCGGGTTAACCTTCCCGGGGGTTTCTTAGGACGTTAGACTCTCACTGTTGTGGTGTTATCTCCCATCCCATCTTGGCCCATATAGAACAGCCAAAGGCATCCTGGTCAGCCCTCAAGGGAAGGCAGGGGCAGACCATCGGCATTCCCCGCCATCCAAGGAGGCTTCCATAATTGCAGAGCCATCACACAGCGCTCTGGTACTGGGCTCACCCAAGGAATCGTCACGTCCTGCACATGGCTGCTTAGCCTCACTTCCGTATATTGGGCCTTCCGTTCACCATAGGCTGTTCTTCTAGAAGCCAGAAGAATGCAGTTTGCAGATGACATCCACACAGTGAGCTTTCGATTCGGACTTTCCACGTAATGGATTTGCTATCCGAGCAATATTCCATTTTGTGCCACTAGTACACTTTTTCCACCTTTTATGAAGCCCACACAGTGAGCTTTCTATTCGGACTTTCCACGTAATGGATTTGCTATCCGAGCAATATTCCATTTTGTGCCACGAGGACACTTTTTCCACCTTTTATGAAGCCCACACAGTGAGCTTTCGATTCGGACTTTCCACGTAATGGATTTGCTATCCAAGCAATATTCCATTTCATGCCTCTGGGAGGCTTGTGTAACCGACATGCCTGTGGTATGAAGTGTGGCAGTCTAAATACTTCTTCATGTACATTTAAATGTCAACCTGAATACAGTTAAAGTAAGCTGCAGTCGACTTGAGCTTGTTGATATCTCCATAGAGCTTGTCCTCGAATGAAGCAGGTGTGGGCCAAAATATCTTTCTCTGTTCTGCACTATATTGGGCACTCTTGCAGCAAATGTTTAGCTGTCATTTTACCAGTTCCACAATTACATTCATCTGTATCTCCTATCTTTAGTTTGTTGAACAAGTGGTATTTCAGCCTGTTATGTCCTGTGCGGAGTCTGAAGATTGTTACTTGTTCTCTTCGGTCGAGTTTGTAATATGCATCATCCTTCTGGTGGCCTGGATGCTCTGATTCCCATTTGGTTCTATAAGTGCTTTTTATCAACCTCTTTGCCTCATTATAGGTTATGTCTATGTCAGGCTGTGGTAGTCGTCCGCCCTCTTTTGCCAGTCTGTCAGCCTCTTCATTTCCAGGTATACTGCAATGTGATGGGATCCACTGTATTACAACTTTTTTGGATTTCTGGCATAGACCATGGAGTGCTGCTCTTAGTTCAGCTATTTCTGTGCTGTTGTTGCTCTTCAGTATTGAGACAGCTGACTTTGCATCTGTGAAGATAGCTATTTGCTTCTCTTTATTTTCCTCCATCAAGAGCATTTCTGCTGCAGTTTTTCTTCTTCTTCTTCTTCGTTCATCCGGAGTTTTTTTTTCGGATGTGATTGCGTTGTGCCTGTTTACAGCAGAGCTGCGTTCTTGCGCCGTTAGGCCGACACATCCGACTTCTGCGGGCATTTGTTGACCGGGTTAACCTTCCCAGGGGTTTCTTAGGACGTTTGACTCTCACTGTTGTGGTGTTATCCCCCATCTCAGCTGGTCCATATAGAACAGCCAAAGATCCTGGTCAGCCCTCAAGGGAAGGCAGGGGCAGACCATGGGCATTCCCCGCCATCCAAGGAGGCTTCCATACTTGCAGAGCCGATACATAGCGCTCTGGTACTGGGCTCACCCAAGGAATCGTCACGTCCTGCACATGGCTGCTTAGCCTCACTTCCGTATATTGGGCCTTCCGTTCACCATAGGCTGTTCTTCCGGAAACCAGAAGTATGCAGTCTGCAGATGACATCCACACAGTGAGCTTTCGATTCGGACTTTCCATGTAATGGATTTGCTAGCCAAGCAATATTCCATTTCGTGCCACTAGGACACTTTTCCACCTTTTATGAAGCCCACACAGCGAGCTTTCGATTTGGACTTTCCACATAATGGATTTGCTATCCAAGCAATATTCCATTTCATGCCACTAGGACACTTTTCCACCTTTTATGAAGCCCACACAGCGAGCTTTCGATTTGGACTTTCCACATAATGGATTTGCTATCCAAGCAATATTCCATTTCATGCCTCTGGGTCTTCATGCACCTTTAAATGTCAACCTGTATGTAGTTAAAGTAAGCTGCGGTCAACTTGAGCTTGTTGATATCTCCATAGAGCTTGTCCTCAAATGAAGCAGGTGTGGGCCAAAATATCTTTCTCTGTTCTGCATACGTTGGGCAATCCTGCAGCAAATGTTTTGCTGTCATTTGTCCAGTTCTACAATTACATTCATCGGTATCTCCTATCTTTAGTTTATTGAACAAGTGGTATTTCAGCCTGTTATGTCCTGTGCGGAGTCTGAAGATTGCTACTTGTTCTCTTCGGTCGAGTTTGTAATATGCATCATCCTTCTGATGGCCTGGATGCTCTGATTCCCATTTGGTTCTATAAGTGCTTTTTATCAACCTCTTTGCCTCATTATAGGTTATGTCTATGTCAGGCTGTGGTAGTCGTCCGCCCTCTTTTGCCAGTCTGTCAGCCTCTTCGTTTCCAGGTATACTGCAATGTGATGGGATCCACTGTATTACAACTTTTTTGGATTTCTGGCATAGACCATGGAGTGCTGCTCTTAGGTCAGTTAGTTCTGTGCTGTTATTGCTCTTCAGTATTGAGACAGCTGACTTTGCATCTGTGAAGATAGCTATTTGCTTCTCTTTATTTTCCTCCATCAGGAGCATTTCTGCTGCAGTTTGCAAAGCCTCTACCTCCGCTTTGAAGTTACTTGAAAATTTTCCAGTTGCCATTGAATGTGTTTTTTTCACTCCATTTTTTAAATTTAGGAGAATTCCTCCTCCATTCTCTATTGAATTTTTGGCTGATCCATCTGTATATGCATGGGTCCAATTGCTGCTTGGGTAATGTTCTTTTATGTAGTTTAGGGTTATTTCTCTTCTTTCGGTTTCATGCTGAGTGTTCTTTTTCTCAATACCAGGAATGTTTTCTATCATCTCAGGCAATTGCTGCTGTCTCCAAGCTGGGAACTTGTGTGCATTGTAAATGGGCTTTGACTGTTGATATGTTAAGTATAGGATCTGCCCTAATCCTTCGTTTTGCAGTTTCTACAAAGTTGCTACGCTTCAGTCTTCCCTTTCCAAAACCATTAAATCTGTTGTACATAGGGTGGTCTGTCAATCTTCTAAATTTTTCTGCTTGTTGCTGGGCTCGGCTATCTCTTCTATCCTGCATTGGTTGTAAACAAGTGATCTTTTCTAGTTCATTAATAGGCGTTGTCTTCAGGCTTCCAGTTATGATTCGCATTCCTTGGTTTTGGACTCTACTTATTTTGTTAAACGTTTGACTTAGCTGCTGTTGCCCAAGCTGCAATGCCATATTCTAGTACTGGCCTCACCCGTCCAGTATATAACTTCTTGAGAACTTTCTCATCTGCTCCCCACGTTGTACCAGCAAGCTTTTTCATGATTGCCATTCTCTTGCCTTGCTCTTGTTCGATTTTTCTCAACCTGTGTCTTCCATGTCAGGCGACGATCAAAGGTGACTCCGAGATAGTTTGGATTTTCTTCATGGCGCAATATTTTCCATTCAATACCAGCTTAGGTTGCTGAGGTTTATTTGAGAGGGAGAACACTGTGCATGTTGTTTTCTCCTCACTTATCTTCACTAGCCATGATTTTGACCAGTCCTCTAGCACTAATAAGGCTTGCTGTATTCTGCTGTTAGCTGTACTAATATATTCTTCAGATGTCCATATGGCTAGGTCATCTGCAAAGGAGGATGTGTGTACTCTGGCTGGACAATTTTCTGTGATGTAATTTATATATGCTAGGAATAATGTTGGTGAAAGAACTCCTCCTTGGGGGACACCTTGCTCCAGCAGCATCATTTTGCTTGTTTGTCCTTGTACTTTTGTCCTGGCAGTTCTGTTCTCAAGGTAGTGGCTGATCCATTTATACATTTTTCCACAAACATGCATTTTTTGCAGTTTTACTTTCAGTCCTTCCTTCCATACTTTATCAAATGCTTTTTCTAAATCTATCCAGACTGCTAGTGTGTGCTTTTTCTCTTGGAAGGCATCCTCTATTTCCTGAGCTATATAGGTTATTTGATCTTCAGTGGATCTGTACTTTCTGAATCCTGCTTGGTGTGGTGTTAAGAGTTTGTTTTCTTCCAGATGCCACATGGCGAGCCAAGTTTAAGACCCTGATAGCCTGCCATTGATAATGCGTTCCATTAATTTTCCTACACAGCTAAGTAGACTGATAGGTCGATAGCCATTTGGTTCTTCCAGGTCTTTTCCTTTCTTTGGGACTGGTATTAGTATAGCTTCCTTCCATGCCTGTGGGACTATTCCCCTCTTCCAGCTGTAATTTAGGACTGCTAGTAGTTTCTTCTTTGCCTTGGTGCCTAGTCCTATTAGCATTTCATTTGTGATTCCATCCTTTCCTGGTGATTTCTTCTTTTTTAGGGTATTCATTGCCTGTTCCATTTCTTCCATTGTTAGATTTGCCATCATATATTCTGCTGCTGTCTCTGTATTTCTATGATGTATCTGTTTGTCTTTGATTGCTTTCTTCTGCTCAGTTGTAATATCAATGTGGTTTGCATTTGCATAGTGTTCCATTAGTGCATTTGCAGCCTTTTTTCCTGTAAGCAAGGCATTTCCTTGTTTAATTGTTATTTGTTTGTTTCTAGGTCCTTCATTGTTCATGGCTTTCACTAGTTTCCATAGTTTGTTTCCATCCCTGTCAAAATTCAGGTTTTCTGTTTTTTCCCTCCAACGATCTCTTGTTGTTTGATTTACTGTTCTTTTATATTTTGCTGAGATGGCTTTGAGAGAGGTATTCGCTTCAATTGTTTGTTCTCTCTCTGCTGTCTTCCTGGCATCTTCAACTTTGTCCTCCAAACTTTGTAGTTCTTCAGTCCAGTATGGTTTGTAATTTTTCCTCGCTCCTCTAGGAATGGACTCAGTGGCTGCCTGTATTATCGCTCTGTTTAGACTTTCCACCATTTGCTTTATGTTGCCATATCGTGTATTTATGTTTTCACAATATTTGTCTGTTAGTATGGCAAATCTGTCCCAATCTGCTCGTTTGTAATTCCAGCGGGGCAAGGGCTTTTGCTCCTGTGGAACATACTCCATATTCATTAGCAAGCTTGATTGGTCTGTGGTCACTACCTGCTAATTGGTCCAGCACATGGCGATCGATTTTGTGGAGGATGTCTCCTGTGCAGAAAGCTAAGTCTAGAGTAGAAGTGGTAAGCCATCTTCTGGAGTAGAAGCTTGGTGTGTCATCCGCTTTGATTGAGTAGATGGAGATTTGAGTCTATTTCCCAGTCCTCCACTTCATCTCCTCTTTTGTCAGTATCTGGGTATCCCCATCTTTCTGAACTGGCTATTAAAGTCTCCGACAACAATGCAATTTGTGTCAGTTATTTCCATGTTTGAGAGAGTAAGATCCTTATCTGCCGGGCTATACAGATTGTAAATTCTTATTTTCACGTCCTTTATCATTATATCAACACCTATAATTTCCGTTTGGTTGTCAGAGATCACAGATACTTCGCTGCAAGGTATTGTATTTCGTGTAAGTATTACAACTCCTCCATTGTGTCCTTCGCGGTCGAAACGTGTGGCCTGATATCCCTCGACTGAGAATGTGCGATTGGCGTTGAGGTGTGTCTCTTGAATGCATGCCACATCTATTCTATCTTTATGAAGACGTTGTGTTAGGGAGGCTTTCTTGTTATAAACTCCTTCTGCATTCCATTGTAGTATGTTGAGAGTCCGGGGTGTTTGGTCAATAGCTCTTAACCTACTCCTCTGTGCCTTGACTCCACAGCACAGGGGAAGGTGACTGTAACAGAAGTAGAGTATTTAGTACCTAGTGGGAAAAGGCTACGGCACGGATTGAGCATCGGAGGAGAATGGGAAGAGAGATGCTCAAGTCGTGACGTAGTTGGTTGTCAGGGGGCAGTAAAGATCAGGGTCTGGACTTGGAAGGACGCCATCTTAATAGAACTGGTCACCATCAAGAAAATAAACCCTATTGATATGAAACCAAGTCTTTGTTAGTCCTTTACACTGTTACAGGACTAATTTTGGAGCCTTAGACACAGGATTCGAACCTGGTATAACGCGGAGTATCAAAATGCGGTCTACAGAGTAAAAACGCAAAGTCTCAAAATGCCGTCTACTATATAACATCGCGGAGGCTAAAAACTATGAAGGTCCCTGGGTCCGCTTGTGTCGATCGCCAGAAACAGAATTGCGGCACGCTTTTGAACAAGCATTGAACGTAAACAAAGCGCAAGTTTGAAAGATGGCCAATAACTTATCTGTGAGTACAGCAACCAAAAGCCCGGCCAGGGGTGGTTGTCTGTAAGTCTTTTTCAAGACTTGATGTAAAAAGTTAATTGGCGTCAGGAGAAGAGTGAAACCCAACTTGCCATAACGAGTTGCAGCGCCTGCGATTGTCATCAAACCGGCGAGCATCAGCTGTAAACATCATCCTAACGACTCCTCTTGTCCATTACTCCGGCGAACGTGTCAGGAGTGTGCTGAAGTTCAAGTCAGTAAATCGATATCTCGAGCGAGCAGGAGTGTGCTGAAGTTCAAGTCAGTAAATCGATATCTCGAGCGAGCAAGAGTGTGCTGAAAGTCGGCCCAGTTTGATAATGTCTTGAGCGAGCAAGAATTTGGCTGAAGGGCAATCCAGCAATTCCAGTCTGATCGTTGTTTCAGGTGAGCTATTCACAAGAACTTTTCAATAAGAAAATCAACTTCAGCCTCAATGTTAATAGGTTTTGTTCTGAACGCTAACACTAGAAAAAAAGAACGTTGGTAAAAGACAATCAAAACAGCAAATAAATACCTCTTACTTCAGGGTTGACGAATCAGACTATCTCAGGGCTCTACTACCAATGAGAGCCGCTCGCTAATCCTTGTGGACTCTGTTGCATGTGAGTCGTTTTCAAGACGTCGATTTGATGTACTCCATCTCAGAAGGGACCCAACCAAGGGTTGAAGTACTGTACTGAGGCATCCCAAGAAGAGAACCTACCTTAGAAGAAGAAACTCCCTAACTACCTGATGATACCTGAAACGTGATTGATTGGAGGAACATTTCAACTGGTACAGACTCCTGGCGTTTGAATGTAACCTGCCGGCGAACTTAGGAGAATACGTATTGCTTGGACCGGGAAACAAGAGTAGGGTAATTTGTACACCTATTAACTGATTGAACTGTTATTACGGTATAAGTGATTTGTATTTCTTAAATTAGTAAATTACAAATGTGAAGTTGTTTGCTTGATCTGTATAATATTTCAGCATGGCGGAACAAGACACCTTAGCACAAGTTTTGACGGGGGTAGGAACAGCGGTAGGCAGACTTAATATGGTTATTAAACAACAGGGAATGGCAACAGAAATTGTCAAGTTTAGTGGACAGGCCAGAGAGTTTAAGAAATGGATCACTTCCATAGAAAAATATGCGTATTTGGTCTCAGCCACAGATGAAGAGAGAATGAGACTTGCGTATCAGACGGCAACAGAACCGGTTTCGGATCATATAAGAAGAAAGTTAGAAGCTAGAGTAGATGAGACATGGGAACAATTCAAGGAAGACCTAGCAAGGAAGTATGCGGAAATAACGGATCCACAACATGCATTTTCGGTGTTGAGACAGGCTAAACAAAATAACGGAGAGACGGTACAATTGTTCAGCGATAGGTTGATTAACCTGGCTGAAGAGGCATTCTTAGGACAGAATGTACGAGGAGAAGAGGTGGAGAGGATGTTAGTAGGGATTTTTGTAGATGGCATAAAATCCGATGGTTTGAAATTTAAGTTGATGAGGGAAAACCCTGAGAGGTTATCACAAGCGGTAGATATCGCGGTACAAGAAGAAAATTTGAGACGTAGATTTAGATTGAGAACAGGACGAGAAATAGGAACAAGTCGAGAAGACAGGATTGAGGAGCCTATGGAAATAGGACAAACAAGATTCGGATGGAATAGGAGAGGAGGTATACAGACGTTGCAAGGTAGAAATAGAAATGATTATGATGAAAGAAGAAATATGAGATACCCTACAAGGGAGACAGTGGGCAACACAAATAACACAAATATTGTCTGTTGGGTTTGTGGTCAACGCGGACATGTTTCTCGTTTTTGTAATAACAGGCGTGTCCAGTCGAATATACAGGGTAGACATGACAATAATAGGTTGAGTAGGAATGTTGAAGGTAGACACAGGAATTTTACAGGTACAAGAACGCAGGAAAACCGGCGCCCTACCTATTAGAAAGGACCTATGATAGGAGGGTAAATAATAAGGTCCCAAGGTTTAAAGAATATGTTAATAACAGGTATAGTAGGACGAACAGAGAATATTTTCAACTAGATGAAGTCAAGCAATTTATAGAAAATAAAACAGATTATAGCTCTTGTATAATAGAAATAGGAAAGTATAGAATTCGTACATTAATTGATTCGGGAGCTCAGGTTAGTGTAGTAAAAGAAAGTTTTCTATACAAAATAGTGAGAAATTGTAGAGTATTTAAGAGTCATAATAATTTACACTCTGTTACTGGACAGAATTTACAAGTAATTGGACAAACAATGATAAATTTTAAGTTAGGAGGGATCAACATAAGACATCTTTTTCATGTAGTGAAGGATTTAAATAGAAACATGTTGATAGGAAGAGATTTTTTAATAAAAAATGGAGTAAGACTTTTCTATGATTTACATAAATTAAAATTCAAGGACGTCTATGTAGATATGGAGGAAGACATGCATATATCAGCACTAGTTAGAGTTAAAATGTCCACGACGTTAAAACCACAGTCGGTTAATTTGATACAAGCAAAGCTGAAGAGAAACCCATATTATGTGGCAGGAAAAACAGTCAGAATCACTGAGTTGCAAGAAGAAGTAATTGATGAGCCTGGTTTGGAAGTTCCAGATGGAATAATAGAGTTGGATAAACACTTAACCTTTCCAGTGATGGTTATCAACAACACAGGTAGAGAAATCAAATTATACAGAGGATGTGTGATAGCCAAACTAGATCATAACATTAATGACATATTGACAACGGATAGAGTAGAAAGGTCGGGAACAAGTTATTCAGAAACTTCTAGTGAAAGAGTTAATAACAGACGCGGACGCGGAAGAAGAGGGAACGTCAGAATGGATGAATTGATCCATCCATCCAGAAGAAATACAGCCCAAATACATGCACTAGACAAAATGACAAGGGAACAAGAATTGTTGTCACAGTTAAAAGCTCCGCCAGAAAATAAGGAAGTGTTAGAACAACTTATAAAGCAAAATCAGGATGTGTTTGCAATTAATGATTTAGAATTGGGAAAGACACAAACAGTTACAATGGAAATAGACACGGGAGACCATCCACCAATTAGTTTAAAACCATATAGAACTCCATTAAGAAATAGAGAAATCGTGGAAAAGGCAATAGAAGAGATGTTGAAAGCAGGAATAATAACAAGGTCGAAGTCAGAATGGTCATCTCCGGTCGTCATCGTGGCCAAATCTGATGGTTCGAGTCGCTTCTGCTGCGACTATAGGGCGTTGAACAAAATCACCAAGAATGTAGCGTACCCACTGCCAGTAATTGATGATATTTTGGGGCTGCTTAATGGCTCTACATATTTCACGACGCTGGACGCAAGGTCAGGATTCTGGTGTATTCCGATGTCGAAGGACGCGCAAAAGAAGAGTGCTTTTTGTACTCATATGGGTTCTTACGAATTCTTACGTATGCCATTCGGGGTTCGAACGGCGCCCTCTCACTATATGCTCTTAATAAATGAAGTATTAGAAGGTATGCAAAAGTTTGCACTAGCATATATAGACGACATACTCATTTTTACAGCAGGAGATATAGAGGATCATTTAAAACATATTAGACTAGTGTTTGACAGGTTAAGAAGGCATGATGTGAAATTAAAGCTTAGTAAATGCCAGTTTTTAAAGACAGAAACAAAATATTTGGGGTATATTATAAATAGAGAAGGTATTAAACCAGACCAGGACAAGATAAAGGTTATTAAAGAGTTACCTCCTCCAACTAACGTTAAGGAAGTGCGTGCGTTTATAGGAACTTGTGCGTATTATAGGCGGTTTGTCCCAGCGTTTTCAAAGATAGCAGAACCTATTACAAATTTAACAGGCAAATACGCTAGATTTAAGTGGGATGATGAGTGTCAAAAAGCGTTCGAGTATTTAAAAAACAGCTTAACACTGGTACCACTATTGACGCATCCAGACTTAAACAAACAGTTAATACTGTACACAGATGCTTCGGACAATGCAATAGGAGCATGTTTGGTTCAACCATATGAAGGAAAAGAGTCTGGAATACCAGGGGTTAAAAATGAAAGGCCAATTTACTTCTTATCTCATAAACTTAGCAAATCACAACGGAAATGGACGACTATTGAAAAAGAGGCGTATGCCATTCATTATGCTCTTCAGAAACTAAATTACTACTTACATAACGCAAATTTTGTTATTAGAACTGACCATATGCCTTTAAAGTCTTTTTTAGAAGCTCCAGTGCAGAACAGGAAAATACAGACGTGGGCATTGAATCTACAGGGATACAACACGAAAATTGAGTACATTCCAGGTAGGATTAACACATGCGCTGATTTATTATCTAGGATTCCGTACCCACAGTCATCAGGAGACACAGAAGATGAAGCTGAACCAGAGATAGACGACCGAAACTGGCAAGTAAATATTTTAGATTCTGCCATAATAAATAGGGAAGAATTTGAGAGTTTACCATCGGATCAAGAGTCTGAACATAGAGCAGAAGACCTACAATTAGCACAATTTAATATGAAAGAAGAACAAGAGTTGGATCCAAAAGTCTTACAAATAAAAGAAAAATTAAGAGAAACGGAAGATAACAAATATAAAAAGAATTATTTGGTTTTACAAGAGGATGGACAGTTATACTATATGTGTGAAAGGAACGAACAGCTAAGGAAATATATTCCAAAACATTTAGAAAATGAAGTTTTAAAAGCATATCACAATGAGAATGGACATCTCGGTCGGGACAAGTTGGTGAAAGCACTTACGAGCAAATATTATTGGCCAAACTTGTTTAAATCTGCTTGCAAATATGTAGATACGTGTGAAAAATGCAGATTAAGGAATATGAAAACAATAAAGTGTCCCTTACAAGATACAGATATTCCTCAGTTCCCAATGCAAAAGATTAGTTTAGATATATCAGGTCCACACCCTAGAACATTGTCAGGAAACGTGTATTTAATTCATATAGTAGACGTCTACAGTCTTTGGCCGGAAATTTATGCAATTCCAGATAAGAGCGCAGATACAGTCATTAATATTTTTTTACAAGAGTTCGTACCAAGATTTAGTTGCCCACAAACTATACTTACGGATAATGGTAGAGAGTTTGTAAATAAAAAATTCGAAAAGTTATTAAAAGACTTGAATATAAAACATATAAAAACCTCATATTATAGACCTTCTTCAAATGCTAGAAACGAACGTCAACATCGGACGTTATACGACGTTATAGCAAAGATTGTTGATGAACATGAAAAAGATTGGGATCTATTCTTAGGACCTGCCCTTAGCGCTATTCGTACAAATCAAAATGAGAGCACGGGGTTTTCACCATTCTATTTAATACACGGGAGAGAACCAATACTACCTATAGATAATCTATTAAAACCAAGACGGAAGTATATGGGGGAAGAATTTCAAGAGACCATAATACAGGAAATGCATAAAGCACACGTAAGATTAAAGAATAATATAATTAAAGCTAGGGAAAGACAGAAAAAGTACAAAAATGTAAATACAAAATTACAGGAGTTTAAAGTAGGTGATAGAGTTTATTACAAGAAGCATAGAAGAAACTCTAAGTTTGATGCTCGTTGGATCCCAGGTTATTACGTTTTGGAAAAACTAGGTAATGTATCGTATACTATCAAGAACCAGGTCACAGGACATGTGGCAAGGGCACACGTAGAGCACTTAAGAAGAGATGAGGAGGAGAAGAGAAATGAGAATTATAATAATAATTATTATTCAGACACCGGATACTTAGATGAACAAGTTGTCAGAGGAGCTACAGTAACCCCAGGTTTTAGAAAAGAACCAGCACAAAATCAGTTACTAGCAACTCCAAGTTACGAAGATACTCAAGAACAGACGATTCCGAAAACAATAGAAGAAGAAAATGTGAAGGAAAGTTATTATGATAGTATGGAAGAAGAAATAGGTGCTCCATTTAAGAATACTAGGCAAGCAACGAAAAGAAGAATGGATAAACAAAGATATAGAGAAGTGAAAAGACAGAGGAGAATTAGAGATTATTCAACAAGCGGTGAAGATATGCCTCTACTAGAAAGGTCCTTAAGAAATGAGGATAGACAAATTAGATGGGATGTTGAACAGAAGAGATTAGCGGCTGCTAACGACAGACATACAGAAGAAGAAGAAGAAATGGATGAAAAGTCAGAATCAAGTAGTAGTATGGAAGGAAACTAATAAGTTGTACGAGGAAGAGGATATTGATGTAGAGTTAGCACTTATTCAAAGAAACTTGGAGTTGTTGAAGAAATGGAAACGTAGGAGATAGATAGATAGAGAATACTGCAGATAGCAAGTTATAAGTTTCAGGGTTTGGAAGTGAAAGTGATGCTTGAAGAAGTATGTGAAATGGTGGAAATAGAAAAGGATTAAATGGATACTTTTTATAAGTGGTCTTGAGGAGTAGTTAAGCAGTGAGATAACTAATATAGAGGTAGGTTTGAGAGAGGCATATATATATATAGTTTTTTTTTCTCTCTGTGGTGGAATTGCTGGTTGATTTTAGGTTTCAACTTCGTGACTTTTCGTAGATTGGACAAATTAGACATTGGTACAGTAGCTGGATGTACTCTGTAGCAAATAGTTTTTTTATTGGTGCTAGAAATGCCGTGTTTAACGATAAGGATTAAGAAGTTATAGTGATGATTGGTCCAAGGGAAATAATTGGCAGGCCGGGCCACAAGTTAATTGATAAGTAGATGATGGCTGCTACATTGAGTTGACATTGGAATAGTCGCCACATTACGAATAGATAAAAGGAGTCAACCTGTAGTTTACAGTGCTTACTTAAGAGGATATTCCGGATGTTATGTTGTGTTAGGAGTTAAGATAGAAAAAGATAGAAAGTTGTGAGGGGAGAGAATAAATGGTACGGTCAGTGTTCTAAGTTAAGAAATTAGTCTGTAGTTAACAGATATACATATGTGACAGTGAAGTGTTTGGTTTTCTCGGTCATAGAAATACTGGAATGACTTGTATAAATAGATATGCGTTACGTTACTTAGTATGAGAGGCCAATGTTGGTGGGCCACTGTACGTAGTAATTTTAAGAGAGTTTTTTTTTGAAAATCGTGTGTTATTCACTCTGAGTTTTATGAGTCATGAGTCATATATAATATGTTTTTTTTTTGCTTGACTTGGTACTGTAAAATGATGGTTATTATTTGATTGTTTTATTGAGCCTAAGTTTCAATGCCTCATATATAATAAGTTTTTTTTCGTGATTTGGTCTTGTAAAATGATGGTTGTTGTTTGATTAATTGATTTAGAATAGGATGATTGTGTTCCTAGTATTTGGAGTAAAAACTATTGGTCCGTAAAAGTGTCCAATAGTGATAGGTAGTAATAGAATGTTTTATTCTGATTTGATAAAATGCATGTTATGTCATTTTAAAATGTGTTTTTTTCTTTAGATTAATTTGGGGGTATGACGTCTTGTGTTGATTTTATTTCGATTACATGAATGGTTTTGTATATTAAGTTACATGGTTAATGAATAAGTTATAAAGTTAGTTAAGTAAGTTTAATTTTCAAGTATATGGGGTTTTGTTTAAGGCTTTTCGTTCAGAAAAGAGTTAATAAAAACTACTGAGGGATAATATAGAGAAATATTCTCTTTGTCCACTGATATAAGGTTGGGGGAAGACTGTAAATGGCAGTATATAAGTATGGGATGTACGGGGGCAAGATATAGGTGCTGTGAAAAACCAGCGTTAATTATATTAAAAATGTTCATAGAATATGAACATGGGCTCGTGGTTAAAGGTGAGATAACGAAATATAGACAAGATTGTGGATGGCAATATAAATTTTGAATATATAAGGCTTGTGAAAACTTATGTCAAATTGTTTTATAGTGAACAAAGATCTATTTCATAAGGTGTATTTTAAAAAAAATTATTTTACAAAAAATTTTTTTTATTGGCAAGGGAGGTAAATGTGAGTGTCTTAAATATTCATTACTGTATGTAAATGTGGTCATGTTGAGTATTCATTCTTTATACTTCTCACTCGGTGCGCACCGCTTCTTTACTTTTTCTAACTACATTGTTTTTGTACATCCTGTGTTCTGGAAGAGTGAGGAATTTTATAAGGTCAAAAGGTACGATAACGATTTTACGAGCTGTTCTTATGATGTGTATATTTTATACAGGAAAATAAGGAGCCAAGAACGAGCCAGTAATATATAACTGTATAGTGGATAACTATGATAACTATGATAAATATATAACAGGGGAAAGAGTTGAAGAAATAGAATATTTACGTAAGTTGGAGTTGGTTTGGGGAGGATTAGAGGAACTGTGAGCAGTAAGGAAAAAGGGGAATAGAGTAAGGGGATTTGGAGTAAAGATTTTTTCCTTTATAGGAAAAAGTCTTTAGAAAACATGGGGAGGTGTAACAGAAGTAGAGTATTTAGTACCTAGTGGGAAAAGGCTACGGCACGGTTGAGCATCGGAGGAGAATGGGAAGAGAGATGCTCAAGTCGTGACGTAGTTGGTTGTCAGGGGGCAGTAAAGATCAGGGTCTGGACTTGGAAGGACGCCATCTTAATAGAACTGGTCACCATCAAGAAAATAAACCCTATTGATATGAAACCAAGTCTTTGTTAGTCCTTTACACTGTTACATGACCACCAGTAGTCATGGGTGGACCCCCTCGAGTTCCAATAATTTAATGGTTAGGAAGTAGGTTGCCGTAATTTTTGAAACATGGTGACTTCAACCTCAAGGCATTTATTTCTGGGGTCATCAAATTTAAGTGTTTTGTTTCGTGGAGGATCAAAAAATAAGTCAAAATCACTTTTCGCCCTTTGTTCTATAATTTCTGCTACTTCACATACAGCAGATGATTCAGAAGAAAGATTTAAATCTTTGATGAATGAAATAACAGTTGGAACAACAGACTTAGAAAACACGATCCAATCATTGGCCCATTTATTGGTGTCCACATTCCCGTTCTTCTTAGTAACAACTGACTTGACCATGTCTTCTATTTTGGCTTTAATGTCAACTCCAGTAAGGAATGCTGCACTAACTGCCAAAGAACTGCCGCGATATGGCCACAGTTTTTCTCCAATAATTTTCTGAAAGTTCTGACAATATTTCTTCACCATGCTGCTGGAAGTTTCTTCGCCAATATCAACAATAACTTTGTACAACCGATAGTCTAGGAGGAAGTATAGCAGCAAAATTAAATGAGATCTAGCACCATCAATTTCTAGTTTGTCAAAAAAAGTTTTGAATTTCTCATGCATGTACAGCATTCCTTTAATCTGAACAATATTCGGAATGTGGTTTAAGAATTCTTCATCATCTTCATTAAAGTAATGCGAGTAATTTTTTTAATGGGCATTGAAACGTTGGTAATATGATCGCATGCGCGCATTTGTTAATTTACCCGGTGTCCCACCACGAGATAAAGAATTGATACAAGCATATAAAGAAAAAGGAAGGATAAAAGGCTTTAAAAAAGGTTTCTAAAAAAAAGTTGCTATGACATGGCTACTGTCCCATGTGTCCCATGGGAAATACAAATGTTTGCTGTCCCGTCCCATCCCATCCCATCCCATGGGACGTTTCACATGGGATTCCACATCTTGAGATCCACAAAGGCAGGTATCAATTCGTGTGCTGACACCCTTCCGATAACGTTCTAAACAATTTTTACTTGCTGTCTTCCCCATCTCTCTTTTCCAAAAATCTTTCCAGACGTCACAATATGTGCTACTTTTTTGTCACAGAGCAATAACGCCTAAAACAATCAAACAAAATATAGAATTAACAATGAAGACGAAGAAGAAGAAGAAGAAGAAGAAGAAGAAGAAGAAGAAGAAGAAGAAGAAGAAGAAGAAGAAGAAGAAGAAGAAGAAGAAGAAGAAGAAGGAAGAAGAAGAAGAAGAAGAAGAAGAAGAAGAAGAAGAAGAAGAAGAAGAAGAAGAAGAAGAAGAAGAAGAAGAAGAAGAAGAAGAAGAAGAAGAAGAAGAAGAAGAAGAAGAAGAAGAAGAAGAAGAAGAAGAAGAAGAAGAAGAAGAAGAAGAAGAA
>JACEFZ010022748.1:150000-167500 GCA_014155875.1 Cepaea nemoralis
CAACTGGCAAGGTCAAGGAGAAGACGAGAGGAAAATACCTGGATGGCCTGGCCACGTGGCATGGACGAGACAGGAACACTGAGCTGATCCACGACTCTGGTGATCGAGTGAAATGGCGAGTCATGACCGCCCACGCTTTCCGGCATGGCACAGTATTGATTGATTGATTGTAAGTGAACATCTAGGAAAACAGCAGGATGGGAAAATGGCTGCCGCTTCCACCGAAGATGGGCTGTGTGGTTTCGTGGAGGACTTTTGTGTTGGCACTCTGGCGACGGCATTGTTGAACATCTGAAAACGGAACAGACAACATCTAGAGGTGTCTAGACTGTGTAGGTGAACATCTAGGAAACATCCGGATGGGAGAATGACTGCTGATTCCTTCAGAGATGAACTGGGTGTTTCGTGGGGGACTATTGTGTTGACATTCTGGCGGCGGCATTATGCACAGTGTATCTGTGCGGGCTGTTGTTTGTCGAGACTCCTGTCTTTTCCACTTTTCACATTGGGCAGTGGGGAGCGTTTCGTGTGATATTCACTGGTACAGGAACGGAGCATAATGGGGATGACCCGTTGCTGTGAAGTTGGAACTGCAACTAACTAACTAACTAACTAACTAACTACCTACCTACCTAACATATATAAAATTAAAAGGGGGTGTATATGGAAAACTACTATATATAAGCTCATGGCAGATAGGGAAAGTCATTTAAGGCGTTTAATCAGCCCATGGCACTTGATCAGTAAATGGTGTCTCCTGGAAGCCAATATATTGAGAACCAGTCCACTACTGGTCTCAGGTGAACCAACAAGTTGAGAACTCCAACTGGAAAGGAAATTCGCTGTGTACAACCATCTGCAGACGACAACCTCTAAATTCTGGACGAATAAAGTAGAGCTGTCTATTGCACTTATGTTCTCATACTGTAAACAGCTTTACTGGCTGACTTTACGTATCAACATCGTGTTTATCCAAGCGTGATGGATTTATATATTTTTTTTAAAAGATGTTTTCAATAGTAGGGTTTATCATACGGGTGAAATAACAGCTGGGGAACCTGATAACTTTCAATTCAAAGTATATCGGACTGCTGAAACAAGGATAACTATAGAAATTGACACGTTTCAACTCAGAGTTTATCATACAGCTGAAACAAGGGCAGCTGTGGAATTTGCCAGTGTTATAGTGTATCATACACTCAAAACAAGGACAGCTATAGAATTCGACAAGTTTCAGAGTATATCACACACCTAACACAAGGACAACTGTAGAATCTGACAAATCCGGGAAGGTTAATCCGGTCAACAAATGCCCGCAGAAGTCGGATGTGTCGGCCTAACGGCGCAAGAACGCAGCTCTGCTGTAAACAGGCACAACGCAATCACGTCCGGGAAAAAAGTCCGGATGAACGCAGAAGAAGAAGAATCTGACAAATTTCAGAATGAATCACAGAGCTGAAACAACGAAAACTTTGGAATTCTGCAACTTTCATTTCAAAATATATAATACAGCAAAAACAGGGATAACTGGACTTTGACAAGTTTCAACTCATAGTATATCATACAGCAGAAACAATGACAACTGCAGAGTTTGACAAGTTTCGACTCAAATTACAGTATATCAAACAACTGAAATAAGGACAACTGTAGAATTTGACAAGTTTCAATTCAAAGTATATCAAACAACTGAAACAAGGACAGCTATAGAATGTGACAAGTTTCAGGGTATGTCATACAGCTGAAACAAACTGTACTGTGGAATTTGACAACTTTCCACCATAGATATATATCATATAGCTGAACCAACGACAACATTAGTGGCAGCTTTCAATCTATGTATTAGGAACGTTCATTTGAACCTGTTCCAGTGGCTTTATTACAAAAGCATGAAAGAAACATTACCAGGTGTGGTAGAATTAAACAAAGCATTCATTTTGAATGAATGTAGCCGAGGGGAAAGGACAAGGGAAAGACTGATGTTTTCTTTGCTACGGTGCTAAGAGGTACAGAGTAATTCTGACTTCGCTATGGCCAAAGAAGAAAAGGAGTAAAAAGTGAGAGAACCACCCTCAACTGACACCAAACAAAAAAGATGATAGTCATTGGGCAAGAATATACGAGATTTTGGACAATAACTGTCATATTTGATACCCAGACTGTGAGTTAAGGTGTTAGGTTGTGGTAGAGATAGTGGTTGTAAAAAGTAAAAGGGACTAAACAAAAAAATCAAGGACAGTACAAAAATAGCTCTTTATTTATCAACTACTACAACTTTTGTGACAATTTGTGTTCAAGCACATTGAATAATACATTTTCAATAACAGACAACTGCAGACATCAAACATCATCAGGGTGGCCACTATTCAGTCACCAGAACTTAAGACAACAGGGTACACCAGGTACCACAACACAGGTGTTCCAAACAGTAGCTGAGTAGAATGACACAATAAAGGACTTTGACTCATACAACAATAAGGCACTGCAAAAACATAAGTTACACAACATAAATCTTAAGACGCAACATAAACAAAAGAGTTGTGACACAAATTACTACCCCACCATGAATCCAGGCGTGCTGACACTATCTAGTCAGCCACTCCATGAACCCAGGCATGCTGACACTATCTAGTCAGCCATTCGGTTTTACGAAGGCATTAGTTGACCACAGATCAACTCAGGGAATTTTCTCCACATCACAATACTTAAACAAAAAGCAGGACAGCCGTTTGTTTTCACCAACCGGCCCGGGCAACAGCTGACAAAGAATTCACAAGTTGCTTTGTTACAAGTTTTGTTTCCGGTGCTGTCTAGATTTTTACATTAAACAGGCCAAACCAAGACTCATCGATTTGGCTCTGTTACATGAAGTATGCACCATGGGTTGATCAGGAAAAGTTGCCGTAGGCATTCAGGCAAGCATTCTATTGCTTAGGAAGGCGGCGAATGCAGTTCGCAAAAAAAAAAAAAAAAAAAAAAGAATTGAGGTTGCTCACTGAACCAAGTGTTTACCGCGTTCATTACGCCTGCATTTGTGTGAAATTGTTGCCCCTTGAGAGCTTTATTTAGAGGTCCGAACACATGAAAATCACATGGTGACAAATCAGGACTATAGGCTGGATGTTACAGAATTTTCCACTTCTTTCTTGCTAATGCTTCCTGCACAATCTTTGCGACATGCGGACGAGCATTATCGTGCAACAAAATCACACCGCGAGAAAGCATGCCGGGTAGTTTATTCTTGGTGGCTTTTGGCAGCTTATTTAGTGTTTGCAAGTAGTGGGTAGAGTTGATGTTGACACCAGCTTCTTTAAAGTCGGCCAACAATAGCCCTTCATGGTTTAAAAACAAAATGTGTTCAGCATAACCTTACCAGCAGAAACCTGTAACTTGAATTTTTTGGCTTTTGGTGATCCGGCATGCTTCCATTGCATGCTCTCTCTCTCTTTTGCTGCTCGGCTTAAAGTGGTGACACCATGATTCATCGCCTGCCACTATGTGGAAGAGAAATTCATCACCCTCAATTCTGTAACGCAGCAAGTGGTTCAAACACCATCCCATGCGTTCCTCTTTTTGGTGGTTGGTCAACATCCGTGGTACCCACTGTGTACACACCTTCCGCTATTGCAGTTTCTTTCGAATGACCTTTTGAATTGTCCCAAATGACACATCAAAGTCTTTCGCTAGCGAACGCATGCTTCGACATCGGTTCATATGTACTGCTGCATCAATTTTGGCTACGGTTGTTTTTTTTTGTTTTTTCTTGCAACAATATGCGCTTGACCCGGCCGTCAAAGATCTGTCGTGAACTGACGTCCTTTCCGAAACATTCGAGCCCAGCCTGTCACTGTTGTCTTCTATATACATTTGTTACCGTACGCTGCCTGCATTCTTCAATGAATGTCCACTGGTCGACATCCTTCAAATGAAAGAAACTTAAACACCGCTCTTTGAGCTTCTTTGGACGGATTTTGGATCACCCCGGCCATTTCCTCAACGGTCAGAAACAGAACTTATGCATCATGGGAAGATAAGCACGTGCTCTTTTATTAAATGGTCAGTACTTATCACATGACTATGACATGATCATGTTACGCGTACGCAATTACGCGCGGTGCGGCACGAACGGATTTCAAATGAATGCCTCTTAATATCATATAGCTGAGTCAGGAACTGTGGAATTTGACAACTTTCAACCCCAGAGTTATCATAAAATTGAAACAAGGACAAATATTGTGATAGCTTAAAAATGACAGATATATCATACAGCTGAACTGACAGCTTTATAATTTGACAACTTTCAACCCTAGAGTTATTTTACAGTTGAAACAAGGGCAAATATTGTGATAGCTTTCAACTACAGATATATCATACAGCTGAACTGACAGCTTTATAATTTGACAACTTTCAACCCTAGAGTTATTTTACAGTTGAAACAAGGGCAAATATTGTGATAGCTTTCAACTACAGTTATATCATACAGCTGAACTGACAGCTTTATAATTTGACAACTTTCAACGACAGATAATCCATACATCTGAACAGACAGTTTTATAATTTTATAACTTTCAACAACAAATTAATTTGACAACTTTCAACGACAGATATACCATGCATCTAACTGACAGTTTCATAATTTGACAACTTTCAACGACAGATATCTAATACAGGGGAACTGACAGCTTTGTAATTTGACAACTTTCATCTATCCTTCCGCTGGAACAGAGACAAATATAGTAGCGGCTTTCAATTCAGGTGTATCTTAAAAATGAAATAACAGCTGTGGTACTTTAATATTTACGTTCTAGGTATATCCAACTGAAACAACAATTGTGGCATTTGAGAAATTTCAACTCAGAGTAATTCATACATCCGAAACAAAACTTACTGTGGCATTTGACTATTTTCAACTATAAATTTATCACACCTGAAACAAAGATAACTATTAACTTGATAACTTCCAGCTATAGGTATATCATACAGCTGAAACAAAGACAACTATAAACTTGATAACTTCCAACTTTAGGTATATTATACAGCTGAAACAAAGACAACTATAAACTTGATAACTTCCAACTTTAGGTATATTATACAGCTGAAACAAAGACAACTATAAACTTGATAACTTCCAACTTTAGGTATATTATACAGCTGAAACAAAGACAACTATAAACTTGATAACTTCCAACTTAGGTATATTATACAGCTGAAACAAAGACAACTATAAACTTGATAACTTCCAACTATACGTGTATCATACAGCTGAAACAAAGACAACTATAAACTTGATAACTTCCAACTTTAGGTATATTATACAGCTGAAACAAAGACAACTATAAACTTGATAACTTCCAACTTAGGTATATTATACAGCTGAAACAAAGACAACTATAAACTTGATAACTTCCAACTATACGTGTATCATACAGCTGAAACAAAGACAACTATAAACTTGATAACTTCCAACTATACGTATATCATACAGCTGAAGCAAAGACAACTATAAACTTGATAACTTCCAACTATAGGTATATCATACAGCTGAAACAAAGACAACTATAAACTTGATAACTTCCAACTATAGGTATATCATACAGCTGAAACAAAGACAACTATAAACTTGATAACTTCCAACTTTAGGTATATCATACAGCTGAAACAAAGACAACTATAAACTTGATAACTTCCAACTTTAGGTATATTATACAGCTGAAACAAAGACAACTATAAACTTGATAACTTCCAACTTAGGTATATTATACAGCTGAAACAAAGACAACTATAAACTTGATAACTTCCAACTATACGTGTATCATACAGCTGAAACAAAGACAACTATAAACTTGATAACTTCCAACTTTAGGTATATTATACAGCTGAAACAAAGACAACTATAAACTTGATAACTTCCAACTTAGGTATATTATACAGCTGAAACAAAGACAACTATAAACTTGATAACTTCCAACTATACGTGTATCATACAGCTGAAACAAAGACAACTATAAACTTGATAACTTCCAACTATACGTATATCATACAGCTGAAGCAAAGACAACTATAAACTTGATAACTTCCAACTATAGGTATATCATACAGCTGAAACAAAGACAACTATAACTTGATAACTTCCAACTATAGGTATATCATACAGCTGAAACAAAGACAACTATAAACTTGATAACTTCCAACTTTAGGTATATCATACAGCTGAAACAAAGACAACTATAAACTTGATAACTTCCAACTATAGGTATATCATACAGCTGAAACAAAGACAACTATAAACTTGATAACTTCCAACTTTAGGTATATCATACAGCTGAAACAAAGACAACTATAAACTTGATAACTTCCAACTTTAGGTATATTATACAGCTGAAACAAAGACAACTATAAACTTGATAACTTCCAACTATACGTATATCATACAGCTGAAACAAAGACAACTATAAACTTGATAACTTTCAACTATAGGTATATCATACAGCTGAAACAAAGACAACTATAAACTTGATAACTTTCAACTATAGGTATATCATACAGCTGAAACAAAGACAACTATAAACTTGATAACTTCCAACTATACGTATATCATACAGCTGAAACAAAGACAACTATAAACTTGATAACTTCCAACTATACATATATCATACAGCTGAAGCAAAGACAACTATAAACTTGATAACTTCCAACTATAGGTTTATCATACAGCTGAAACAAAGACAACTATAAACTTGATAAATTCCAAATTTAGGTATATCATACAGCTGAAAAAAAGACAACTATAAATTTGATAACTTCCAAATTTAGGTATATCATACAGCTAAAATAAAGACAACTATAAACTTGATAACTTCCAACTATAGGTATATCATACAGCTGAAACAAAAACAACTATAAATTTGATAACTTTCAACTATAGGCATATCATACAGCTGAAACAAAGACAACTATAAATTTGATAACTTTCAACTATAGGTATATCATACAGCTGAAACAAAGACAACTATAAACTTGATAACTTCCAACTATAGGTATATCATACAGCTGAAACAAAGACAACTATAAACTTGATAAATTCCAAATTTAGGTATATCATACAGCTGAAACAAAGACAACTATAAATTTGATAACTTCCAAATTTAGGTATATCATACAGCTAAAACAAAGACAACTATAAACTTGATAACTTCCAACTATAGGTATATCATACAGCTGAAACAAAGACAACTATAAATTTGATAACTTTCAACTATAGGCATATCATACAGCTGAAACAAAGACAACTATAAATTTGATAACTTTCAACTATAGGTATATCATACAGCTGAAACAAAGACAACTATAAACTTGATAACTTCCAACTATAGGTATATCATACAGCTGAAACAAAGACAACTATAAACTTGATAACTTTCAACTATAGGTATATCATACAGCTGAAACAAAGTCAACTATAAATTTGATAACTTTCGACTATAGGTATATCATACAGCTGAAACAAAGACAACTATATATTTGATAACTTTCAACTATAGGTATATCATACAGCTGAAACAAAGACAACTATAAACTTGATAACTTCCAACTATAGGTATATCATACAGCTGAAACAAAGACAACTATAAACTTGATAACTTCCAACTTTAGGTATATTATACAGCTGAAACAAAGACAACTATAAACTTGATAACTTCCAACTTTAGGTATATTATACAGCTGAAACAAAGACAACTATAAATTTGATAACTTTCAACTATAGGCATATCATACAGCTGAAACAAAGACAACTATAAACTTGATAACTTCCAGCTATAGGTATATCATACAGCTGAAGCAAAGACAACTATAAACTTGATAACTTTCAACTATAGGTATATCATACAGCTGAAACAAAGACAACTATAAACTTGATAACTTTCAACTATAGGTATATCATACAGCTGAAACAAAGACAACTATAAACTTGATCACTTCCAACTATAGGTATATCATACAGCTGAAACAAAGACAACTATAAACTTGATAACTTCCAACTTTTGGTATATTATACAGCTGAAACAAAGACAACTATAAACTTGATAACTTTCAACTATAGGTATATCATACAGGCTGAAACAAAGACAACTATAAACTTGATAACTTCCAACTTTTGGTATATTATACAGCTGAAACAAAGACAACTATAAACTTGATAACTTTCAACTATAGGTATATCATACAGCTGAAACAAAGACAACTATAAACTTGATAACTTCCAACTTAGGTATATTATACAGCTGAAACAAAGACAACTATAAACTTGATAACTTCCAACTATACGTGTATCATACAGCTGAAACAAAGACAACTATAAACTTGATCACTTCCACCTATAGGTATATCATACAGCTGAAACAAAGACAACTATAAACTTGATAACTTTCAACTATAGGTATGTATGTAATTGTCTGTCATTTACTACCTATATTGTACCTTGCGCTGTATAGTATGACACGGAGGGTGGGGGAGGGGGGTCTTGAGCCTGAGGAATTAAGGCCATCTGGCGAACTGTACAGGTTGGAGTGTTCTTTTTGCCCCCGACATAAAAAATAAAACTCCACACCTTACCATGGATTCGAACCCCTGTCTCTTGAAGGAGAATCCAGCATTCTAGCCACTCGCCCAGCCGCTCCTCACACGGCTGACATAACAGCTGGGGAATTCGATAACTTTCAGTTCAAGGTATATATTATAACACAGCTGAAACAACGAGTGCCTGGAAAATGTTAATGAAAACAGAACATTACATACAAATATAAAAAGACAAACAATATTCTTTGGTTAAGACAGAATGAGTTAAATTATAAGTGTAAGTGACGGATGATTCTTCCATCGTCCTCCGACAATCAGCAGCTGACAGATGTGCGTGTAAACAGCAGCCGTTTCAGTTACCGGAACCGGAAATTGTCTCAGCAACCACGTGTGTCTGCCGGCTATAACTAAAAGGGGTTCTGCGATAACCGCACACAGGTCGCTGTGCACGTCATTTGTATGTACAATGTAGACAACAATCAGCCATATATCTCCACTTTGCCTATGAGCATGGCAAACAGCCGCTTTATGAATGAAGCCGGCTGTTGTAGTTGCTGGCATTCACTACCGGTCTCTGTGGCTGGGGGCTTGCGAATGCGGTTTGTGAGCCCGTATACCCGGGTTCGAAACACAGCGGTGCTGGGTATTTTTTTCGAGAATAGGTATAAGAGCCGGTCGTTCAGAAAGCAATGGCAAACTACTGAACGTAAAATTTGCCCAGAAATCACGAACAGCGAAAATGCTGGGGTTAACTATTGTGTCCTGTGAAGGACATGCAACTTAATTCCCTAAATACGCATACAAATACACACACACACACACACACACACACACACACACACACACACACACACACAAATATATGCACACATATATACACACACCCTTTTTTTTTTGGTTTTAAACTGGGGGAGGGGGCCCTGGAAATCTCGATAAATGAAACCCATAAGCGGACACTATCCCATTGTTTATGTTTCTCCTGGACACCGCAAGGTACAAGAGCAACAAGATCAGATGAGATTAGATGTTGGCATTCAGCTCAAGCATGGTACAGACACGTGACACTACTTCTAGTACACAGGAATGATATTATTTGCGTGTCGATTAGCTTTAACTATTACCAGTGTCCCTCGCTATCGCGCGAACCCACTCCGACTTATGAGGTACTAGTAATTTTCGTCCCCAAGTTAAGGACGAGAAGTCAACATTTTAGTCCAACTGACCGGTGAAGATATCAATTCACAATTGAAGCAAGAAAAAGAGTGTTGAAGTGCTACATAGAATCTGTACTTTTGCATGGATATGAAGTGTGGCACAATGAGCAGTCAGGCTGAAAAACATCTGATGGCTGTGGAAATGTGGTTTCTGAGGAAAATGCAAAGAATACTATGGACAGACAGAAAAACCAATGAACAAGTCCTTCAAGAAACAAAAGAAGATCGTGAACTGATTAGAGACATTAGACGTAGCAGTCACAATGTATTATGCACAGTGTACCTGTGTGGGCTGTTGGCTTGCCGACACTCCTGTCTATTCCATAGTTCACATAGGGCAGTGAGGAGCATTTTGTGTGATATTCACTGGCACAGGAACGGAGCAATATGGGGACAACCCGTTGCCGTGAAGCTGGAACCGCGACTAACTAACTAACTAACTAACTAGTCACAATTGTTTGGGCATGTTATGAAAAGAGGTGACTGGGAGAACTTGGTGACGACTGGCAAGATCGAAGGGAAGAGACCAAGGGGAATACCTAGAAGTAAATACCTGGATCGCATGGCTACGTGGCATGGTCGAGACAGCAACACGGAGCTGATCCACGACTCTGGTGATCGAGTGAGATGGCAGAACATGACCGCCCACGCTTAATGGCATGACACATGATCGATGGATGGACCGGTGAAGGGACTCAACCTGCTATCTCAAAATCAGCAGTTCAAGAACTAGTACTCTACTCCATTCGGCCTCGCTGACCATGCATCTTAGGCGTGCAAAAGGGAACGCCATTTAATGTATTTGCATTATTTCAAGCTGAATTGATCTGAAAACCAAAGTCGATTTTCTTGTAAAATCCCGCCTCGAGGTGAATTCAAACCTTTACCACCGCGCCGACAACAACAACAACAACAACAACAACAACAACAACAACAACAACAACAACAACTACAACAACAACAACAAAGCTTTATTTTCTAAGGGTTAAGAATTGGGCACGCAATCCCGTCTTACACTCGACAAGCAAACGAGCTAGCCCCTACACCACCTCCAGCCCCATCAGTGTTGACATTAATTGCTAGAAAATGGCCAACCAGCAACTCCCAAATCTGGCTTCCCAGCTCTCACGTCCCACAAACCTACAACAGCATCTTTGCTTTGGTTGTTGTCCTTCCAAGAAATGCCCTCCGTAAAATCCCACTTTGTACTCGGAGAAACAACGGACGGTAAGCTGCAAGAAACTCGCAGGCCAACATTTCTTTCGCAGCCAAACACGACCGACCGAAACCAAACACGGGCGACTGTGGGAAAGTTGACAAACCCAGGCCAGTCCAAGACAGGAGGAATCCTTAAGAACATGCAGTGTTCAACCTTTTGGACATTATCGCTTGTTGGTCAAATCTAAGTCAAACAAACATAACGGGAAAACAGAAGCCGGGGGAAGCCTGAGACGATCCCGCAACCAGCTGGGGGGAAAATGCCACATGTGTGAAACAGATATGTGACCTTGCTGACCTGCAGCCGTGACTACAGTGGTTCCCAAGCCTTTGATGCATGAGACGTGCTGGTTCCCCGCCGATCGGCGCGGGTACTGTGGGAAAGTACGAAACAAATCAACTGTTTAATTGACTATTTAATTGCCATAGGATGATCAATAGTCTTAAGCGGCTGCCCGTATCTTCAATGGGCAGTAGTTTCATACAGTAGTTTTCCCTATGCAATCCACTTTAAGGTGATATATAATACGACATGTCTGCCACCATATTAACAATATTTAAGTCATAACTGTGATACCCCCCCCCCTTCCCCACCCCCCCCACTTCCCATTTTCCGCCATCAATTTTTGTTTGTCCGGACCCACTTTTGTTTCACACTGAACTGTTCAACACCAACAACACAGAACATGGGTTGCACAATTTATTCAGAAAGAGGGGAAACCCTTTAAGGCCACTAAGACAGTGCATACATAAACACATATGTATTGTTTGGCGCTCATAGGAGTAAAAGAAGGACGTAAAGATTAGACGACGCACTGACAACATAAAAATTGAAATCTATAGTTACGGACCGGGATTCAAACCTGTCACTCCCAACGACGAAGGCACCTCGCTGCAGGAACAAATGTACTTCGACGCATGACCATCTTGTCTAGTCTCTACTTCTTTCTTCTGCTATGAGTTAAAAACAATACATATGTGTTTATTTATGCGCAATTTAATTGCCTTGCATATTTCGCTGCATCTCGTCGCGTGCATACTTCAGGTGATTTGGATTCTGATAGCCTTATGTCGATTTTTAACAATGTCCAGAAAGCAAAGTACTGAACGTAAACATGCCCAGGAAATCACAAACAATCAAACAGTCTAAGGTTGATTGCGGCGTCCTGTAAAGACATGCAACTAGCTGTTTACCCTGAGTGGGGTCGGCGTCAGTGGCTGGGGGTAGAGAACGCAGGTTCACATTCCAGACTTACTGGTTGGAAGTATGTATAGACGTCCGTTTAAAACGAGAACAAAAACAGAAAGCATTTATAATACGGGAAACCCTTAACCATAGAAGAAAGGAAAAACAAAACAAGAGGAGTTTAATTATAGCAAAACTAGAGCTACGAATGCCTGAGTCCAGTAAACATACACAGACGATAATAAAGAAGTTACCATGCGATGAGCAAGCGGGCTTCCCATCAAACAGATCCGGTCGACCAGATAACCACATTAACAGTAATAACGCAGCAAAGTACTGAACTAATTAGGCCACTGGTTATTGGATTCGTGGATTACGAAAATGCCTTTGACAGAATTGATAGCGAATCCCTTTGGAGTTAGTGCGGCACTATGGGCCTATAAGATCCAACGGAAAATTATTCACTTAACTGAATAATTACCATGGGATGATAAATCATCTTATTCAAACTTCCGGTAACCGCCATGGGCTTATAAATCAAACTATGTTTAAAATATCAAAATAGTAGTTTGTCCCTATGCGACTTCCTTTAACTTGGTATATAATACAACATGTCTGCTACCATATTAACAACTTTTAAGTCATGACAGTGAAACACCACTACTTCCCATTTTCCTCCATCAATTTTTATTTGGTCCAAACCTACATTTTGTTTTCCACTGAAACGATTATTAAGGGCAACAACCGCCCGCAGCTGTGTTTCAAATTGCGGTATTCGGGATTGCGAGATGCGCTCGTAACACCTTCGACGCCGTGCCAGTGATGAGATGGCAAGAATATGGAGAGGCCTGAATGAGATATCAGAAGAGAGGACGGCTTGAAGTAAGTTCACAGAGGTCCTCTGCAAAGAGATGTCACGTGTGCAATTGTAGCTTATGACTGATTGGCACCTTGCCGTCTCGACAGACGATAGTTTTTAACATAGAGTTATACCTCTCCATAGCATAACGCTCGGAATGAATTTAGAGACTACTAGCTGACCCGGCCCGGCTTCGCCCAGGCCCTGGCGGGGATCTATCTATCTATCTATCTATCTATCTATCTATCTATCTATAGCCAGGGGACTTAACCTAAGAACTACTAAAAGTTATGTCCCTTTATATAAATTTTCTTTTGTTAAGTCAGGTAATTACAAAATTAAATTTTAGTAAGTAAATAGCTGATTGTACAGTACCAAACTATGACAGTTGGCTGCACGGGAATGAAAAGAAAATATGTAAAAATTTCATCTCAATCGGATGGACCGTTATCGAACGCATCAAATACACCCCAACCCACCCACATACATACATTCTATTTTATATATATATATATATATATATATATATATATATATATATATATATATATATATATATATATATATATATATATATATATATATATATATAGATGTATTGCCCATGCAGCATGATCCCTCTCTCGGCCTGTCTAGTTTACTCAATAGAAAGGGTAACACCAATATATGTGGAATAAGACAAGCTACAGAAATTGCCAGATCAGCAAAGCAATGTTCTAATTGTCTGCCTATCGGAGCTTCCATACTAGTCCAGTTAGCGACCTAGGCTTAGGGCCTGGTCTGCCCTGCCCTGAAATTTAGTCTTTAGGTTGCATTTCCTCGCACTAGGTTAAGGCTCGTGCCATCCCAATTGCGCTGTTGTAGACTATGTATGTGTTAGCTAGTTACATATTCTTTACATGACGTCGCATTCAACCCCAGCATTTCTTGGCTGTTTATTATTTCTTGGCAAATTTACGTTCAGTTGTTTGCCATTGCTTTCTGAACGACCGACACTCACACCATTTTACGAAAACCAACGAAAGTATTCTACTTCTATATACAATATATGTGTACGTATTGACTAATACTAAAACACTGCAGACATACAGAGTTGAGACATATTGTACATACTCAAACTTGCGACTTGTGCTACCAAATTCGAGATCTGTATTAAAAGACCCTAGCCATCTGTTCCCAGACATGTACTCGACGCATGTACTTAAGACTTGTGCCAAAATATTTTAAGCCAGAGCTACAATTTTGAGGGGAAATTCACAGACAATGTTGGCTCGCTACCATAACACTACTCCTGTGGCCAAAATGGCTTCTTCATTTTAAACAGTTCATTACAACAAGGACATAATGATAAAGCGAGCAGCAACGAAGACACAAGAAATACACAGTTAAGGATAAATAAACAACTTGCCAACGTGTTCTGTCCGCGCATCCAAGAGATAAAGAATATAGACTACAAATGGCCTACTTCGTAATTGGTCTTAATTAGGCTAATCAACGTGTTTCCGGTTTAAATTTTCATTGGCTGAAGATTTTTGGGTGAGCCGGAACACCAGCCAGGCAAATGTATGATTCATACAGCCAATGTCTGGTTCGTTCAATCAATGTCTGGTTCGTACAGAAAATGTCTGGGTGCAGTTTGTAGGAATGCCTAGTGATAATATATATATATATATATATATATATATATATATATATATATATATATATATATATATATATATATATATATATATATATATATATATATATATATATATATATATATGTTGCGTATCCCCCACGGGACGTTGCAGTCAACACCAGTATTTTTCAGTTGATGTTGATGTACTAGGCAAGTGTTACGTTCAGTAGTTTGCCATTGCTTTTCTGAACGATCGGCTCCCATACCAGCACGTTATAACGCAACGCGATACGGTCTGCTGCACAAATCAGTCCCAGCTGAGCTTCGAACGCCTGATACCTGGCTCACGAACCACGTTCGCAAGCCTTTAGCCACGAAGCCGGTTATATTCTAGGTGGTAGTAATTTGATGGTGGGTTGGTTGATTGATTATTTTTTTTTTTTTGGTTGGCTGGTTGATTGTTTGGTTGGTTGGTTGGTTGGTTGAAAGGTTGTTTGGTTGATTGGTTGGTTGGTTGGTTGAACAGTTGGTTCGTTGATCGGTTGGTTTATTGGTTGATCGATTGGTTGGTTGATTGGTTGGTTGGTTGGTTGGTTGCTAGGATGGATAGTTGGTTGGATGGATGAATGGATGGTTGGTTGGTTCGTTCGTTCGTTCGTTCGTTCGTTGGGTGGGTGGTTTGGTGGTTGGTTAGTTGGGTAGTTGGGTGCTTGACTACGTGGGTTAGCGGTTGGGTGGATGGTTAGATGGTAGGTTGGTTGATTGGTTGTTTCGGTAATTAGTTCATTTATTAACTGATTGATTGGTTTATGAGTTGTTGTTTTTTCTCTTGTTACTCGATTGATTGGTTAGTTCATTCGGTTTTTTTTGTTTTTTTTTTGTTTTATGTTCAGTAAACTGTTCGTTCTTTCTTTCGTACTTTGGTTCATTCGTTCGTATGTAGTTAATTAATTCATTCTTTTATTCCTTAGTTCGTTCCTTCGTTCATTCCTTCTTTCGTTCGTTTATTAGTGCATTTCGTTATTTCGTCATTTGGTTCGTTAGTTAATTCGTTCGCTCGTTAGTTCGCGATTACGCCAGACATACGATTGTGACTTGTGCTAATGTCAAAGCTCTTCTTGGTTTTATGTCTTTCTATTTGAATATCCTGATCTGTTCCAGACAAGGACAGTAAGGTTACAAAAATTCTATGGCACAATTAGTATTAATTATGTAAGAGATAACTAATGTCGAAAGCGAGGAGAAACCTGTTATCTACCACAAGTTAATGCGTGAGTGCAGGAGATATTAACATACAAAGGGATGTAACACTTTGTTGAGGGAGGTAACAGCGATAAAATATAATTTAACATTCAACAAAGCGAATCTTTTGCGAACAAAACAGACATGATAATTTAAAATTACCGTGGTAGACAATTCGAATTATTGTGTGAATATGTGCGTTGTATATGTCAACTTGAGGGATTTATCTTATTGCTTTAGTTGTGTGAATTCTACAGGTACCTGACGAGATGTAGTGAAATATGCCAGTGCAACCTATTTATTATGTCTTCTGTTCAAATTTAAATGTGTTTCGTTGGAAGTCAGCATGGCCGAATGGATAAGAAGGCTGTTTCTTAAATATCCACGGTGCTGATGCCGAGGTAGCGGGTTCAACCCCTATACCTGTCAGTTGGACTAAAATGTTGACGTCTCGTCCTTGAATTGGGACTTAAATTACAAGTACCTCAGAATTAGTCCGATGGCGAGCGCACTGGTAATAGTGAGAGCTAACCCACACGCAAAATCAGTCCAGTGCACTCACTAGCAGTAGCACGTGTAGGGATTACGCTTGAGTTCAAAGCGAGCGAACGAGAAAAAAATTAATTGCTTTAAGGCGAAGACCTGGTTAACTCTTTGTATGCCTGGTCCACTGTCACCGAGAAGTAGTTATTCGACCGTCCAGAATATTAGTGCAAACGGATTTTTGTAAAGTCACATGATGATGATGATGATGATGATGATGATGATGATGATGATGATGATGATGATGATGATGATGATGATGATGATGATGATGATGACGATGGTGATGAAGACGAAGGCGATGATGAGGAACACCTATTATGGTATACTGTCCATTGACAGTGGGGTAGTGGATCGGACGTCTTGCCGTCCGAGATTGTCTGCTTGGTTTCTTTCCTGATTTACCCTCCGGAAAACTAAGTTTTATCTAATTCAGTGCGATGGATAATATTTTGCCACATGTGACTTCTCATTTGGACAGAAGGACGATATATGGCCATACTAGGGTCATCATTTTATTTGTTTCGCTTCGAGGTATCTTCCCCAATTTCAATGCTCAGTGAACGGAAATTTACATTACAATACTTGTTCATTGATTGTGCGCCATATTTGGTCCAAACTTACTATTTATTTTACTCTGAACCAGTTAACTCTTAAGCCTCGTGCACTAACTTGCAGGTAGACTGAGCCCCGAAAATGGCTTGCTTCTATCGGAGAGAGGCTGGTATCGGGACCTTTCCGTCGACCCGGTATCATCTGCACATGTACAGGTCTTCACGGTACTCCTCTACCTCGTCAAGCCAAGAAACCTGCGAGGGGCGCACGACCAGTATTGAAAATTCACATCTGTGGAGGGGTATCAATCAGGTGCCGTCTCCACAATGATGTGTTGGCTGCAATGGATCTCCAACACTGTCAGTCACTCGCCCTGACTGTACATTCTGTCAGATTGATGTTCGTCCATCTCTTGCTGTTATGTTCCCACTTGTATCGCTGTCTACCTCTTGCTCGCTTGCCTTCAACCTTACCCTTCAGTATGGTTT
>JACEFZ010022748.1:172500-185000 GCA_014155875.1 Cepaea nemoralis
GTAGGAGCAGCAGTAGTAGTAGGAGTAGGAGCAGCAGTAGTAGTAGGAGTAGCAGTAGTAGTAGTAGTAGTAGTAGTAGTAGTAGTAGTAGTAGTAGTAGTAGTAGTAGTAGTAGTAGTAGTAGTAGTAGTAGTAGTAGTAGTAGGAGCAGCAGTAGTAGTAGGAGTAGCAGTAGTAGTAGAGTAGGAGCAGCAGTAGTAGTAGGAGCAGCAGTAGTAGTAGGAGTAGGAGCAGCAGTAGTAGTAGTAGTAGGAGCAGCAGTAGTAGTAGGAGTAGGAGCAGCAGTAGTAGTAGGAGCAGCAGTAGTAGTAGAAGTAGGAGCAGCAGTAGTAGTAGTAGAAGCAGCAGTATAGTAGGAGTAGGAGCAGCAGTAGTAGTAGTAGTAGGAGCAGCAGTAGTAGTAGAAGTAGGAGCAGCAGTAGTAGTAGAAGTAGGAGCAGTAGTAGTAGTAGGAGTAGGAGCAGTAGTAGTAGTAGGAGTAGGAGCAGTAGTAGTAGTAGTAGTAGGAGCAGCAGTAGTAGTAGGAGTAGGAGCAGCAGTAGTAGTAGGAGTAGGAGCAGCAGTAGTAGTAGGAGTAGGAGCAGCAGTAGTAGTAGGAGTAGGAGCAGCAGTAGTAGTAGGAGCAGCAGTAGTAGTAGGAGTAGGAGCAGTAGTAGTAGTAGTAGGAGTAGCAGCAGCATTTGTAGCAGGAGCAGGAACTTCAGCAGCGACTGAGACGTTTAATATGACCAGAGTATATCAGTATACTACTAGTAGTAGTAGTAGTAGTAGTAGTAGTAGTAGTAGTAGTAGTAGTAGTAGTAGTAGTAGTAGTAGTAGTAGTAGTAGTAGTAGTAGTAGTAGTAGTAGTAGTAGTAGTAGTAGTAGTAGTAGTAGTAGTAGTAGTAGTAGTAGTAGTAGTAGTAGTAGTAGTAGCTGGAGCATTGCACTAGAAATGACCTATGTATTACAAACTCCTTTTTTAAAACAAAAGAGATGCATAAGGTCCCATGGAAACATCCACGATCCGGCCATTGGCATCAGCTGGACTTCATTATCACACGGAGACAACATCTGAACCATATATAACAGTACAGATGACACGACAAGGCTGTGTATAGTGGATGGCTCGTGTCGAAATAGTTGACAAAGTCCCGACTATGATATAGGTATAAGTTTATTGAATGAAACAATACATCGTCAAACTGGTGATGTTAATTTTCAGACATCTTTGTTGTTCTTCTCATAGCCGAATCCCAAGTGACGCGTGAGCAACCCCTGGATACCTAAACCCATTCGTGCTCACGCGTTCACTAACTTTATTTCCCCATTAGTTAATGAATGCGCAGCATTCATTAACTCCTAACTACTCTTTCCAGCTCATCTAAATCCCATAACAGAGATACTATTATAATACCTCCCTTTTTCAACAAGACTTTTTCTCTGGAAAAGTCTCAACTCCAACCCTTAAACACTTAGCTCAATACTGAAATATTTCTCCTTCTATACCGATTCTACTCAACAATCCCTCAATCATATATTTCATAATTCAAATCTCATCCTCCTATTTCATCATAGCCAAACGCTAACCAGATACATATTTTATACAATGTCAGTAATACAAAACCCTACTATAAACTCTCTACAAAAACTCTCTATAAGCGAACCGCTTTTAAAGTGTCCATCTAAATTATGATTGACAAAAATTGAAGATATTTTCCTTATCTTTTTCTCACTTAATCACATTCTCACTATTCCAGGATAGACAGAAAAAAGTTTAGTTTAGATTGGTTTGGTGCGCACCGAAGAAAGTAAGAAAGTAAGAAAATAGTAAGAAGTAATCACATTTCTCTTCCCATGCATTCTCAAAACTTTATAAAATAAAGTTTTCAAAATTTATCTTCATTGCCGTCAATAATAATTTTTGTTATCAAAAAGTTATGTTAATCCAAAACTACAACCTTTTGTATTATTCACCTCGTCAAGTTCAACCATTCCTTCAAAACCTCCAGAGTCCACTTATTTAAATGCCAAAATTCAACCTGGCATTCCCCCCATATTCTCCCATTAAATGCTGTTCAACCCAGCTCCTATTTCAACCCCCATCTACCCAGTATCGCCCGTCATTCCCCTCATCCATGGCTTTCAATCCATGTATTTACATTACGAACCGTCCAATGTAGTCTCTAATTCAATCCCCCAAACCATTTTTAACCCCCATGTAATTATCAATTGTTGCTGACAACCCCAGCCACTTTTAAATATACTCCTCCACTATATACTGAGTTATTTCGCTAATCACCACAACTTCCCCCTTAACTCAATCATGTTTCACCCTCAATTTCTATTTATAAACGTTATACACGTTAAGCAACTCAACTTCAAGTCACAAAATTCATAAAACGAAGCATGGCCCTTACTCCATGTTTCATATTTTCTGTAAGCTCCCAAGAACAACTCTTCATTTTTTCCCATAACTGAACGTCAACCTAGAAATTATTTTAAACACACCCAGGGTAACTCAAAAAAAAAAGACAAAACCATAACTGTTTGTAAATTAAACTTAACTTAACTAATTTCTAACATATTTATAAACAAGGTAATTCTTATTCAACATACAAGACAATTCAAGTTAAAATATGAGTCAACCAAAATAAAACAACAGGATGTCATACCCCCCAGGTTTTGAACTGTTTATCCCCAACAATAAAACATGCATCAATTTAAATTAGAAGAAAATATCTAATGTTATCTACCACTACTGGTCTCTTTTACGGACCAGTAGTTTGTACTCAAAAACTAAACACAATAATCCTATTCTAAAATCAAATATTGACAATCATTTTACAGGACCAAATCAAGCAAAAATAATATAACATATTCAATCAACATTGGTCTCTTATACTAACCAATGAAATACATATCTATTCACCCAAGTTATGCCTATTCCGTTATAACAGATAAAACAAAACAACTCAATGCCAAGCATTACCCCAAAATATCAATATTTGTTCCCTCAACAAAAATCATTAATCAACAAATGACCGTACTTTTTCTAGGAGTCAATCAATACAATATTCTATCTTTTACAAAACTAACTCCTAACACATCACAATATTTGGAATATAAATCTAAACAACCACTGTAAACTACAGGTCAACTCATTTTATCTATTACTAGTGTGACGGCTTTCCCAATGTCATCTACCAGTCATCTATCTACTAATAGAACCTGTGGCTCGGCACACCAATTGTTTCCCCTAGATTTGCACCAAGAATTACTACAACTTCTTAATCATTACCGTTAACTACGGTATCTCCACCATGCTACATCCAACAAAATAAATGTCTATTTACTATCGACTCCACCAATACATTTACCTACTATATTTGTCAATAACTAATTCTAATTTTAAGTCTCTCGTCTACCCGACGCAACTAACACCTTACTCTCCTGCATGAGTACTTCCTAACATCTCACCACAACCACTCTAATCTATCCTCAAGTCTCTCTTAGCGTTCTTACACCGCGATGATAGTCAAACCAGTCACAATTATTGGAATACGTTCTCTAGTACTCTATTTATACTACTCTGACATTCATTTATCTAATCACATTCTCTTGCTTGCCTCACTCATCTTTCACTACTATTCCTATTTATCGGGACTCTATCAGAAACAATAAACAACACCGCACATGCCTAACGACAAATCTCACTCCGACTGGGCAAACCATATTCTCTCAATTCTCTGTATCAAGCATTCTTGCTTCGACATGCCTCTGCCAAGAATACTAAATTTGTTTTATAAAACGTCATTCAGAATGTTAACGCTCTTTCTGTCAGCTTGTCATAAAATTTCCATAAATTCCGTCTAACTTCAGACATTCCACACAAAAGACATCACTCCTTTCAGTCATCAGCCACTCTTCGCATATTCACACGGCATTCGTATTTTATGTTTTCACAGACAGTGATACACAACCTCGCTCTCATCTCACTACTATTCTCGCATCGCGACAACCTTACGTGCCTATACTTCAAAAAAAAACAATTTAGACGCCAATTCAACACTCCAGCAATCACTCACCACAGTCTAAGCGTGTCGATCTCCTCCACACACATTGACACAAGATATATCAACCGCGCAACTATTCCATTTTATCCATGTACTTCACTTAGACGGCGTCTCAAAACCTCACTCCTACTTCACTCATCGTGACGAACACCTGTTTGTCTACAGTTATACTCACGTACGAACAACGCATAACCTGACGAATTACTCAACAGGACTTTCACAATTCTACTGCTTTCTTATTTCATTCAATCATCATAATGCCACTATTCTCCGTCCTACTTAATTCTCAACGTCAAACTACTCTGACTTTCAACTACTCACTCACTTTATCTTAACCTCCTCATCACTTCATAACAATGATTTACTTCTTCGCGCTATTTTCAGTCGCACTACCCTATCGGTTACTATTCTATGACTCCTTTATCTCTCAAAATAACCTATACAATACATCAATTCTCGACATCACACATTACTTATACTATTTTCCACAGGAACACCACATTTGAGTCTAAATCTGAGCCTTATCAAACTTGAGTTATTCCACCCAACAAAATATCCAGTCTTCACGTATTAGTTAATTCTTATTTAAATATAACCATGGTCTTATCGACTTCATGAGATTTCTAGCCCCATCCAGCGACGCTTCATACTTCTGCTGTTCTCGTTTTCTACTTTCTACTAAGCAAACATCTTTCTTTTTGGAAGTATCTTTCTCTCTCTCTCTCTCTCTCTCTCTCTCTCTCTCTCTCTCTCTCTCTCTCTCTCTCTCTCTCTCTCTCTCTCTCTCTCTCTCTTGGTATTCGTCTCTTAGCCTTCGCTACTTTCCTGTCATATATACTGGTATCTTGTTCTAAAGAGTCACCAACCAAAACTCTGTCCGTCTGTCCACCAGCAAGCACACCGTATGAGGAAACATCACGCTTCGAGTCATTCTCTGAATCATCAGTATCTATAGTTGTTTCAGCATCACGGTATTTACTATAATATGCGGCGGTAGAAATATCTTCTCCATAACCTGAACTCTCACACCTAATATTTCTACACCATTTAGGGATTAATTTAATGTCTATACCTGAGGAACTTGACATAGCAGTACCTCTATTAACTATCATACTACTATTCCTTTCTCTAATACTTTTTCTCACCTGTCTTTTAACATCTTTGGTACTTATCTGCCTGTCTTCTGTCTTGGGTTGTTCAACCACTGTACCAGTGTCTCTCTTTGTCACTTTATCAATCGACGTCTGAGTACTCTTTTCCACACTACTGCCTGGTTGCGTCTGTGTCTCTCTTTCTTGTCTGACACAAAAGACTGAAGATACCTCCTGACTACCCAAAATCTTATCTGTGTTTCTTTCTCTGTTATTCAACTTTGCTACCGAATATCGCAACTGTCTGATCTGAAACCAGTTCTCTCGCAAGGCTTTTGCGTTTTCACTCTTTGAAGGCCAAGACCACTGTTTCCTTTTCTGACCATTACTAATTCCTATATGTCTCTGTGTCTCACTCTTATCTGCTTTCATATTTATATAGCTAATAACTTTAGTATTGTAGCCACACTGGTTATCATTCCTATTGACCGGCTGCCATCTATTGGACTTGCCTACACCATAATATCTCCTACCTGTCTCGTGCTCCGTTCGTTCAGGCGTCTGCCTCTTTATCAATTCTATCATAGACGAAATTCTATCTACGTCCATTTTTAAGCCATCCATCAACTCTGTCACACGTCCTAACTTCCTATAAAATATTTCCATAGTAGCTCACCACGCCTTTATGATATGAAGCCCTGTTGTTTCATGACTGTTTTAAGTTTATCTATCACTGTGCCCACTCCAGTCAAAACTTGTGAAAGATCTTGGGCTTCCATTCTAAAAAAATCTGAAATGGAAAATACAGCAGTACCAACCAATATAGTATACTAATATATTAACACAATATTATCTTAAAGCAAACAAGAAATACCCTGTTCAATTGGGTATGTTGTTAATATTATTAATCTAAAGTAACTAATTTCAAAAGTTAATGATTATACTTGCTGTAGATCCTCCATTACATATACTGCTCTGTTGTTTGTCCTGGGTTTACCAACTGACTAGATGCCTGTCCTATGTTTATGGGTGAAAATGAAGTACAATCCAGCATCCAACGAAGTACGGTCCAATCGACAAAGCAACGAGGTATGGCCCAATCGACAAAGCAACGAGGTATGGCCCAATCGACAAAGCAACGAAGGTATGGTCCAATCGACAAAGCAACAAGGTATGGCCCAATCGACAAAGCAACGAAGTATGGCCCAATCGACAAAGCAACGAGGTATGGTCCAATCGACAAAGCAACGAGGTATGGTCCAATCGACAATTATTTGACGGTTGTCTTCCAATCGAAAAAAAGCAATGAAGAGTATGACGCCCAATCGACAATTATTTGACCGTTGGTTATCGAGAAGTTAGATCTATCTTCAGTGAGAATTCACCCCTTAGATGGCCTCCAATTTAAAAACGATTCAGTTGTATTGGTTGTAGTTGAACGGTCAGTTCAAATCAATTGTCAGCACTGATTTGAGACAAGTTGAACATACTCAAAATTTTCACTGATCTGAAGTGACCATTGACCTTGATTCGAGAAATTTACTGGTCCGAAAAGTGAAAGTTGACCTTGATTCGACCTCAAACAATCCAGTGAGCTGAGGCTACGTTCATATAATTTATCATCCTCGAGACTTTGCTGTTCAAGTTTGAGCTGATCGTTCGGCTGCAGACAGATAATTTATTTCCAGAGGGTTACAAGGTGGATTCACAGGTTGTATGATGTATCTAGCAGTGACGACATCATTTAAAAATTACGATGCAAAACAGCAATTCAATTTATCTTGACTTCAATAAAAAGCAGCGTATGTCACCGATCAAGGCACTGTATACTGCTGAGTCAGGTGTATCAAAAACAGCGGTCTCTCAATTAAGCAAGATTAAGCAAATCTCCTGACCTTGACTAAGATCCACTTAGCAAACACCGGGAAATCACAACAACTACCCCTGGGCGGGCTTTCAGTTGCTGCGTCCCTCATAATTTACTTGAGAAAACCAATAAACATCCATCTCCAGACGCAGATAAAACAAATCTTCGCTTGTGTCAATAATCTCCGCGACGACCCATGCTGGAAATCCTGGGTCGACGGCGCCAAAACAGCCTGTATAACAGTACAGATGACACGACAAGGCTGTGTATAGTGGATGGCTCGTGTCGAAATAGTTGACAAAGTCCCGACTATGATATAGGTATAAGTTTATTGAATGAAACAATACATCGTCAAACTGGTGATGTTAATTTTCAGACATCTTTGTTGTTCTTCTCATAGCCGAATCCCAAGTGACGCGTGAGCAACCCCTGGATACCTAAACCCATTCGTGCTCACGCGTTCACTAACTTTATTTCCCCATTAGTTAATGAATGCGCAGCATTCATTAACTCCCTAACTACTCTTTCCAGCTAATCTAAATCCCATAACAGAGATACTGTTATACATACATCATTAACTCGAAGTTACCACAGTGCTGACTGTGATACAGATCATTCTTTGATTGTTGCAAGGGTTAGACTTAGACCAAGAGAATCTACACACTAAACACAAGTCTAGCCCCAGGATTAATATTATTAACACTCACGATCCTGGAAAGTGCTTTGAATTTCAACATCAACTTGAAGACGCTTTCAGTGATACATCAGAAAATTGTATAGTAAATTATAAATGGAGTAAACTTAAGGAAACTATTTATAAAACAGCGGTAGGGGTTTACGGCACTGTGGATCATAAGAGGCAGGACTGGTTTGCGGCAAACAGCCAGATACTGCAGCCCTTGATTGATAAAAAGAAGATAGCTCTCTTAAGAAACAAGGAAAGACCAACGCGTAACACTCTGAGTGAGCTGAAGCAAGCGAGGAAGGATGTACAAAAGGCTGCCAGGCAGTGTGCGAATGACTATTGGATCAAGTTATGTGAGTCCATTCAAATCGCAAGTGATAAGGGAAACATCAGAAGCATGTATGAAGGGATAAAGAAAGCCTGTGGTCCAATGATCAAAAGAAGTGCACCGCTGAAGACCTTGACTGGAGAAATCATCACTGATAAGAAACAGCAGATGGATAGATGGGTCGAGCACTATTTAGAGCTTTACTCAAGTGAGACCAAGCTGGCGGATGATGCCCTCAACGCCATAGAGGCCCTGCCAACTCTTGACCACCTGGACACACTTCCCACTATAACAGAAGTTAAGTGTGCTATAAATGAGCTTGCATCTGGCAAGGCTCCAGGTAAGGATGGGATTCCAATAGAGGTGATCAGGAGTGGGCAAGACACCCTCGCTCTACAGATCCACCAGCTAATAGAGCTATGCTGGCGAGAAGGACAAGTCCCACAGGATTTCAAAGATTCAAACATCATAACGCTGTACAAGAACAAGGGAGATCGGAGCGATCTGCAACAACTATAGGGGTATCTCACTTCTGTGTATTGTTGGGAAAGTATTTGCCAGAATTGTCCTGCGCAGACTTCAAGTCCTGGGAGACCAAGTCTACCCCGAATCACAGTGCGGCTTCCGTCAGAACCGGTCTACCATTGATATGATATTCTCATTGCGACAGATGCAAGAAAAATGCCGGGAACAAAATCAGCCACTGTTTATTGCCTTCATCGACCTCACAAAGGCATTCGATTTGGTCAGTCGTGAGGGTCTGTTCAAAGCACTAAAGAAGATTGGCTGTCCACCAACTCTTCTGTCCATTGTGGAATCGTTCCACACAGGCATGAAGGGTATAATCAAGTTTGATGGCTCAACTTCAGAAGAGTTTGAAATCAAGAGTGGAGTTAAGCAAGGTTGTGTACTATCCCCCACCCTCTTTGGGATATACTTTTCACTTCTACCGAAATATGCCTTTCGTGATCAGGATGACGGTATATACATTCACTCACGCTCAGATGGTGGCCTCTATAATGCTCAGAGATTGAAGGCCAAGACCAAAATTAGCAGGGTACTAATCAGAGAGTTGCTTTTTGCGGATGATTGCTGCGATTACGACCCACTCTGAGGAAGAATTACAACATCTACTATCTGCATTCTCCAATGCTTGTTCTGAATTTGGTTTAACAATTAACTAAAAGAAGACACAGATTATGTCACAAGGTGCACATGGTGTACCATCAATCTTTATTGACGACGCCGAACTGGAGATAGTAGACCATTTTACATATCTTGGATCAGAGGTAAATAGCAAATTATCCCTCGATCAGGAAATCAACATCAGGATTGGCAAGGCAGCAACAACAATGAACATGTTAGCAAAAAGAGTCTGGGAGAACAGGAAGCTTACTGCCAAAACAAAAGTCCTCGTCTACCAAGCCTGTGTCCTTAGTACTCTTCTTTATGGCAGTGAAACCTGGACAACTTACTCACGCCAAGAGAAACGTTTAAACAGCTTTCATATGCGGTGTCTGCGAAGAATACTTGGTATTAAGTGGCAAGACAAAATCACAAATACTGAAGTATTGGAAAGATCAGGTTGTGTGACGGTGTATTCCATGCTCAGTCTTCGTAGACTTAGATGGATAGGACACGTTAGGAGGATGGATGATGGTAAAATACCAAAGGACATCTTTTTTGGTGAATTACAGACGGGTAGGAGATCTCAGGGTCGGCCTCTACTACGATACAAAGATGTGTGTAAGCGGGACATGATTGATACAGGCATTGATAATGCACAATGGGAGCACGTCGCCGCTGAACGTGTTGCATGGAGGGCAACTATCAGAAATGGAATAAAGACAAAGGAGAAAATGATTGCAGATAAAGCACACACAGAGCGTGAGAGACGTAAGATGGTGCAAAATGGTGGAAATGACCATGTTTTCACATGCACCTACTGTGGGCAAACATTTGCAGCAAGAATTGGCCTTACCAGCCACACTCGCCACCGCCATGGATCGTAGTTATTGCCATATGACAGTTATTAAGCCTTTTTGAAGCACAATGTACCAAACTATCGTCTGTCAAGACGGAAAGGTGCCAATGTAATGTAAAGTAGTAGTAGTAGTAGTAGTAGTAGTAGTAGTAGTAGTAGTAGTAGTAGTAGTAGTAGTAGTAGTAGTAGTAGTAGTAGTAGTAGTAGTAGTTATTGTAGTATTAGTAGTAGTAGTAGTACTAGTAGTAGTAGTTGTAGTAGTAGTAGTAGTAGTAGTAGTAGTAGTAGTAGTAGTAGTAGTAGTAGTAGTATCAGTAGTAGTAGTAGTAGTAGTAGTAGTAGTAGTAGTAGTAGTAGTAGTAGTTATTGTAGTAGTAGTAGTAGTAGTTATTGTAGTAGTAGTAGTAGTAGTAGTAGTAGTAGTAGTAGTAGCAGCAGCAGTAGTAGTAGTAGTAGTAGTAGTAGTAGTAGTAGTAGTAGTAGTAGTAGTAGTAGTAGTAGTAGTAGTAGTAATTGTAGTAGTAGTAGTAGTGGTAGTAGTAGTAGTAGTAGTAGTAGTAGTAGTAGTAGTAGTAGTAGTAGTAGTAGTAGTAGTAGTAGTAGTAGTAGTAGTAGTAGTAGTAGTAGTAGTAGTAGGAGAGGAGCAGCAGCAGCAGATTTCTCATTTGTAGTACTAGTAGTGTTGTGGTTTTGTTGTTGTACGTTGTGGTATGTAGTAGTCAACTATACCACTTGACAGTACAGTTTATGCCGGTATCTGTAGTAAGACTGCCCCACAACCAAACTCTAAGTTGCCTACAATTGCAAAGACCATTAAAATTCACCGGCTGATAAAATCACTCATTGAAGACACGAACTCAAGCGTTTCTCAAACAGATCTGGACCAAACGAACCGCCGCGACTTTGTGTCAACACCTTGTTGATCTGCATGTTGGTTGCATGGGTAAATGGCGGGGTACCAGTCTGCAGGCTTTCATTTTGTTTAGTTGATGTTGATAAACGTAGGATATTCGCTAGTATAGATCGAGGGGACGAGAAGGTAATTTGGCGGGAGTAGATGTGACAGACACTGGCGATAATTAGGACACAAACTGAGACAACAACATAGCGGAAGAACTGATTACGAAAAACTTGAAGAAGTGAATAACAGACGGAAATGAATAATATTGGGAAGACATGGCAGGAGCTGCAGCAAATAGCACCAGATAGAGCGGCTAGGCGTTGTTTCTTTGAGGGGCTTTGTCCCAGTGAGAGATACAGGGAAGAAGAAGAAGAAGAAGAATGAGGAGGAGGAGGAGCAGGAGCAGGAGGAGAGTAAGAAGAAGAAAGAAGAAGAAGAAGAAGAAGAAGAAGAAGAAGAAGAAGAAGAAGAAGAAGAAGAAGAAGAAGAAGAAGGAGGAGGAGGAGGAGGAGGAGGAGGAGGAGTAGGAGGCGGAGAAGAAGAAGAAGAAGAAGAAGAAGAAGAAGAAGAAAAAGAAGAAGAAGAAGAAGAAGAAGAAGGAAGCGGAGGAGGAGGGGGAGGAGGAGGATAGGAAGAAGGAAGCGGAGGAGGGGGGAGGAGGAGAGGAGGAGGAGGAAGAAGAAGAAGAAGAAGAAGAAGAAGAAGAAGAAGAAGAAGAAGAAGAAGAAGAAGAAGAAGAAGAAGAAGAAGAAGAAGAAGAAGAAGGAGCAGAAGAAGTTGAAGAAGGAAGCGGGGGAGGAGGAGCAGAATTAGGAAGACGAGGAGGAGGAGGATGAGGAGAATGGGGAGGAAAAGAAAAAGAGGAGGATGATGTTGAGGGGGAGGGGGACGAAGAGATGAGGAGATGAGGAGGTGGTTGTAAGGTAGGAGGAGGAGGAGAATGGAGGAGGAGGAGGAGAAGAAGAAGAAGAAGAAGAAGAAGAAGAAGAAGAAGAAGAAGAAGAAGAAGAAGAAGAAGAAGAAGAAGAAGAAGAAGAAGAAGAAGGAAGCGGGGGAGGGGGAGGAGGAGAAGAAGAAGAAGAAGAAGAAGAAGAAGAAGAAGAAGAAGAAGAAGAAGAAGAAGAAGAAGAAGAAGAAGAAGAAAAATTATTTTCACCATCATCTATTTCATTCCTATACTATTACTGCCAATCAGTGGCAATCCATTTATTCATTACTATTATATTTCTACATTTGCTAGTGCTCTCTAAATAGTGTTCTGCGCAAGATAAAACAAGTGTGCCTAGTTGTCATTCCAGCATTTATCTATTTATCATTCCGCTCTTGTCTCTACCTGGCTTTTCCTACCGCGCTAGGAAAATGGCGGCTCAGTAATTCTCAAGGAGGCGAAGGTTGATTAACGAGCACCAGACATACCGCAGTCTAGACTGGGTATTCTTAATGTGGGGTCCTTGCACCCTCACAGGTGGGCCCCGGGAATGGGTGTCAGATGGTTCGTTAGACTAAATAGAGGAACAATTATATATTGCCTTTTACGGGTGTTAGTTTCTTAAACTGTTTGTTTAACCTGTATGCCGAAAATATAATGA
>JACEFZ010022748.1:190000-240000 GCA_014155875.1 Cepaea nemoralis
GCTACCTCTACTACTACTGTTATACGAGGTTATGCGATGATGATGAGCATTCTTGTAACAATATGCAATGTTTTATACGGAGCATCTTGTAACACTATCTGATGTTTCCTAAGGAGCCATCCATCTTGTAACACTATCTAATTTTTCCTAAGGATCCATCCATCTTGTAACATTATCCAATGTTTCCTATTGTGCCATCCATCTTGTAACACTATCTAATGTTAACACTATCTAAAGTTTCCTACGGAGCAATCTTGTAACACCATCAAATGTTTCCTACGGAGCAGTTTTGTAACACTATCTAATGTTTCCTAAGGTTATGTTGCCATCTGTTAACACTCCATCCATCCATCCACCATGTGCCATGCCGATAAGCGTGGGCGGTCATGTTCTGCCATCTCACTCGATCACCAGAGTCGTGGATCAGCTCCGTGCTTGTAACACTATCTAATGTTTAATAAGGAGCTATCCATCTTGTAACACCACTTAATATTTCCTAAGGAGCCATCCATCTTGTAACACTATCCTATGTTTTCTAAGGAGCCATCTATCTTGTAACACTATCCAATATTTCCTATTTTGCTATCTTGTAAGACTAATTAATGTTTCCTAACGAGCCATCTTGTAAAACTATTTAATGTTTCCTACGGATCAATCTTGTAACACTATGTAATGTTCCCTAAGGAACCATCCATGATTTGATACTATCTAATGTTTCATAAGGAGCCATCCATCTTGTAACACTATCCAATGTTTCCTACGAAGCCATCTTGTAACGTTGACAAAAGTTTTTACGGAGCCATCTTGTAACACTATCCAATGTTTCCTATTGAGCTATCTTATAACACTATCCAATGTTTTGTACGGAGCCATCTTGTAACATTATCCAATGTTTTGTACGGAGCCATCTCGTATAACTATCTAATGTTTCCCATTGAGCCATCTTGTAACACTATCCAATGTTTCCAATGAAGCTATCTTGTAACACTATCTAATGTTTTTTCCGATATGGCCATCTTGTAACACTATCTAATCTTTCCTATGGAACTATCTTGTAACACTATCCAATATTTCGTACTAAGCTATCTTGTAACACTATCCAATGTTTCCCATGGAGCCATCTTGTAACACTATCCAATGTTTCCCGTGGATAGCGAGATAGGGGTATCCCCTATCAAAGGAGAAGTAAGGTGCCTCCTTCCCTCCGCTAGACTACGGGACACCCTTGGGCAAGGTGGAGTACCCGTTTAGCATCCCAATCAGGGTTACGTGAAGCCATGGGTGCAAGTGGTGGATGGGGTTGAAGAGCAGTCGACAGATAGTTATAGGTTATGTTTACCAGCTTCACGACGGTAGGCAGTGGATCCCTTTTTGGGGGAGACAATGGCTACGGTCATTGACCAATATGGTCACTGCTTAGAAGGAAATCAATGGCAAACTACCTTCTTTACAGATGCCAAGAAAATTATGTTTTGCTGATATCATCGAAAATTAGAGAAACGGCGTAAATGGGTGCTCCATAGGAGCAGCCTCGTCCGGTAGGGATAGTCGTGTGCACCAGATGACTCCAGACCGTCAGCAGGCTACTGAGTCCAAAAGATTACTAATCATTGAAAGTAGGAACACTGAGCTTATCCACGACTCTTGTGATCGATTGAGATGGCAAAACATGACCGCCCACGCTCACCGGCATGGCACATGATGATGATGATCTTGTAACACTATTCAGTGTTTCCTATTCCTCCACATTTTGACAGTACAAATTCGTTCTTCCAGCAACCATTAGACTTGAATGAACCTTAATCAAATAGATCTTTCCTTTCCACTTTCAATAAACGCCCATTTAAAATAAGTAAAGCCATTCAAAACAGGAAAATTTACATTCGTTACAGTTTATTATGGTTGTTTACTTACGCGTAATGATATCAAGACGGTTTCTGAAAATAGATCCGGCAAGCAGAAGTGGACCTGTGGGGAAAGAAAATCGAATTTGAATTTGAAAAATTAAGAGCGAGAAATTGAATTTGAAAGAAAGCCACGACTGGTGGTAATAGCGGTAGGACAAGCGGAAGTTTTCACGCTGGGGAAGTCAAGTAGAAGACAATGTATGCAGAGAATACGGAGAGAAGTCAAGGATGAGATCTGGGAGAAATAGTTTGTTAATGTTGTTTGCGTGATGACCTCAGGAGTATCACATGGTTGTGAATTTGCTAGTTGGGTTGATGTTTGTTACTAAATGTATTATAGATATGTATAGACAGACAGACAGGCAGGCAGGCAGGCAGGCAGGCAGGCAGGCAGACAGACAGACAGACAGACAGATAGATAGATAGATAGATAGATAGATAGATAGATAGATAGATAGATAGATAGATAGATAGATAGATAGATAGGTAGATGGATGGATGGATGGATAGACAGATAAATCGCCTGCCTGCTCAGTGTGCTACAGCCCGTAATCTCAAGTATGTACTCATTGACCTACCTGCTGGATTACCTACCTTCATCTGTCTATGTACCTGTCTATCTACATGTCTGTCTGTCTACATCTGTCTTTCTGTGTCCTTACTTGCCTACACAGATATATTTCACATATACCTCTTTCGCGTGCACGAATGTTATGCTCTGTGCTCACTTTCACGTGAAGTAAAACCGATGTGAATGTAGTGATCTGGCTAACCCCCCTCTCCCCACCCTCTCATTACCGCGTTAGACATGATTTTAATAACTAAAGTGTGAGAGACAACAAACAACCTATTAGAAATTCTTTGAAGTCGGGCTACCTGTGCTCACACATAGGTTAGGTTACGGACTTGACGTCTGCCAACATCTCTCTTCTGTTAGGCTAGCGGTGCTCACACTTTCTTTCTGGGCTACACCGCAGAATGTCTGGGAAGCCTCGAGTTCACGAAAGAATTCTCTATGTGGCTTTCTGGGTTTTTATTCAAACGAAGTCATTGAACCTTTCCTGTGACAATATGCGGATGTGAAACATAGGCCATATTGCAATCACTAAACAAGACAAAGTGTGATCAACACCTTGTGTCACACATATTGAAAGACACAAGACCAAATGGTTCAGCCATTTCGTTACAATGCCACAATCGCCAACTACCAGCACTGGCCTTACATCAAATAAGATCTGATACGAGAGCAAGAGAACGCCCGAGAAGAAAATTGATTAACTACATCAAAGACATTGTACAGTTACACGGATGCTATCTAGTGATACCTATCGAACGCTGGAACGTCAACTATTCCTCCACACCATGATTGACGGCAATGGTGGAAGATGATGATGATGACAATGATCATGACAATGATGATGATGATGATGATGATGATGATGAGATGATGATGATGATGATGATGATGATGATGTAATATTGATGATGATGAGAGAAAATAATCGATACCTTTGAACTTACAGACAAACTATTAGAATGCTGATAATCAGACATACGATACCCCCCCCCCCCCCTTTCCAATATCAATTACAGACATTTGACCTGAAGTGAACATCGAAGAGGTCCCTCCCGGCGCTGTCCGGACCAGTATGGGAAGCCAAGAATAGTGACACTGTAACCCGCCATGCGTGTCGTGCGAGGCGAGTAGTAGTAAGTAAGTAAGTAAGTAAATCTTTATTTTCCAAGGGTTAAGAATAGGGCACGCAGGTCCGTCTGGCATTCTGCCCTTCTTCTCTATTTCCTCTCATACAATCTTTCATTCAACATCTCTTATGAAGCAATTCTTTGACAACAAAAGAACAATAAGCATTAAAACGCATGAAAAACAATCAATAATACATGACTCGAGGCAATGTTTAACATGGGCATCATGAATACCCAAGGTGGGTGTAACGTGCCATACATATGGGAATGTTGTTGTTTTTTTGTTTTGTTTTTTGGCTATTTGTCGTTCGAGATAATTTATCATTATTATTGTCTTTGTTGCTGTTTTTTTTTTTTTTAAGGGGGTATGTAGTCTGTCCTGAGGTAGTGTTAAAACAGATTGCGATTGTATGTATAATGATTGGTGGTGTCTTTGATTTCTTTAGGAAGATTGTTTCACAACTGAGTGGCAGAGTATGCTAAGCTTGTTTTAAATAAGTCTATCCTAGATTTAGGGACATGGAGTATATTTAGTCGTTCGCTATGTCTTGCACTGTATTTAAACAATGGCCAAAGGTAGCTTGGGACATTTTGAAATAGGATTTTGTGAATTAGTTTAGCCTTATTAAAAAGTAGGCGTTTGTGGAGTGGCAGTAACTGAAGACGTTCATGTAGGTTAGAATTGTCTGTGGAGCCGGCTTCTCCATTCCGTCGAAACATGCTAGCTGTAAACCATGATACAGTCTAAAGAGACAGAAACGAGAATATCTAAACTAACCCAGAGGAAAAGAGGATCTGCTAGAAGAGCTACGACGAGATGCGAAAACAGCCGCAAGGAGGGCGGCTCGCTTATTTTCTTCTGTTCGCCTAGGTAAGAAACAGAGGAGGATCTAAACACACGGGGACGAGAAGTTGATACACAGATGAATAATGTGACGAGGACATGAACGGGGCTGCAAGGACTAGCTAATGATCAAGCAATTAATCAGGTGCCGTCTCCACAATGACAGTTGGCTGCAATGGATCTCCAATACTGTCTGTCTCTCTCCTTGATTGTACATTCTGTCAGATTGCTGTTCGTCCATCCCTTGATGTTATCTTCCCACTTGTATCGTTGCCTACTTCTTGCTCGCGTGACTTCAACCTTACTTTCAGTTGTGGTTTATAAAATAGCTTAGGCTGAGTTGGTTTACGGCCTTTTCCCCACCAGGGGATAGATAGCAACAGAAAAAAGGAGAACATTGAAGAAAAATGGCTCATAAAGATCACCATGGCAAGGACAATGGAATTATCTGACACATCAGCCGGCGCTGTGTCGAAGCTGTAGCGAACACGATTCCCAATCCCCAGTACCGCTGTCAAAACACAACTACGGGAGATTTAGAACCAGACCGCCTTGCTTCATTTTAGTTCAGTGGCACAAGCGTCGATCGTTCAGAAAGCAATGACAAACTGCTGATCGTAAACTTGCCTGGTAAATCACAAACAGCCAAAAATGATGGGGTTGACTACGACGTCTTGTAGAGAACAAGCAACTAACTTGTTTATGGATACATCAAGGTTATAGTGGATTAGATAAAGGTATTTGCTGCAGTCGAGCTGATAAGACAATATGAAATAAACACGAAATTTGATTAACAAGCTTGAAGGATACACACGTATAGACAGGCAACGGTTTATACCGCAATGCACACATTGAGAAACATGCATCTATTTTGTTTACATTTTCGTTTCGTTTCTTTGCCTTCCCATTTTCTCTTTCGTTACCTAGATTGGAGAAGCGTCTATGGAAGTATTTATTTGTGTTGCTGGTTTGTTTTATAATTTTTGTTATTGTCACCCAAGTCAGTCATTGGCACCATGCCGTCTTGACAGACGATAGTTTGTGCTTCAAAAGGCATAATAACTATTACCAATGGCGGTAGCGAATGTGACTGATAAGACCAATTCGCGCTGTAAATGTTCGTCCACAGTGGGTGCATGTGAAAACGTGGTCATTTCCATCAGCATGCACCATCGTACGTCTCACACGCTCGGTGTGTGACTTATCTGCAATAATTTTCTCCTTTGTCTTTAGTCCATTTCTGATGCTTGCCCTCCATGCAACACATTCAGCGGCGACTTGCTCCCAATGTGCATTATCAATGCCTGTATCTATCATGTCCCGCTTACACACATCTTTGTATCGTAGTAGAGGCCGACCCTGAGATCTCTTACCCATTTGTAATTCACCAAAAAAGATGTCCTTTGATATTCTACCGTCATCCATCCTCCTAAGATATCCTATCCATCTAAGTCTACGAAGACTGAGCATGGAATAAACCGTCACACAATCTGATCTTTCCAATACTTCAGTATTTGTGATTTTGTCTTGCCACTTAATACCAAGAATTCTTCGCAGACACCGCATATGACAGCTGTTTAAAAGTTTCTCTTGGTGTCAGTAAGTTGTCCAGGTTTCACTGCCATAGAGAAGAGTACTAAGGACACATGCTTGATAGACAAGGACTTTTGTTTTGTTCTCCCAGACTCTTTTTCTTAACCTGCTCATTGTTGTTGCTGCCTTACCATCCGGATGTTGATTCCCTGATCTAGGGATAATTTGCTATTTACCACTGATCCTAGATATGTAAAATGGTCTACCATCTCTAGTTCGGCGTCGTCAATAAAGATTGATGGGACCCCATGTGCTCCTTGTGACATAATATGTGTCTTCTTTTTGCTAATTGTTAAACCAAATTCAGAACAAGCATTGGAGAATGCAGATAGTAGACATTGTAATTCTTCCTCAGAGTGGGTCGTAACTGCAGCATCATCTGCAAAAAGCACTCTCTGATCAGTACCCTCCTAATTTTGGTCTTGGTCTTCAATCTCTAGGCATTATAGAGTCCGCCATCTGAGCGTAAGTGATTGTAAATACGAGCATCCTATATTATATTGGCATTATAAGTAGTTATAAAGTGGGACCTTTTTACATGCAATGAGGCCATGTAATGCTAGAGCCAGTATTTGTATAGACCAATGGGCACTTTGCGCGAGAATCGGTAGCGGTTGTCGCCGCGTTGGTAACATACGGGGTATGTGAACCGGCCGCTCAGAAAGCAATGGCAAACTACATAGCGTAATCTTGCTTAGTACATCAACATGAACTCTAAAATTCTGATGTTGACTGCAACGTCCTGTAAGGGATATGCAACTTTAAAAAAAAAATTTTTTTTTTAAATGTCACGTTCTTGTTGTCCCGTTGATAAACACTTCATTAGAAACGTTTGCTGTTTCGGGGGTTAGTGTGTGAGTGAGTATGTGTGTGAGTGTGTATGTGTGAATCAGTGTGTGTGTTAATGTATGTGTGTGTGAGTGTCAGTGTGTGTGATTGTGTGAGTGAGTGTGAGTGTGCGTGTCTGTGAGTGTGTGTGAGAGAGTGTGTGTGCGTGAGTGTCAGTGTGTGTGAGTGTGTGATTGAGTGTGTATGTTAGTGTGTATTTGTGTGTGTGTATTTGTCTGTGTGTTTGTGTGTGATTGTTAGTGTATGTGACTGCGAGTATGTGAGAGTGTGATCGTGAGTGTGTGTGAGTATTTGTGTAAATGAGTGAGTGTGTGTGTGTGTGTGTGAGTGTGTGAGCATGTGTGAGTGTGTATAAGTTAATGTGTATGTGTGTGTGTGTGTGTGCATGAGAGAGAGAATCTGAGTGTGTGTGAGTGTGTGTGTGTGTGCGGCGCGTGTGTGTGAGTGTGTGTGTGAGTGAATGTGTGTGAGTGTGTGTGAGTGTCTGTGAATGTACGTGTGTGTGTGTGTTTCACCCGGCGAACTTCTTAGCCATATCTTGTGTTGTGTGTTGTCGTCACAGTGGATTAGAAAGTCAAGTCACAGAGGTCGTGGTTCCTGGAAGTCATGGCTTGGGTAGATGGGTACCGCACAATAGATACCACGCCATTGATACCCCACCATGGATACCGCACATTAGATACCACAACTCCCCCGATGTGTCTCCACCTTGACGTGGTGGGGGGGGGGGAGCTTGCGTGTCCCATCGACCCCATGTGCTTGCCGATGGATGAAAAACTACATATCGGACAGCTTATGGGATAGGGACCAGACTAAGAGAGACACAACCTGCTGCTCTGCAGGTAGACTGAGGATAGCAGTCAAAAATATAAATCAGGTGCACGAAGGCAGAAGTTCTTGGTCCGGACAAAACTCTTAAGGCTCCCTGTCGAGGGATGTGGCCTCTAAGCCACAAACCCTCGGATCTGAGAGCCGGGCCGATACCCACCTACCGAAAAATAGAGGCGTGATACTGAGCAAGCTACATGCTCAAGTCTGATACATGTTTCGAAGGCTCTCAGCTGGGGGATATGAGAGATTCCCGGATGAGAGGGCCAGGCCGTTTCTCGTTCACTACTGCACGAAGGTAAGGTGCTGAGCCGGCAGCACATGTAGCCTACCTCGTGAGCGAGTACAAAAAGTCAGAAAAGTGCCCCAGTCGAAGGAAATGGTTACGAAAACTTTCTGTATCTAACTCATAGAGAGTGTCGACAAAAGTGGAAGAAAGTCTCAATGACGCGAAATGGAACGCACGGCGAGCGAACCGTATTGCGTGGTCTGAAGTCAAAAGCAAAAGCTTACCGAGTGGATGTCGCTCGCAGTCTGACCGATCCTGGTGTGTGCTTGAGCGACCAGTGGCAAGCGAGATGCCCAACATATGGAAGTGAGGAACTAAAGCAGCCATGAGCAGGACGTGGCAAATCCTCGGGTGAGCCCAGTCTCAGAGCAATATGTGCCGGCTCTGCAATTATGGAAGCCTCCTTGGATAGCGAGGGAATGCCCATGGTCTGCCCCTGCCTTCCCTTGAGGGCCGACCGCGATATCGTTGATCGTCCTATCTTGACCAGCTGAGATGTTGGCGACATCACAACAGTCCAACGTGCCTCGAAACCAGAGGAAGGCTAACCTCATTAAAAAATGCCCGCCGGAAGTCGGAAGTGTCGTCCTACGGGTGGCAGACTAAAAATTGACACTACGCAATTACGTCCGAGTGAAGGTGTCTCGTCCGAATGTCTCTCGTGCTAGGAACAGCTCTGACTGCCTAGTTTCCGAATGCCGCTCTTTTTCGGAACAGCTCTGGCTAGGTGGTTTTCCGAATGTCTGTCGTGCCTGGAACGGCTCTGACGGGCGCAACGACAGGCACATGTCCGAAGGCTCGCTGAGTGGATGCCGTCTGCAAGCCTGTCTGGTTTGTGCGGGAGTGGCCCGGGGCAAACGAAATGACCAATATATTGAAGTGAGGATTTAAAGCAGCCATGAGCAGGACGTGACAATTCCCTCGGTGAACCCAGCATCAGGGCGCTATGTGTCGGCCCTGCAACTATGGAAGCAACCTTGGATGGCGGAACTTCCTTCCTTCTTGAGGGATGACCGTTGTCTTCGACCGTTCCAACTTGGCCAGCTGGGTTGTAGATAGCACCACAAAAGTGAGAGTCTCCCAGGAATGCTACCTGGTCAAAAAAGCACGCTGTAGTCGGATGTGTTGGCCTACGGGTTTCGGCCCAAGGGCGCATAACAGACACACCGCAATCACATCTGAAAAAACACTCCGGATGAACGAAAAGAAGAAGATACCACATTATGGATATCCCACCACGGATACCGCACAATAGATACCGCACAACCGATACCACACAATAGATACCGCATAATGGAGCCGGACTTGGCCTGAGCTCCCACGTCGACCCAGATCAGAATGGCGTCAAGAATTAGCTTGGAGAGTAAATCGGCCGTCGTGACATTGATCACGTCACCCCTCGTGTACCGACTGGTCTATGAAAATATGGAGCTGGCACCACATGGCCGACCGATATCTGGGGCTTAGGGGATAGTGATACAGTTAGTTAGTTAGTTAGTCGCGGTTCCAACTTCATGGCAACGGGTCGTCCCCATATTGCTCCGTTCCTGTGCCAGTGAATATCACACAACATGCTCCTCACTGCCCCATGTGAACAAAGGAATAAACAGGAGTGTCGGCAAGCCGACAGCCCGCACAGGTACACTGTGCATAATGCCGCCGCCAGAATGCCAACACAAAAGTCCTCCACGAATAATACAGTTCATCGTGGATGGAAACGGCAGTCACCAGAAAGACTTCATTGACCCAGGTTTTATCCCATATGGCTCGGTCTCTTTCCGCAGGGCGACCCACCGAAAGCGCCGCACAAAGCACGAACTCCGTAGCTACAGCGCCGACTCCCAGGAGTCTCCTGAAAAAAGTACTCGTGAACCGAAAAGGCAAACCAGTCAATCCAGCAACAGCCGGCCGCCATCGTTCCGAACACGCAGTTCACGCTAAAAACAACCACGGACCGATGCAAAAGCATTCCATGCGAAATTCACAGCTCACAGTGTCGCGCCACGCACTCACTCAGTAGCAGGGCGACGGAACCATAGCCTCCTTAGTCGCCTCTTACGACGTGCATGGTAGGCAACAGTGTTACTATTCTTTGCTCCCCTGTATGGGCCCCGGCAACACACGGGCAATGATACGCAGTTTCACAACTCTCCGACACACCGACTGTAGGTTTCGATATCAGCCGCGGGAGATTTGCCAGCAAATGGCGTTGCGTAGGTTTTGATGGTGTGAGGCTTCGGCCGTTCAGAAAGCAATAGCAAACTGCTGAACGTAAAATTATCCATAAATCACACACAGAAATATGGGAAGACACAAATTGGAACACGCGACAACCGAAGAGATTTGTGGAGGGAGAAAGAGATAGAGGAAGACAGACAGACAGACAGAGAGAGATAGAGAGAGAGAGAGAGAGAGAGAGAGAGAGAGAGAGAGAGAGAGAGAGAGAGAGAGAGAGAGAGAGATTTCTTTACATTCTTGTGTCATGGCACGGAAGGGAGTCAACACACGAATTGATCCATGCCGTAGGAGAACTCAAATTGTGGAGAAGCATGATCGCCCACGCCAGCCGGCAAGGCACTGGATGATGACACCACAAATAGTCTATAAATACTGGCATTGATTGCAACGTCATATAAATGATATGCATCTAAGTAACTATACCCGCCGATACGCCTCACAGCGTGTAAGAAGACTCGTTACTTCTTAGACAGCAAACAACTTTCCTTATGTCTCGTATTTCTGTCATGTGATTTCTGTGTAGCGTTTCTAATTTGTAAATATCTGTCAATATCTCTGCCTCACCTATCACACTTTAGTACCATTCAATGTTGGCTAACTGTGATTTCATGTTTTTGTTGTTGTTGTCGTCGTCGTCGTCGTCGTCGTCGTGGTTGTTGTTGTTGTTGTTGTTGTTGTTGTTGTTGTTGTTGTTGTTGTTGTTGTTGTTCGTGAATCGTCAGGAAGAGACTCGGGTGTCAATCTTTAACAACGATGTCGTGATTGTAACGGACTCACAAAGTATGACGATAAAGATGAAGACAGGCATGCTTCTAGCAGAGTGGCTGGCTTCTATTCAGCAATTATAAATAGAGAGCATCTTTTGTATCCCCCCCCCCCCCCCCGAACTTGCCGGTGTGGCGGGAAACGAGGAGGCGGACAGATTAGCTGGGTCTGCTTGGTGCATGATAAGGTAGGTGTGGCCGAGGCCCTTTGGAATCGTGTGTATACTGTAGAAGAACAGATAGACTATCACGACCTGCAGAGAATGGCGCTGCATGGGGATGACCAGATAATCTGGCCGACACTCAGCACTTCGAGGATTTGCCAGTACACATAATCAGAAGCCCATAAATAGGCATACTCCCACTGTTTATGCTTCACCTCGAAACCCCTTATGCACAAGAGGAACAAAGTGAGATGATGATGACGGTGATGGTGATGGTGATGGTGATGAACGTCATAACTTACAACAGCACAGAAGGACTGACTGACTGGTTAGAATCAGGCATAGAGCTCTAGAAGGATCATGTTTCACCCAAGAACTTTACTTATTTCACTGACAACATACTACAATCCAATGCTCAGAGACAGAGAGAGAGATAGAGAGAGAGAGAGAGAGAGAGAGAGAGAGAGAGAGAGAGAGAGAGAGAGAGAGAGAGAGAGAGAGAGAGAGAGAGAGATAGAGAGAGAGAGAGACGAACCGAGTGGTTTGAGAATCACTGTCTAAAACAATTACCGTTGTTTAAATATAGCTCTGTGGAAATTGACGGTGTCTGCTTAGATTTAGAACCTAGTGTGTTTAAGTGCTTCCGATGTTGTTATTTTTCCCGCGAAGCCTTCATTTCTTTTGTTTAAATGCTTATTTATCTATCTCTTGTGACATGTTTATTTTTTGTCGATTTCCACTGTCGCGTTTTAGTTTTTACTACACTTAGAAGATTTTACTCTGGCGTGAGATCATTACTGCTGTATGGATTAGAAACATGGGGAACGGATAAAACAATTACAAATAAACTAAAACTGGCATTACCTTGTGCGTGTGTGTGGAGAATGTCATCAGTGTGGAGCTCGGGGAGAGAACTAAACAAATTCCAGTTAATCAAGAGGTGAGAAAGAGGCAATGGCCGGGGACAAGGCACCCACTGAGAAGAATTCTTAATTCTTAATAGTACAGCCAGACAGTCTTTTCTCTGGACAGAAAAAGGAGGGGGGGGGGGGGTGTCAAGGGAGAGCTGAGAACAGAAGAGAGCTATAGGGAAAAGAGATCAAGAGAGACCTGAGAACACGTGGAGAAGAGAATTGTAGGGAAAAGATATCTACTTCTTGCTACTCCCCTTCTTCTTCTTCTTCTTTCTTCTTCTTCTTCTTCTTCTTCTTCTTCTTCTTCTTCTTCTTCTTCTTCTTCTTCTTCTTCTTCTTCTTCTTCTGCTGCTGCTGCTGCTGCCTTCTTCTTCTTCTGCTGCTGCTGCTGCTGCTGCTGCTACTTCTTCTTCTTCTTCTTCTTCTTCTTCTTCTTCTTCTTCTTCTTCTTCCTTCTTCTGCTGCTGCTGCTGCTGCTGCTGCTGCTGCTGCTTCTTCTTCTTCTTCTTCTTCTTCTTCTTCTTCTTCTCTTCTTTTCTTCTTCTTCTTCTTCTACCCTTCTTCTTCGTCTACTTCTTCTTCCTCCTCCTCCTCCTCCTATTCTGCTTCTTCTACTTCCTCCTCTCCTCTTCTTCTACTTCTTCCTCCTTCCCTTCTTCTACTTCCTCCTTCCCATTATACTCCTCCACCAATTCTTTTTCTGCTGCTTCTTCTTCCTCCTCCTCCTCCTTCCCTTCTTCTAATTCTTCCTTCTCCACCCTTCTTTTTCGTCTGCTTCTTCTTCTTCCTCCTCCCCTTCTTCTTGTAATTCTTCTCCCTACTTGTCCCCTTCTTCTTCCTCCTCCACCTCCTTTTTCTTTTTCCTCCTCCTCCTCTTCCTCTTCTTCTTTCTTCAAGATCGTTAGTGGCGTATTGGTCAAGAATTGGTTCTTGGCCTTTCGGCTAAGATAGATCCAGAACCAGGCTTGTCAAGCCCTATGTGGGCCAGTTCGTGCTTGGTTGAACGCTGGCTAATTCTTTTTTCTATGATAATAAGTACAATTCTCTATGGTCGTCTTCTAAGGCTTGTACAGGAGGTTGCAGTGATATTATTGTACAGGAGGTTGCAGAGTTACTATTGTACCGGAGGTTGCAGAGTTACTATTCTACCGGAGGTTGCAGTGTTATTATTGCACCGGAGGTTGCAGAGTTACTATTGTACCGGAGGTTGCAGAGTTACTATTGTACCGGAGGTTGCAGAGTTACTATTGTACCGGAGGTTGCAGAGTTACTATTGTACCGGAGGTTGCAGAGTTACTATTGTACCGGAGGTTTGCAGAGTTACTATTTTACCGGAGGTTGCAGAGTTACTATTGTACCGGAGGTTGCAGAGGTATTATTGTACAAGAAGTTGCAGAGTTATTATTGTACCGGAGGTTGCAGAGTTACTATTGTACAGGAGGTTGCAGAGTTACTATTGTACCTGAGGTTGCAGTGTTACTATTGTACCGGAGGTTGCAGAGTTACTATTGTACCGGAGGTTGCAGAGTTACTATTGTACCGGGGGTTGCAGAGTTACTATTGTACTGGAGGTTGCAGAGTTACTATTGTACCTGAGGTTGCAGTGTTACTATTGTAACGGAGGTTGCAGAGTTACTATTGTACCGGAGGTTACAGAGTTACTATTGTGCCGGAGGTTGCAGACTTACTATTGTACTTACCGGAGGTTGCAGAGTACTATTGTGCCGGAGGTTGCAGAGTTACTATTGTACCAAAGGTTGCAGAGTTACTATTGTACCGGAGGTTGCAGAGTTACTATCGTACCGGAGGTTGCAGAGTTACTATTGTACCGGAGGTTGCAGAGTTACTATTGAAGCCGGAGGTTGCAGTGTTACTGTTGTACGCGGAGGTTGCAGTGTTACTATTGTACCGGAGGTTGCAGAGTTACTATTGTACCGGAGGTTGCAGAGTTACTATTTTACCGGAGGTTGCAGAGTTACTATTGTACAGGAGGTTGGCCGCCCTACGGAAAGAGACGGAGTCATGTAGGATAAACCCGTGCAATGAAGTCAATACTCTCGCCTTTAAAGACCTGTTAATGTCTGGATGGACGTCATTTAAGTTGTAAGTAAAGATAAGGATGCCTTTTATAATGTCTACGGCGGAATGGCCATTTGAAGCGACTATAGCGTACTTACTAGACAAGCTGAACAGCGCATAAATGCCTTTGAATATAAATCTTATAGACTAGTTCTAAGAATATCTTGGGTAAAGAAAAGAACAAATGCATCCATACTTCAGGAGCTGAATATTACGAACGAACGAACGAAAATCTTTATTTTCAAAGGGTTAAGAATTGGGCACGCAGGCCCGTCTGACATTCTGCCCTTCTTCTCTATTTCCTCTCATACATTCTTTCATTCAACATCACTTATGAAGCAAATTTTTGACAACAAAAGAACAATAATCATTAAAACGCTTAAAAAAGTAATCAGTAACAAATGACTCATTGAGGCAATGTTTAACATGGGCATTATAAATACCTAAGGAAGGTGTAACGTGCCATACATATGGGAATTTTTTTTTTTTTGGCTAGTTGTCGTTTGAGATAATTTACTATTATTATTGTGTGTGTGTGTGTGTTTTGTTTTGTTTGTTCATGGGAGCATGTAGTCTGTACTGAGGTAGTGTTCAAAAAGATTGCGAATGTATGTATAATGATTGGTGGTGTCTTTGATTTCTTGTGGAAGATTGTTCCACAACTGAGCGGCAGAGTACGCTAAGCTTGTTTTATATAAGTCTGTCCTAGGTTTAGGGACATCAAGTATATTTAGTCGTTCGCTATGTCTTGCGTTATATTTAAACAATGGCCAAAGGTAGCTTGGAGCATTTTGAAATAGGATTTTGTGAATTAGTTTAGCCTTATTAAAAAGTAGGCGTTTGTGGAGTGGCAGTAACCGAAGACGTTTATGTAGGTTAGAATTGTCAGTAAGCTTTTCACCATTAATTAAACGTACTGCCCTTTTCTGGAGTGAATAAAGGCGTTTTGCTATTGATTTGGAGCATCCATCCCAGATTGTGGAGCAATAATAAATATGTGTTTGTATATGGAAGGTATAGAATATCTTTCTTGTGTTTTCGTCAAGGAAATTTTTAATTTTGGCAAGTTGGTATACTTTTTTGGCTATTTGTTTAACGAGAGCATGAACATGGGAGTTAAAGGTTAGATTTTGATCTATGATAAGACCCAGTGCCTTGTGCTCGGTTACACTTTCTATAGGCATGCTACCAATGTGTAGCTGTAGAGTTCTCTGCGACTTTAGCGTGTGAAGTCTTTGCTTGGTTGCTATTAACATAGATTTTGTTTTAGAAATGTTAATTTGCATGCGGTTTGCATGACTCCAGTTAACTACACTATTTATTTCCTGTTGCAAGGATATTGAAGAAGGCTGGCTATTAAAGACGATAAAACAAAGAAAATTGAAATATTTTGGTCACTTGAAACGTCACGAAAGTTTGGAGAGAACAACAATGGAGGGGGTAAATGCCTGGGAAGAGAGGAAGAGGAAGGCCAAAGAGAAGATGGGTGGAGGATGTGGCGGATTATCTCCAGATGGATGTATCGGACGCGGGACATCTTGCTTATGATCGAGAGGTATTCCGGAAGGTTGTTATGGGAGCGAGGTTCTGCAAAGGACATGCTACTGAATGAATGAATAGCGTACTGAGTGGACACCAGCCAGCCGTACTGGTGGTCTTGGGTTCGGCCCTCAAGGACGCGTTTTTAATTAATTTTTAATTAACCTGGGTCCCGGGGTGACCCAGCCTACAATCAATCAATCAGATGACGTCTCCACAATGAAGGTTGGCTGCAATGGATCTCTAACACCGTCTGTCTCTCGACTTGATTATACATGCTGTCAGATTGCTGTTCTCCATTTCTTAATGTTATCTTCCTATTTGTATCGTTGTCTACTTCTTGCTCGCTTGCCTTCAGCCTTACCCTCCAGTGTGGTAGTTTATAAGCGTGTTATGTCTTGTAACGTGGCCGAAATATTTCACTTGTCTCTCTCTCTCTCTTTTTTAAAATTTTTTTCATTTATATCATCAACTCTCTTTTCATTCCCAGTTTTTCTAGAACATTTGTATTTGATTGTTTTTGTTTCCATGAAATACGACATATTCTTCTGCGTATCCACATCTCAAGGATATCTATTCGACTTTCTAATTGCTTGATCAATGTCCAGACTCTCGTGCCATATAGCAGTGTTGAACATACGTAACATTTGACAGTATCTTAAATTGTCTTGGGAAATAAAGGTGATCGGTGCTATAGGGGAGACTGGGGAGAAATGGACATAGGGGAGAAATGGACCACCCCCTCTCTGGCCCCTGGCTGTGATGCAATGAAAGTGAAACCATAATAAGTTTGTTTTCCACATCAAACATAGTCCTAATTTTTCATTTGCCATCGACTTCCCGCACAGGTCGTTCCCACGCAAAGTTTGAAAAATTTTCTGCACTAAAGTTTCTTTTTCCAGTTCCAGACACCATCGTAAAGCAGACGCATAGTCAGGAATCAGGACAAGGTAATTACGTTAATATCTTTATTTACTTGTTATTTAAGAGTTCATATAAAAAATATAGCATATAATATTAGATTTAAGAGACTTTATGGCTGAATAGTTTAATACATTGATGGGGGAGAAATGGACCGGTTCATTTCTCCCCATGGTTCATTTCTCCCCATAGAAGAAATTGACAAGACAGTCTGTTGTTATTAAAAGTGTTGAAGATTGCATTCGAATATCAGCATTATTGATTCTTTTTAATACTGGGGTCTAAATCTAGACCAACAAAACTGTTAACAAATTTGATTTCAGTGATTTATTAAAGATGCACACCATTCGTGCTATGATCAGTATTTCTTTGCAAATGATAGGCCTACCATTCTAAATGTTATATAATTCTGTCACTCTTTTGTTTCAGATGCCAAGATTGTACATCAAAACACCAACAAGGGTCTCGTTACGGAGGAACGTATGAGAGAAGCTGTTAATGCTGTGAAAAATGGAATGAAAGTGAGGAGAGCTGCAAGGGAGTACGGCATTGCTCGCTCTACCCTCAATAACAATCTTACAAATGACAGAGAAGGAAATGGTCTGCCTACTAGACTCGTACCAAATTATAGGCATAGCCTTGTTTTCACAGCTAAGCAAGAAGCTGATTTTGCTAGTTACTTGAAAGATTGTGCAAGAATGTTCCATGGACTCACAACTAAAAACGTTCGTATTTTGGCGTACGAGATGGCGAAAGTCAATAACATTGCACATCCTTTAACCTGGGATGAGCAAATGATGGCAGGGAATGACTGGCTTTGTGGATTTTTGCGACGGAATCCCGAGCTGACCATAAGGCAACCTGAGGCAACATCTCTGGCTAGAGCTACAGCTTTCAACAAACATAATATTTGCACCTTCTTCAACATTTTGAAGGAAACCATTACAAAACTAAATGTGAGTGGAGCTCAAATCTACAATTTGGATGAGTCAGGTCTGACCACTGTACAGAAAGTGCCAAAAGTAATTGCCCCACGAGGAGTGAAGCAAATAGGCCAGGTGACATCCAGAGAAAGAGGAGAACTGGTCACAATCTGTTGCATTGTGTCAGCTGCGGGTCACATTATCCTTCCAGTTTTTGTGTTTCCCAGAAAAATTTTTAAGAATTTTATGCTTGCTGGAGCACCTGAAGGTTCCCTTGGCCTTGTGAATGAATCAGGTTGGATGACCCGTGATAATTTCGTCAAAGTTATAAATCACTTCATTAAGCATTCAAGACCTTCCAAAGACTTCCCTTTGATTTTGATCTTGGACAATCACGATTCCCACATTTCATTTGAATCACTTGAACTGTGCAAGAAAAACAACATTCATGTGATCACGTTGCCACCACACACCTCATCTAAAACTCAGCCCTTGGACCGTTCAGTTTTTGGACCCATGAAGTCGGTCTACAACAATGCGTGTGATTCATGGATGATGAAAAATGTTGGGACACCACTGACAATCTATCAAGTTGCAAATCTAGGAGGCCACGCTTTTCTTAAAGCGGGAACTCCCATTAACATTCAATCAGGCTTTGCAGTGTCAGGTATTTGGCCCTTTAACGAAGATGTTTTTACAGAAGATGATTATATGCCTTCAGAAATAACGAACAGGCCCATCAGCAAGGACAATGAAAATGCCACTTTAGAAAGCAATGGGCACCCCTCTGCTGTGTGTCCACCGTGACGAGGTAGAGGGGCTTGTGCGTCCCAATGACCCCAAGAGCTATGCCGACGGTAGCACAGCTACTGGTAGGGCCACCCATGTCGGACAGGTCAAGGGAGAGGGACCAGACGAAGAGACACACAAACCTGCTGCCTTGTAGGTAGACTGGGGACAGTCAAAGGCTAGGGAAAGCACCCCGAATACATGCTTGTCAAAATCGGATGTACTGAGCCACAGGCTTGACAAAGCAGTGCAACGTAAAGCCTGCTGCCTTGTAGGTAGACTGGGGACAGTCAAAGGCTAGGGAAAGCATCCCGAATAAATGCTTGTCGAAATCGGATGTACTGAGCCACAGGCTTGACAAAGCAGTGCAATGTAACTTAATTCATGATGTCACAAATCAAAATTAATCGTTATGGTGCTAATCCCGTGAAGTCCCATCAGGCGGCGATAGTGCCGGGCCCCCTGCCTCGAGGGGGTCCACCCATGACTACTGGTGGTCACCTTCCCCTGTGCTGTGGAGTCAAGGCACAGAGGAGTAGGTTAAGAGCTATTGACCAAATACCCCGGACACTCAACATACTATAGTGGAATGCCGAAGGAGTTTACAAGAAGAAAGACTCCCTAACACAGCGTCTTCATAAAGATAGAATAGATGTGGCATGCATTCAAGAGACACACCTCAACGCCAATCACAAATTCTCAGTCAGAGGATATCAGGCCACACGTTTCGACAGCGAAGGACACAAAGGAGGAGTTCTAATACTTACACGAAATACAATACCTTGCAGCGAAGTATATGTGATCTCTGACAACCAAACGGAAATTATAGGTGTTGATATAATGATAAAGGACGTGAAAATAAGAATCTACAATCTGTATAGCCCAGCAGATAAGGACCTTACACTCTCAAACATGAAAATAACTGACACAAACTGCATTATTGGCGGAGACTTTAATAGCCGTTCAGAAAGATGGGGATACCCAGATACTGACAAAAGAGGAGATGAATTGGAGGACTGGGAAATAGACTCAAATCTCCATCTACTCAACAAAGCGGATGACACACCGAGCTTCTACTCCAGAAGATGGCTTACCACTTCTACTCCAGACCTAGCTTTCTGCACAGGAGACATCCTCCACAAAATCGATCGCCATGTGCTGGACCAAATAGCAGGTATTGACCACAGACCAATCAAGCTTCTAATGAATATGGAGTATGTTCCACAGGAGCAAAAGCCCTTGCCCCGATGGAATTACAAACGAGCAGATTGGGACAGATTTGCCATACTAACAGACACATATTGTGAAAACATAAATACACGATATGGCAACATAAAGCAAATGGTGGAAAGTCTAAACAGAGCGATAATACAGGCAGCCACTGAGTCCATTCCTAGAGGAGCGAGGAAAAATTACAAACCATACTGGACTGAAGAACTACAAAGTTCGGAGGACAAAGTTGAAGATGCCAGGAAGACAGCAGAGAGAGAACAAACAATTGAAGCGAATATCTCTCTCAAAGCCATCTCATCAAAATACAAAAGAACAGTAAATCAAACAACAAGAGATTGTTGGAGGGAAAAAACAGAAAATCTGAATTTTGACAGGGATGGAAACAAACTATGGAAACTAGTGAAAGCCATGAACAATGAAGGACCTAGAAACAAACAAATAACAATTAAACAAGGAAATGCCTTGCTTACAGGAAAAAAAGGCTGCAAATGCACTAATGGAACACTATGCAAATGCAAATCACATTGATATTACAACCGAACAGAAGAAAGCAATCAAAGACAAACAGATACATCATAGAAATACAGAGACAGCAGCAGAATATATGATGGCAAATCTAACAATGGGAGAAATGGAACAGGCAATGAATACCCTAAAAAAGAAGAAATCACCAGGAAAGGATGGAATCACAAATGAAATGCTAATAGGACTAGGCACCAAGGCAAAGAAGAAACTACTAGCAGTCCTAAATAACAGCTGGAAGAGAGGAATAGTCCCACAGGCATGGAAGGAAGCTATACTAATACCAGTCCCAAAGAAAGGAAAAGACCTGGAAGAACCAAATGGCTATCGACCTATCAGTCTACTTAGCTGTGTAGGAAAATTAATGGAACGCATTATCAATGGCAGGCTAACATGGCATCTGGAAGAAAACAAACTCTTAACACCACACCAAGCAGGATTCAGAAAGTACAGATCCACTGAAGATCAAATAACCTATATAGCTCAGGAAATAGAGGATGCCTTCCAAGAGAAAAAGCACACACTAGCAGTCTGGATAGATTTAGAAAAAGCATTTGATATGGAAGGAAGGACTGAAAGTAAAACTGCAAAACATGCATGTTTGTGGAAAAATGTATAAATGGATCAGCCACTACCTTGAGAACAGAACTGCCAGGACAAAAGTACAAGGACAAACAAGCAAAATGATGCTGCTGGAGCAAGGTGTCCCCCAAGGAGGAGTTCTTTCACCAACATTATTCCTAGCATATATAAATGACATAACAGAAAATGTTCCAGCCAGAGTACACACATCATCCTTTGCAGATGACCTGTATATATGGACATCTGAAGAATATATTAGTACAGCTAACAGCAGAATACAGCAAGCCTTATTAGCGCTAGAGGACTGGTCAAAATCATGGCTAGTGAAGATAAGTGAGGAGAAAACAACATGCACAGTGTTCTCCCTCTCAAATAAAACTCAGCAACCTAAGCTGGTATTGAATGGAAAAATATTGCGACATGAAGAAAATCCAAACTATCTAGGAGTCACCTTTGATCGGCGCCTGACATGGAAGACACAGGTTGAGAAAAATCGAACAAGAGCAAGGCAGAGAATGGCAATCATGAAAAAGCTTGCTGGTACAACGTGGGGAGCAGATGAGAAAGTTCTCAAGAAGTTATATACTGGACGGGTGAGGCCACTACTGGAATATGGCATTGCAGCTTGGGCAACAGCAGCTAAGTCAAACTTTAATAAAATAAGTAGAGTCCAAAACCAAGGAATGCGAATCATAACTGGAAGCCTGAAGACAACGCCTATTAATGAACTAGAAAAGATCACTTGTTTACAACCAATGCAGGATAGAAGAGATAGCAGAGCCCAGCAACAAGCAGAAAAATTTAGAAGATTGACAGACCACCCTATGTACAACAGATTTAATGGTTTTGGAAAGGGAAGACTGAAGCGTAGCAACTTTGTAGAAACTGCAAAACGAAGGATTAGTGCAGATCCTATACTTAACATATCAACAGTCAAGCCCATACACAATGCACACAACTTCCCAGCTTGGAGACAGCAGCAACTGCCTGAGATGATAGAAAACATTCCTGGTATTGAGAAAAAGAACACTCAGCATGAAACCGAAAGAAGAGAAATAACCCTAAACTACATAAAAGAACATTACCCAAGCAGGAATTGGGCCCATGCATATACAGATGGATCAGCCAAAAATTCAATAGAGAATGGAGGAGGAGGAATTCTCCTAAATTTAAAAAATGGAGTGAAAAAAACACATTCAATGGCTACTGGAAAATTTTCAAGTAACTTCAAAGCGGAGGTAGAGGCTCTGAAAACTGCAGCAGAAATGCTACTGATGGAGGAAAATAAAGAGAAGCAAATAGCTATCTTCACAGATGCAAAGTCAGCTGTCTCAATACTGAAGAGCAATAACAGCACAGAACTAACTGACCTAAGAGCAGCACTCCATGGTCTATGCCAGCAATCCAAAAAAGTTGTAATACAGTGGATCCCATCACATTGCAGTATACCTGGAAACGAAGAGGCTGACAGACTGGCAAAACAGGGCGGACGACTACCACGGCCTGACATAGACATAACCTATAATGAGGCAAAGAGGTTGATAAAAAGCACTTATAGAACCAAATGGGAATCAGAGCATCCAGGCCATCAGAAGGATGATGCATATTACAAACTCGACCGAAGAGAACAAGTAGCAATCTTCAGACTCCGCACAGGACATAACAGGCTGAAATACCACTTGTTCAATAAACTAAAGATAGGAGATACCGATGAATGTAATTGTAGAACTGGAAAAATGACAGCAAAACATTTGCTGCAGGATTGCCCAACGTATGCAGAACAGAGAAAGATATTTTGGCCCACACCTGCTTCACTTGAGGACAAGCTCTATGGAGATATCAACAAGCTAAAGTTGACCGCAGCTTACTTAAACTACATACAGGTTGACATTTAAAGGTGCATGAAGACCCAGAGGCATGAAATGGAATATTGCTTGGATAGCAAATCCATTATGTGGAAAGTCCGAATCAAAAGCCCATTATGTGGGCTTCATAAAAGGTGGAAAAAGTGTCCTAGTGGCATGAAATGGAATATTGCTTGGATAGCAAATCCATTACGAGGAAAGTCCGAATCAAAAGCCAATTGTGTGGGCTTCATAAAAGGTGGAAAAGTGTCCTAGTGGCATGAAATGGAATATTGCTTGGATAGCAAATCCATTACGTGGAAAGTCCGAATCAAAAGCCCACTGTGTGGGCTTCATAAAAGGTGGAAATGTGTCCTAGTGGCACGAAATGGAATATTGCTTGGATAGCAAATCCATTACGTGGAAAGTCTGAATCAAAAGCCCACTATGTGGGCTTCATAAAAGGTGGAAATGTGTCCTAGTGGCACGAAATGGAATATTGCTTGGATAGCAAATCTATTACATGGAAAGTCCGAATCGAAAGCTCACTGTGTGGATGTCATCTGCAGGCTGCATACTTCTGGTTTCCGGAAGAACAGCCTATGGTGAACGGAAGGCCCAATATACGGAAGTGAGGCTAAGCAGCCATGTGCAGGACGTGACGATTCCTTGGGTGAGCCCAGTATCAGAGCGCTATGTATCGGCTCTGCAAGTATGGAAGCCTCCTTGGATGGCGGGGAATGCCCATGGTCTGCCCCTGCCTTCCCTTGAGGGCTGACCAGGATCTTTGGCTGTTCTATATGGGCCAGCTAGGATGGGGGATAACACCACAACAGTGAGAGTCAAACATCCTAAGATACCCCCGGGAAGGTTAACCCGGTCAACAAATGCCCGCAGAAGTCGGATGTGTCGGCCTACCGGCGCAAGAACGCAGCTCTGCTGTAAACAGGCACAACGCAATCACATCCGGAAAAAAAACTCCGGATGAACGAAGAAGAAGAAGAAGAAGAAAGCAATGAACAGACAGGATCAGCATCTCCACATTGTGGTACCAGCACAGATCAAACTGCACAAGAATTTCATGAAAATCAGAAAGAGTGTAATGTTGAGAACCTTGTAGATGACTTGCAGGAAATATCAGGGAGTCTTCAACATAAAGCTACTTCTTCCTTTACTTCGCCTCATGTTTTCAGAGGACTACCAAAAGCTGGTCCGCGAAAAGATTCATATAATATGAGGAAAAGAGGAAAAACTATGCTGGCTACTTCTACGCCAGAAATGGATCGAATTAGGGAAAGAGCGGTGATGAAAGAAAAGACAACAAAAGTTCCACCCAAAAAGGCAAAGAGACAGCTGCTGAAAGAACTTGTGTTGATTCAGATCCAGAAACTGACATTTCGTTTTGTGATGACACAGATTCTGATGTTTCATTTGGTGAAAATGAGGAGTGTACGGTTAGCTTGACTGGTGTGCTTGAGGTTTTTGAAGGCCAATGTGTGCTATGTGAATATGGAACAAAGAAGACGTGTGTTTACTATGTAGGAATTGTAAGGGGAGACATTGATGATGATGGTGATGTTGAGGTAGAGTTCTTGCGCAAGAGTGAGAAGGTTGCTGGTAAATTTGTTAAGCCTAAGGTAGAAGATGTCGCCAGTGTCTCATTTACATGTATTAAAGAGATCTACAATCACTGGAACCACTTCTAGGACCAAAGATGGCTATGTCTTCAAAGAAAGTCTTGCAGGCATAAATGTTCGATAAAACTTTATATTAGATTAATATATCATATTAAACTTTTTTTACTGTCGCTTAAAATAATAAAAAAAAACTGCAAATATCCTTTTAATGATTATTTATTTCTTATAGCAATATGGATGAGTTGTTGCTGCTTCTTTTTAAAAAAGGTCCATTTCTCCCCACTATGGTCCATTGCTCCCCACGTGCTGGTCCATTTCACCCCAATGGTGGTCAATTTCTCCCCATGTTCATATACATTTTTGAAATGCATTTTGTAAAGAAACATATAGAAATAGATTGCTAAATGTTTTCCCCTTTTAAAATAAATGAATGTACAACATTTTAGTCATGGTTTTGTTATGTTTCGATAAAATCTGTTCCGGTGATGAGCAAAAATTGAAAACTACAAAATTGCTGGTCCATTTCTCCCCAGTCTCCCCCTACCGGCGATATGACCCACTTAGTGCCGGTTATCTATGAATATAAAAATATGTGTCCAGGCCCATATGCCCAGCGCGCTTGGTGTTAGCAATAATTGGGAGATATTAAAGTAGCAATCTATCGGAGACATGGAGTTAATAAAACACGGGAAAGCAGAGCCCGCGACGGCTGATACTAGAGCCACCTCCTAGCACGCTGACCGGCTCTGTGTCAGAGATAGCAGTTGGACAGTCATGACAACGAGCCTGCAGACGAAAAGGTCAGCATGGGAAAATATGCAGAAGACAGTTCAGGACTAAGGATCCTATACTGTTGTTGGGACCGACCAGAACATTCCGCGATAAATGTTCTACCAACTGGGTCGTTGTCATACCACAGGGGTTAACTTGGATAGGCTGCAGACTACGGCAGATAACCCGGGCATTTATTGTAACCATTGTTGTGCCAGTTATCGCCCATGTCTGCTGCAATAAATATTCACAATAAAATCTGCCATGTCCTAGTTTCGCGCGGGTTTCTGTCTGCTGTCCAATATGGTTGTCTGGGTGGCGGAGTGCTCCATCAGGATAGTTTCCTTCGACAAATTGACGCTGTATTAAAGGACGACTGTACCTCTTACACCGTATTCTGCGAGTTCTTTCATGCCATCTGTTTATGTTGTACACATACATGCCTTTCTCTTGCCAGCTTCCTCCTCGCCCGTCCCTCCGGAATATCAGTTTACAAGCAGCGGTGTCTCTTTACACCACCCAAGAATCTTAACGGATCAAGTGTCATGGGATGATTAATCGTCAAACGTGACTTCCCGTATCTGCCATGAGCACATAATATTTAAAAAGGTAAATACAAAACTTGGAACTGCTATATTTTCAAAAACCCCACAGTCATTAAATATACACCCAGTATATCACGACAGCATGCTCAATTCGAAGGGGTTTCGAGAACAAGTCACCTAATCTGAAACCTGACACGTGGGAGAAAATAGCATCCAGAAGACACCCGACATTTAAGATGAGCAGCGTGGAAGCCGCCAAGACCATCAAGAAGATGTAAGGAGAGAATTTGCTTGCGAGTTGCAGCAAAGCTACAGAACCTCAAGCAACATTAAAGGAAGCTACCACTCTTACACCCGATGACGTCGCTCCTGTCACTGTTCCGACACCAAAGATTACATCGATTACAACTGAAGCCAGCAGCAGCGGAGACGTCCATTACAACACCATTGAGAAGCTGCCAAGCAGCTCAACAAATACCTCTACATCGGAGGAAACCACAACAGAGGACTTCACCGGCAAAATCCTGCTGAAACAAACAAGCTTGGGGGAGGCCAAACTGTCGGCGCTACCAAAAGACAAGATACAGGCTCTGTTGGAGAACGAGCTGGGAAGACACAGCGTCACAAGACACCTGATGGAGAAGTGATCTCCATAAACAAGATCTCCAAGACTCCAAGAATTCCAATTTTATTCTGCACTAATGCAGAAGATGTCACAAAACGAGAAAGCCGACATCAAGCTACCATACGACATCATATTAGAAGCCATCCGACACCGCATGATGAAACGATGGGTCATCAAACGAGTCAAGACCCATCTCACCAACGACCAGATAATGGAGATGCTGACGAGAGAACAGGAAACTCAAGATCACCAGTGCTGAGAGGATCATAGGCAAGAATAACATCCCCTCCATAGTCGTCATCGTAACATCGGAGGGCCGAATGATCCCTCAATTCATTAGATGGGACAAGAGAGACCAAGTTCCTGAGCACTACATACCGAGAGTGCTGTAGTGCTCAAAGTGCCAGAATTTCTGGCACACCCGTGCCACCTGCAAGAATGAGGTGGAGGTTTGTAGATGCTGCTATGGACCCTATCCATACAGTCAGTGCCAGCAAGCAAAGATCGACACGGACTTCAGGAGGCCTAACACTAACAGAAAGTGCGCCAACTGCCTCGGCAACCATGGCACCAGTTACCTCGGCTGCTCCTGCCACCAAGACAGCAAAGAAGCATTGAAGATTGCCATCAAAACTAACCTGCCCTATAAAGAAGCCAGGGGGCAGTACGAGGCTACAAATCGACTTTAAAAAAGTGACAAAGCACAAATGGAAGGCCAACTGAATGACCTGAGATCAAAGTTCAAAAACATGGAGGAAGAAAAAGACAAGTCGCAAGAGATACAGATAAGAGCCGTTCAGTGCATCCTGGACGAACTGAAGCAAGTTCAGCAGAAGATTGAGCAGTATGTCGCTCAAATGGCTGCAATAAAGACTGAAACAGAAGAAATTCTATCAAAAATTCAAGAAGAGAAAAGACAGAATAAACTCTTAAACAGATCCAAGAAGAACGAGAACAAATAGAACTGCTCAAGTCACAGAACGAAACATCCGAACCAGAAAATGCAAAGATCCAGACAGAAGAAGAAGCAACAGAAGAAGAAATAATAGTGGAGGAAGAATACGACGGGTACCCAGACCAAGAACAAGTGTGCAGGGAGGCCTTGAGTCGGTATCAATCTCCACCAAGATCGAACCATCGAACCGGCCACGACACAATATACCAAAGATGACCTAGAAGACACGAAAACAGACCACCAAGATCAAGACATAGATGGAGGAAGGACGACGACTGGTAAAGCTCTCTGAAGGAAACAATACCATATGACGGGGCGGGTACACAATTACTCCGGGCCTTAACAAGTGTGCGACTCTGTCCAGACATGTAAAACCACAAGGATGAAACGAACATAATCAATCTATCAGAAGCTGGGAAGCTAAGAACAAGCAGTCCAATCTTTTTTTTTAAAGTTGCATATCCCTTAGAGGACGTTGCAGTCAATACCAGCATTTTCCAGCTGCTGTTGATTTTCTTGGCAAGATTACGCTCAGTAGTTTGCCATTGCGTTAGTAACAAACGCGACGCGATCCGCTGCCGAATCTCGCGCAGCTGTGTTCCTCATGTGGATATACGGGATTATGGAGATAATCGTTAAGCCCTTCGCTAGGGAGACCGGTCTAATCTACGAAAGACAACATACAAGCTACACGTTAAAGGCCTCCAGATGCAACGAAATCAATATAGTCGATGGTTGAAGGGGGCCATCCGTCTCAAGAGTTGGAATTGGAATTGGAGCGGCAATATTTTAAAAATCCCCAGTCATTAAAAATACACCATGGACAACTCTACAGTATGCACATAACGAGATGCAGCGAAACATGCTGGGCAATAAATAGCGCAACATATTATCTGCGGCTTCTGTTTAAATAGTAACACCATAAACTACCGTGAATAGTGTACGAGCTGATTAAGCGGATTTGTGTACAATTGGCTATCTTATCCAGAATGGTAAAGAAAACCTAATAGCCTCAACCCAATTGAATAGTGAAAATCACAACTTATATCTTAACATAGCAAAAACAAAGATAATGCATACAGATAAATCTATTATGGAGAAAGAAATATATGTTAATGGGGAAAAATTGGAGGTGGTGGTTCATTTTGAATATCTTGGGTCATTGATTACCAACAACGGTGATACAATGAAAGAAATTAAACGACGACTACCAATTGCTCTTCAAAGACTAAAATAACTGAATAAATTATGGAGTGGGACAGACAGAACAACAAAAATTAGATTTTTAAGAACATGCATCTTTTCCATTGCAACATACGCCTGTGAGACCTGGACATTTACTAAACAAGCTTAACGGCGCATAAATGCCTTTGAATATAAATGTTATAGACGAGTTCTAAGAATAACTTGGGTAAAGAAAAGAACAAATGCATCCATACTTCAAGAGTTGAATATTGAAGACGGTTGGCTATTAAAGACGATAAAACAAAGAAAAATTGAAATATTTTGGTCACTTGAAACGTCACGAAAGTTTGGAGAGAACAATAATGGAGGGGTAGGGGAGACTGGGGAGAAATGGACATAGGGGAGAAATGGACCACCCCCTCTCTGGCCCCTGGCTGTGATGCAATGAAAGTGAAACCATAATAGGTTTGTTTTCCACATCAAACATAGTCCGAATGTTTCATTTGCCATCGACTTCCCGCACAGGTCGTTCCCACGCAAAGTTTGAAAAATTTTCTGCACTAAAGTTTCTTTTTCCAGTTCCAGACACCATCGTAAAGCAGACGCATAGTCAGGAATCAGGACAAGGTAATTACGTTAATATCTTTATTTACTTGTTATTTAAGAGTTCATATAAAAAATATAGCATATAATATTAGATTTAAGAGACTTTATGGCTGAATAGTTTAATACATTGATGGGGGAGAAATGGACCGGTTCATTTCTCCCCATGGTTCATTTCTCCCCATAGAAGAAATTGACAAGACAGTCTGTTGTTATTAAAAGTGTTGAAGCTTGCATTCGAATATCAGCATTATTGATTCTTTTTAATACTGGGGTCTAAATCTAGACCAATAAAACTGTTAACAAATTTGATTTCAGTGATTTATTAAAATGCACGCCATTCGTGCTATGATCAGTATTTCTTTGCAAATGATAGGCCTACCATTCTAAATGTTATATAATTCTGTCACCCTTTTGTTTCAGATGCCAAGATTGTACATCAGAAACACCAACAAGGGTCTCGTTACGGAGGAACGTATGAGAGAAGCTGTTAATGCTGTGAAAAATGGAATGAAAGTGAGGAAAGCTGCAAGGGAGTACGGCATTGCTCGCTCTACCCCCAATAACAATCTTACAAAAGACAGAGAAGGAAATGGTCTGCCTACTAGACTCGTACCAAATTATAGGCATAGCCTTGTTTTCACAGCTAAGCAAGAAGCCGATTTTGCTAGTTACTTGAAAGATTGTGCAAGAATGTTCCATGGACTCACAACTAAAAACGTTCGTATTTTGGCGTACGAGATGGCGAAAGTCAATAACATTGCACATCCTTTAACCTGGGATGAGCAAATGATGGCAGGGAATGACTGGCTTTGTGGATTTTTGCGACGGAATCCCGAGCTGACCATAAGGCAACCTGAGGCAACATCTCTGGCTAGAGCTACAGCTTTCAACAAACATAATATTTGCACCTTCTTCAACATTGTGAAGAAAACCATTACAAAACTAAATGTGAGTGGAGCTCAAATCTACAATTTGGATGAGTCAGGTCTGACCACTGTACAGAAAGTGCCAAAAGTAATTGCCCCACGAGGAGTGAAGCAAATAGGCCAGGTGACATCCAGAGAAAGAGGAGAACTGGTCACAATCTGTTGCATTGTGTCAGCTGCGGGTCACATTATCCCTCCAGTTTTTGTGTTTCCCAGAAAAAATTTAAGAATTGTATGCTTGCTGGAGCACCTGAAAGGTTCCCTTGGACTTGTGAATGAATCAGGTTGGATGATCCGTGATAATTTCGTCAAAGTTATAAATCACTTTATTAAGCATTCAAGACCTTCCAAAGACTTCCCTTTGATTTTGATCTTGGACAATCACGATTCCCACATTTCATTTGAATCACTTGAACTGTGCAAGAAAAACAACATTCATGTGATCACGTTGCCACCACACACCTCATCTAAAACTCAGCCCTTGGACCGTTCAGTTTTTGGACCCATGAAGTCGGTCTACAACAATGCGTGTGATTCATGGATGATGAAAAATGTTGGGACACCACTGACAATCTATCAAGTTGCAAATCTAGGAGGCCACGCTTTTCTTAAAGCGGCAACTCCCATTAACATTCAATCAGGCTTTGCAGGTATTTGGCCCTTTAACGAAGATGTTTTTACAGAAGATGATTTTATGCCTTCAGAAATAACGAACAGGCCCATCAGCAAGGACAGTGAAAATGCCACTTTAGAAAGCAATGAACAGACAGGATCAGCATCTCCACATTGTGGTACCAGCACAGATCAAACTGCACAAGAATTTCATGAAAATCAGAAAGAGTGTAATGTTGAGAACCTTGTAGATGACTTGCAGGAAATATCAGGGAGTCTTCAACATAAAGCTACTTCTTCCTTTACTTCGCCTCATGTTTTCAGAGGACTACCAAAAGCTGGTCCGCGAAAAGATTCAAATAATATGAGGAAAAGAGGAAAAACTATGCTGGCTACTTCTACGCCAGAAATGGATCGAATTAGGGAAAGAGCGGCGATGAAAGAAAAGGCAGCAAAAGTTCCACCCAAAAAGGCAAAGAGACAGCTGCTGAAAGAACTTTATGTTGATTCAGATCCAGAAACTGACATTTCATTTTGTGATGACACAGATTCTGATGTTTAATTTGGTGAAAATGAGGAGTGTACGGTTAGCTTGACTGGTGTGCGTGAGGTTTTTGAAGGCCAGTGTGTGCTATGTGAATATGGAACAAAGAAGACTTGTGTTTACTATGTAGGAATTGTAAGGGGAGACATTGATGATGATGGTGATGTTGAGGTAGAGTTCTTGCGCAAGAGTGAGAAGGTTGCTGGTAAATTTGTTAAGCCTAAGGTAGAAGATGTCGCCAGTGTCTCAATTACACGTATTAAAGCACAGCTTACTAGATCTACAATCACTGGAACCACTTCTAGGACCAAAGATGGCTATGTCTTCAAAGAAAGTCTTGCAGGCATAAATGTTCGATAAAACTTTATATTAGATTAATAAATCATATTAAACTTTTTTTTACTGTCGCTTAAAATAATAAGAAAACTGCAAATATCCTTTTAATGATTATTTATTTCTTATAGCAATATGGATGAGTTGTTGCTGCTTCTTTTTTAAAAATGTCCATTTCTCCCCACTATGGTCCATTGCTCCCCACGTGCTGGTCCATTTCACCCCAATGGTGGTCCATTTCTCCCCATGTTCATATACATTTTTTAAATGCATTTTGTAAAGAAACATATAGAAATAGATTGCTAAATGTTTTCCCCTTTTAAAATAAATGAATGTACAACATTTTAGTCATGGTTTTGTTATGTTTCTATAAAATCTGTTCCGGTGATGAGCAAAAATTGAAAACTACAAAATTGCTGGTCCATTTCTCCCCAGTCTCCCCTATATGCCTGGGAAGAGAGGAAAAGGACAGCCGAAAAGAAGATGGGTGCAGGATGTGGCGGATGATCTCCAGATGGGTGTATCGGACGCGGGACATTTTGCTTATGATCGAGAGGTTTTCCGGAAGGTTGTTATGGGAGCGAGATTCTGCAAAATACATGCTACTGAATGAATGAATGAATGAATGAATGAATGAATGAATGAATGAATGAATGAATGAATGAATGAATCCCGTAGCTGCAAAGTCCAACAAATCGTGAACATTTTTTTTACAAATCTTTTTGGAAATCAATTGGGTAACCTAATTGTTCATGCGTCGAAGTACACTTAATCATGCAGAGAGGCGCCGTCGACATTTGGAGGTGACAGGTTCGAATCCCGGTCGGTAACTATAACTTTCAGTTTTTATGTTGCGTAGTGCGTGCTCCTTCAAAGACTAAAATAACTAAATAAATTATGGTGTGGGACAGATAGAACTACAAAAATTAGGTTTTTAAGAGCATGCATCTTTCTCATTGCAACATACGCCTGTGAGACTTGGGCACTTGCTAAACAAGCTGAACAGCGCATACATGCTTTTGAATATAAATGTTATTTATAGACGGGTTCTAAGAATATCTTGGTAAAGAAAAGAACAAATGCATCCATACTTCAAGAGCTCAAAGTTGAAGAGGGTTGGCTATTAAAGACGGTAAAACAAAGAAAATTGATATAGTTTGGTCACTTGAAACGTCATGAAAGTTTGGAGAGAACAATAATGGAGGGGTATATGCCTGGGAAGAGAGAAAGAGGAAGGCCAAAGAGAAGATGGGTGCAGGATGTGGCGGATGATCTCCAGATGGGTATATCGGGCGCAGGACATCTTGCTTGTGATCGAGAAGTTTTCTGGAAAGTTATGGGAGCGAGGTTCTGCAAAGGACATGCTAATGAATGAATGAATGCGTCCTCTAATCTCTACTTCCTTATTTATGTTGTCTAGTGCGTCTTCTAGTCTCTACTTCCTTTTCCTCACGTATATGAGCGCCAAACAATACTGTGTGTGTTTATTTATGTTGTCTAGTGCGTCCTCTAGTCTCTACTTGCCGGTCTCTCTGGCCGAGGGGTTACAACACTTTCTCCGTAATCTCGTTTATCACGCAGAGTCTCGTAGCGGACGAGAGCTGGAAGCGGTTCGACCCCCGCTGGTGACTTGCGGGATAACTGAGCCGGCCGCTCAGAAAGCAATGGCAAACTACTGAGCGTAATCTTGCCAAGAAATCAACAGACAACTGAAAGATGCTGCTGTTGACAGCGATGTCCTGTAAAGGATATGCGGAAAAAAAAGTTTCTACTTCCTTCTCCTCGTGCCTATGAGCGCCAAACAATACCGTGTGTGGTTATTTATGAACTGTACAAAGCTCTTGGCGTGAGTTGTTTGAGGGCTACGTTCCATTGGCAGTTTGTAAACAGGAAGGGGAGAGAGAGAGAGAGAGAGAGAGAGAGAGAGAGAGAGAGAGAGAGAGAGAGAGAGAGAGAGAGGGAGAGGGAGAGAGGGGAGAGGGGGAGGGATAGAGGGGAGGGAGAGAGAGAGCGCAACACTTCCTCTTCTGCCTTTTGTCTGCCAAAATGGAACACAGGCCGGCAACCAGCTCCCGCCAAGCCGTTTGAAGACTTATCCGTGATTTGTCGCATTTTGCAGCAAAAGTATGTATATCGGGTCAGCTAGACAATTTCATGGCTACCTTCCTTATTCGTCTCGTACTACATGCATGGTAGGTTAGTGTTACACCGCAGGCCTGATAAGGCGAACACACCTGGGACCCCAGAAATAGTTTTTTCTTATCAGAAATTCCTCTTTTAGAGTCCAATCAAATGGTAATGCATTTACAACGTACAATACAATATTGTTCTTCACAACAGAAATTCACCACATCTGAGATCGCCTTAAACGGTTTGCACTACTATTTGTTTACTTCCCTGATGGTCCCTGGTATGAGCAAATGTAACATTTGATTGCCCTTAATTTATTTGTGTAACTCCGCTATTTCAATGTGAGAAGCTGCTTCATATTGTTCAATGTTATTTTTGTCTATTCCTGCCCTATATCCCCCCCACCCCCACTCCACCCACCCCCCCCCCCCCCCCCCCAAATTGGGGTGTAAGTCCTCAATCAATTCAACGCAAACCCTCCGAACTTTTGCTATCTCCTGTAGCCCCGTTATGTTCTCCCCATATTATTCATCTCATCTCGAACTGTTCCTCTTCTACCTGACCGTGTCGAGGTGGAGCATACACAGCGGGAGAGTGCCCCGTTTGTGGGCTTCATATATTGAGATTCCCCTAGACTCTGTTGTTCCCTCTGTCCATCGTTTACGTGGTCGACGTCTTCTGCTTCCATTTGGTCTGTACATAATTGCTTATTGTGGTATACTGTTAGTTGGAAAGCTGGTTAGTTACATGAACACACAATTTGACACGCTGTCTTCTAATAAAATCTACCGCTGCTATAACCTCCACTTTCCTTACTTCTTCATTTCTGATTTTCTCTCTTCTTGACACATAGAGTTTTCTTCTCAGGAATCATCTCATTTATTGTTGTGATTTTTCTTTTCTCTGTTTCTGTCATTGTCCAGGTTTGGCCTAGTAGTGGTAGCATAGAGTTGGTAGGAAGATTGTGTGGTAGAGTGCTTTCTTAGTAACCATGGATACGTGTTCGTTCTTTAGTATTGGTACCTTTTGTCCAATGAGTTGGTGAGCTTTATTGCATCTGTTTTCGATCTCGTCTTCTGATTTGCCATTTGATGATATACTTGCCCGTGTTATAGTCTCCCGCTATTTTGTTCGCCCTGTGTGTTCCATACAAGAAATTGTCTAGTTATACTATCAACAAGTTTTATCAGTCTGTGTCCTATCCAGCATCAGCCTCTTTTCTTCACCTGTAACTTCACTGGACTGTGTCTTATTCCATGCATGAGCTTCATATTGGTGATTTTAAATGTTTCTTTAGCTGTTCCTATTCTCTTCCTCGCGTCTTCCATTATCTCATATCTCTACAGTTGTCAAACAAACGAGCCATGACTCGAGTTCGTTTCAGTTCTCCAAACAACAGGACAAGTGGGATGCACGAGTCAACATGTGATTCTGTGACGCCGCGGCTCAATGTTGTAGTCCCGTTGCCTCGTTATCGCGAAGGGCCCTTTTAGACGCCTTTATTCGCGTGGGCATATGGTGCTGACCCATATTTGTATAGACCAATCAGCACTCGCTGGTCCCCGTGGCGAAGGGCTTCGTAATTCCGTACACCCGCGTTCGAAACAAAGCTGCTCGCCATTTAGCAGCAGATCGCGTTGTGTTGGTTTTGCTTTGATATCGGTGCCGGTCGTTCAGAAAGCAATGGAAAATTACTGAACGTAAACTTGCCAAGAGATCACAGCGACAGAAATGCTGGTGTTCACTGCGATGTCCTGTAAAATAAAAATATGCAAAAAATATTTAAACAAACTCAGAACGCAGTGGCTGATGTGGTCGGTATCACACCGGTGGCGTTTGCTTCTCACAACATTTGTTGGTACATTTTGTAGGCGGGGTTGAACTGGGAGCCCAGGTCTGTTTTAACAATCCACTCCGACACAGATTAGAACCCCTGACCCCCGCGGCGGGTAGGCAAGCGTCAGCTCTATAGTAGGGATGTGGAATGCTAGCTAATGTAAACAGTAACGAAGCCTTTCCCAAGCTGTGGTGCGTATTTGGTTAGTTAGTTACATATCCTATACAAGATGTCGCAGTCAACCCCAGCATTTTTGGGCTTTGTGATTTCTTGACATGTTTAAGTTCAATGGTTTGTCATTGCTGTCTGAACGATACCACACTCATACCATTGTATAACAACCAATGCTAGCCGGTCTGCTTCCAAATCGCCCGCAGCTGTGTTTCGAATACGGTATGCGGGATTACGAATTGCGTCTGTAACCCCTTCGTCACAGAGTAGGTGTATTTGGTCTAAGGCATCAAAGAAAGGACTTCATACACGCCGTGATGCAGAACACACATGTGCTGTTAGGTCACATCATGCTGGCCGCCGTTACTTCCCATCAATTTGTCTAGTACCTATTTTAGGCTGGATCGATCTGGAAATTCGGGTCGATGATTATAAACACAAGTCCCAACTCGAGATGGGTTCTTCTTCTGCGTTCATCCGGAGTTTTTTTTTTCTTTTCCGGACGTGATTGCGTTGTGCCTGTTTACAGCAGAGCTGCGTTCTTGCGCCGTTAGGCAGACACATCCGACTTCTGATGGCATTTGTTGACCGGGTTAACCTTCCCGGGGGAGATGGGTTCGACGACATGACCGCGAGTAAGCGTGCTAGTCCTTGGCAGAGTAACTAATGGATGCTGATTGATTGTTTTGTTTTTTTTTTGTTTTCGCTCGCTGAGAACTCAAGCGTAGACCATTCACGTGTTACTACTTCTAGTGCACTGAACTGATTTTTGAGTACGGATGAACTTTTTCTCTTACCAGTGTCCCACGAAATCAGGCAAATCCACTCCGACTTCTGATGTACAGTATTTCTAATTTAGGAGCAAGGGCGAGAAGTCAACATTAATTGTTTTGCAATCAGAATAGTTTCCGGGAATTCCAGCTGACAATATTTACAGGACATTATCACGTGTCTGATGACGCCATAACTTCCACTCGCGAATCTTGTTAATGGAGCCGTCTCAGACAAGGATGATTAATGAGTTGGGTTGCTTTCTTTTTTTAACAGTATTTTTCTTTCTTCCCCCAGCATTATATGACTGTCTGTGATTTTTTTTTTTTTTTTTGGGGGGGGGGGGCAATTTTACGTTCAGTTTGCCAAGGCTTTCTGACCCATTATGAAAATCAAAGCAACGCGGGCTGCTTCCGAATCGGGTGCAATTGACTTCACACTCGTCGGTATGGAGAAACAATGTCCGTTAGCAGTAAGCCAAAGACGCTGACGTCAAATAAGAAGGGCAATAAATAAGCAGTCACGTTTGTACCGTTCCTTAAATTAAAATTCCTTCACCAATTGCGCATCGTAAAGAATAGGCAAAACCGGCCACCGTCGTGACAAAAAAGTCACAAATGAGAAAACCTTCCCACAACAGAATAATCACAGCATTTGTGGGTTCTGGTATAACCATAATTGGGATCCTGTACGATCCCAGGAGCTCCAGGACTCAGTTGAGACCCTTCTATTCTGTTCAGAGAAGGAGATGGGGAAATCAATGATAGCCTCAACTATCATGAAGATGAACCTTGAATTCAACTCGTCTGTGATAGCTTTCACCTTCCTTAAGGCAGCAGGTGGTCGAACTGCTCCCCATGCTGATCAGTGTTTAGCACCATTCTGCTTATATTGTGTTCACATTATATTCACAATTTGCTCCACGTTATGCTCACACTTTGCTCCCATTCTGTTCACAATTTATTTTATTCTACTCACACCTTACAGTCGTTACAGTGGAGAAATACATCATTCAGCGTCCCTGAGGTTCACGAACGTACGTCACTCACTCACACACACACAAACACACTCACAAACAAGGAAGGTGCGCAGCAACGCCAAAGTCATGTGGACCGTTGCCTTTGAAATCCATGGAGTGGTGCATCACGAACATGTTCCACAAGGCCAAAACATTGTCAACGAGTACTGGAAGACATCCACTGTTTTAGTCATGCAGTGCAACACAAGCGAACAGAACTTGCCGACAACGGGAGCTTTGCAGCTCCATCACAGCCATGCACCCGCACTTTCTTCGCATTTTCTTGGCCAAGCACAACATTCAGACACGACTCCTTGCCATTTTCAGCTGTTCCCAAAGCTGAAAATATCGCTGTATGTGACCTGCTTTGAGCCACCCAGAAGACATTATACGAAATGAGACAACGAGGCTGTACTTCATTCCCAATGAGGACTTCATGAAATGCTTCAAATAATTGGCGGGTCCGCTAGGGGGCTTGTGTACAGTCCCAAGGAGAGTATTCTGAAAGTAATTCCTACTTCAGGCCTCCAGGTGGGTCATTGTATTTTCCCGGCCAAAGGTACCGTATTTTTTTTTTTTTTAAACAAATATTAACATTTTAGTTGACAATAAAAGAGTATTTAAAATATATTATCAGGGAAACCTTGCAGTTTTAAAGAATTTAGCTTCGTGGACACTAATTATCATCATCACGTGTCATGCTGATATAAGTGGGCAGTCATGCATCGCCATCTCACACGATCACCGGTCCTGGATAAGCTCTGTGTTTATGTCCCGATTATGCCTAGGTATTTATCATCCTGCCGTTCCCTTGCTCTTTTCCCATCAATTTTGCCAGTTGTCACTCAGTTTTAAAGTTTATTCCTCCTCATAATGTGCCCCCAAAATCTTGACTGTCTACATCTAATTAATCTAATCAATTCATGGTTTTTATTTGTTTCATGCGGGACTTGCTCAATGTGTTTTCTATATGTTACGGATTCTTTGCATTTTCCATGTGACATTCCCTACTGGGCGAGGCTGCTCATATGAAGCACCACATTATGTTGTGTATCTGATAATCCGTGAACTGACCAATCATGACGCTCTAGGCATCTATACAGAAAGTAGTTTGCCATTGCTTTCCTTCTCGGCAGTGACAATACAGATCGGTGACTTTAGCCTTTGTCTCCATTTGTGGTAATTATTCGCAACTAGGAAGCGCTATCGAGAACAAGTCACCCGAACTGTTCAAGAAACCTGATACGGGGGAGAAAATGGCACGTAGCAAGACCAACACCAAAAGACACCCGACATACAAGATGAGCAGCGTGGAAGCCGCCAAGACCTTAAAGATGACGAGAGGAGAGAACCTGCCTGCGAGCTGCAGCAAAGAACCAGAACCTACAGTAACCTCAAATGAAGCTACCACGAGGAAGACCGACGACAACCCACCACAGACAAGAGCCAAGACTAGTAGAGAAGCAGAGAGAGGAGAAAGACACCAGAGTCGGAAACACCGACTCACAGATGATCAGATGGGTTGTCAAACGTATCCAAGTGGAGCTGACAGATGACCAGATCCTGAAGCAGCTACAACAGGAGAATCTCCATATCTGAATCTTGAAGGCGGGGCGGCTGCTGACATACTCCAAGATCCCTACAACTTTAGCGGTGGTGACAACAGAGGGCAGCGATATGCTGATCACAGTAGCTATGAACAAGAAAGTACAACAGTCTGAAAGATTCATTCCAAGAATCATTCATTGCTCAAGATGCCAGAGGGCCACAGCAGAACAACATGCCGCAGCAAGACAGAGATTTGCCGATACTGCGCCGAACACCACGCCTTCAAGGAATGTCCGCTGGCCAAACAGGACAAGGACTTCCGAGCGCCCAATGACAACATAAAGTGTGCCAACTGCCTTGGCAAGCATGGAGCAAGATACCTGAGCTGACCGTACCTCCAAAGACATAGAGATGTCTTAAAGACCGCCATAACTACAAGGAAACCACACAAGGAAGCATTGCGGAGGTACGAAACAGCAACAGGCATCTCACAACCGAAAAATCACAGCTACAAGACAGATTGACGAGCTGAAGAAACAAGTCAAGGCACTGCTGACGCCGACTCCTACCAGCGACAACGAACAACTGCTGGCCGACATGAAAGAATTCCAGCACAGCATCCAACAAGAGATGGAGCACATAGCACAGATGAAAAAGGAAAATTAGAAAAATCCTATAAGCGATCAAGACAAAGAGAATTACTGAAAGCCGAAAGGGAACAATGCCAAAAGAAACAAGCAGAAGCCACGCAAAGGACCCAAAGAAGCCGCAAGCTAGAGCCAAACTAAAGACCAATCAGAAACCGCAAGCTAAAGCCAGCAGTCTAACCATGATTTCCAAGCATCTCATGAGGAAACCAGAATCTGCCAGACACCTGAAGAGAGTCCAGAAGAGGAATCCGACATACGTGAAGATAACTGGAGCTCAGACGAGAAAGACGAACGCAATATGGAACGCTCAATTCGAAGAGAGGGAAAGGCAAAAAAGACTACTAGCCGACATATCAAATAAAGAGTCCTTACAAGAACTGCAACCAATCAAACCAGACGAGCCAGGAGCCTTTACTGACCAAAGAAACGATCAGAGGAGAAAAGCACAAAGGAGAACTTGCGGACCAATTTCCCAGCTGACGTCACAGGCACAAACACTTATATAACCAGTCAGAGTTAGGACTCACTCTAAGAGCGCACAAACAGAAACAGGATAAAAATCCACACATCTACGGGTCTCGACTCTAGCCAATGCTGAAGAAGCAGGTTGAACGAGACCGAATTTGGAATTTTTGCTTACGAATCAAGTCAAGTCAATCCCTTGTCTCTATAAAGAGATCCACTGCCTACCGTCATAAGACCCAGAACTATCTGATGGCTGCTCTCCAGTTCCATCCACCAACTTTTTTCATGGTTCCACATTACCCTGGTTGGGGGATAAACGGCTACTCCATTTTGCCCAAGGGTGTCCTATAGGCTAGCAGAGAGAAGCAAACACCTTATTTATCTTGCAATAGGCGTACCACTTTCCTGCCACCCACCCAATGTCTTAATACATCATTATCATCATCAAGTGCCCTGCTGGCTGGCGTAGGCGTTCATGGCTCTCCACAGATCTCGGTCGTTGGTGTTCCGGATCAACTCTGCTGATGATGTTCCTCCATGCCACCATCTCAATCCATTCAGCATCATTTCTCTTGGTCTGCCTCTCCATCTCTTCCACTTAATCTTTCCAGTTGTTACGATGTTCTCCAATGGCTCTCTTCTCATCACATGACCAAAGAAAGCTGTTTGTCTCTTTCTTATTGTTGTATATAGTGTTCCAGTTTCATTTGCCTCATTCAGGCAATCCTTGTTAGTTACTCTGGCAGTCCAAGGAATTCGCAACATTCGTCTCAAAAACCACATCATTGTTGCTTCTATGTTCCTCCTAATTTGTTCATTTCATCCATCCATCATGTGCCATGCCGGAAGCGTGGGCGGTCATGTTCTGCCATCTCACTCGATCACCAGAGTCGTGGATCAGCTCCGTGTTTCTGTCTCGACCATGCCACAAGGCCAAGCCATACAGGTACTTGCTTCTAGGTCTTCCCCTTGGTCTGTTCCCCTCGATCTTACCAGTTGTCACCAAGTTCTCCAAATAATTTCTTCTCATAACATGCCCAAAACATTGTAACTGTCTACGTCTAATGCCTCTAATCAGTTTACGATCTTCATTTGTTTCTTGAAGGACTTGTTCATTGGTCTTTCTGGCTGTCCATGGTATTCTTTGCATTTTCCTCAGAAACCACATTTCTTCAGCCATCAGATATTTTTCAGCCTGACTGCTCATTGTCCAAACTTCACATCCATATAAAAGTACAGGTTCTATGTAGCATCTCAACACTCTTTTTCTCGTTTCAATTGACATCTTTTTATTTATCAGTATGTTTTTCATCTTGCTAAAGGCTACTTTTGCCATGACGATTCTTGTTCTAATCTCTTCAAGGTATCTCCCATCATATGTTATTACTGTTCCGAGATAATTGTATCTATTCACTTGTTGAAGAATATTCCCATTTACTTGTATATTACATTGTAGTATTTCGTTCTTCCTAGTGACGACCATAATCTGTGTCTTTTTACAATTTAATTCTAACCCTAGTTGTTCACTGTGACGAAATGGCTGCAGATCGGCAGATCTCTGCATAATATCCCTTTGAAGGGAGTGCGATGCGTTGGTCTCCCTTGAAACTAATAGCAATTAATAGGGGGTTTCCCTAGGAAAAGTAGTGCGGGGCGGAGCTATTCTAGTTATTTATAGAAAAATCTAGAATGTTCCCTTCAAGTGCGTACGTAGGTAGAGATCTCTAAGTTCACGAGTGCTTCATGCAGCACGGGTTGGTGGAACTTATCGTGACTCTGGTTTTCTTCATGAATCATGAAAGTCACGCGGCCCGTGTAGGCGATTTGAAGGCGCTCTGACTTAGTCGTGATCAGTCGCCCACCAGACCTCAGCGTAGACAGTTCACAGCCAACAGGCTGCGGTAATTTTGATGTCAATATTCGCGGCCAGAGCGGACATCGGCAGTCAAGTTTGTGATTGTTCAATCACAGTTAGTTGAATACTTATTATATTATTTAACTGTTGTCTATATGCCGGGCCGACCTCCCCGAACGAATTTATTGCCGTCGAAACTTGAGTCGTCGCGTAGCGTTACAAGTTACAGCGGGCTATCTGCATATTTAAGTAGGCTTTATCGATCAGCGATGTAATGTGTTACCTGACGGAACAAGCCGTATTCCACAGGGAGTGGTGTGTAAATAAAATAGGCCGAACGATGTGCTTTACAGTGTGTAGCAGTTACTTGTTTGGTTTATTAATTACGCATGCAAGGCGATAGTTTGTCAGTCATTACATCAACATGCTAGACGCTGTAAATAATAAGGTAGAGCTTATTATTAGAGATGTGTAATGTGCTTCGTGACATTAGAATTATAACTTAATTGTTCTATCAGTGATGGTGATTTTTCGAGGAATCAAGGTGAGATCAGCCGTGGTGTATTTACTGTGTGAAGATAGCAGTGTTATTCCGTGTAAGCCGGATGGTGTTACCTCGATAGGATAACAGTTGATAGAAAGTATTCATGATACTATTATTACTGCTGGTTGTCATGTCCGTCCGCTAGCATGACCGTGCTTGTTCCATCATACGTTTGTCTAGGTAGCTGACTGGGAGGTAGGCCGGTACGCCCAACCTGTTAGGTTACAGGTCCGACCCAATGCAATCGTGCATATCCGATGAGTGAACATACCCGATCGAGGGTGATGCGGCACTCCGTAATTCGAGGCCGTGGTGTCTAGATAGATCGAGGTTTGAACCTAACCGTTTCTGTCTCTAATATTCTACTCTTCTGGAACCCTGACTCGGTTCATGGAGTACTTGGAGTACTGCCGTGAAGTAGTAGTATATGAGAGGAATAATCCCCCCCCCCCCAAAAAAAGGTGGAGTCAGAGTTTGGTAGTGGAGTCTGGAGGTTTGCTACATTGGATGACGTGACTTAAGTCGTCACGGGGCAAGGTACACGGGACCCACAGTAGCTGTGGGAAAGTGTAATGGTGGATGGCCACCACAGCTGTGCTCGACCAGCACAGGTATGACTGACCTGGAAGATAGTCAGTGAATACAAGGGCAACTCAGGATCTGGGGCAGGGATCCCAGAACTGACACTATGGCTGTGCAATGAGTTTGTTATTTAAGTGTGACAATTCATGAGTTCTCCTTGGTTAATGCTATAGTAATGAATTATCAGGAGTATAATTCATTATAGTCATATAGTTATTAATGTGTGTAATTGATCAGTCCATGAGTTAAGGGATTGATGAATTGATGAGTCTGTCAGGAAGGAGATGTCCGGCTGGACACCTTCTCGATAAAGTAATCCCTACACTGAAAGGAAAGTAGGTGTATATGTTGATTGATGATGGAAGATGAAACCGGATTGGACTGGCACCAGGCGAAGGATGCTTGACAGAGTCATACAGTCGACTCTGGTGCTAGGGGTTATATTGTAGCCCAGAAGTGTTACTTGACTGAACAGGGGTGCTATTGCTTTTTCTAATATCATTATGCCTATACATTATAATTCCTAGTAGATCTATGATGTGATGATTTCATACTCATGTTGGTAGACATGAGGAATGTCTGAGAGGCAGGTGACATGGTGGAGATGCTGTTAGTCTTTGTTGTAGTTGAGTACTCACACCAACCTCTCCGTGTTTCAGGATCTGTTATTACTATACAGAAGAAGATTCAAGAGCTTCACCATGAGCTCTATGGGCCCACTCATTCCAGTGCCTATCCAGAAGTTGATTGAGGATATGCTGGGAGTGGTCGTCTGATTCTGCGAGTTCAATGTTGGAAGGAGCTGAGTGCTGAATAAGTCGGTAGGTCTAGGTTAGGACCTCCGTCAAGAGTCCGACGAGTGTCATCCGATCCTGAGAGGATCCAACACTGAAACGTCTGGTGATTCTAGCCAGTGAAGCACTGGTGACATTCAACCTCTGTGTAAACCTTGGTGATTGCAAGGTAGTGAACTTTCAAGTTGAGCAGAGTGATCATTGATACTGGTCACCATGGACCTTGTCTATATGCTTCTGGCCCGGCTGGGTTATCATGGGACACCAGTGTATAAGTTGATGCTTAAATAGTGTTTCTACATTGGTTACCTTTATGAAGCCAACATGTGGTCCAGTGAACTAGGACATTGATTACAACATTGGTGGGAACACCAGAGTGACATGTATGTTAAGGTAGGGAGCTACCTCATGCCAACGTGGTGAACTGTTGACAATGTTTGTTAAGGTAGGGAGCTACCTCATGCCAACGTGGTGAACTGTTGACAATGTTTATTCAGGTAGGGAGCTACCTCAGTCCAACGTGGTGAACTGTTGACAGTATATGCTAGGTGGTGATTGATACCCTTCGATCCGGGTAGTTATCAGATACTGTGTGAAGATCTATTTGTCCAAGGACATGGAAACAAGGTGAAGTGTTATAGTCACCTAATAGACTTTGCCAGCGACATTTTGTGTTCATGTGGAGCAACCGCTCATTTTGTAGGTGACATATCAGTGTGTGGGTCACTTATGAGATAGAAGTGTGACCAGGCTCTTGTGTATGTTGATACGGTGCTACATGTACTTTTTCTGCAAGTGGGAGACCGCTAATATGCTAGGGTCGGCCCAGACTTCATCAGGAGTGTGACGAGTGAAATAGTCCGACAGCAAGGAAGGATCCTTGTTCATCGGTGCAGTGTCAGTCAGGCAGTGGTATTGCGCTTGATCAGCCCGTGATTGGTTCTCTGTGTGAAGAGGGAACTTTGGAGAGGCAGCAGACCTTGGAGTTCCAGTCCACTGGAGGAGCCTGGGTGAGTCGCTACCACGACTGGACAACCGCACGAGCTATCGTCCGCCTCCATGATGAATACTCATCTGCATAGCTGATCTTGTACATAGTTCTTCTAGTCTGGCTTTCAGCCATCCTTCTCTGTGTTGTGGTTGACGTAGTTCAGAATTAAATTTTTGTTCTCTTAGCTATGACTTTGTGCAGTGATATGACTGGTGTGTGGTCCGAGCCCCCTTGGGGTTTGGAATCCTAGGTGAGGGAGGGGAGGTTAAGCTGTCCCGGCTTGTGTGGGGCCTGGTAGATGTAGAGTGCTATTGAGGTGGTTGGAGCAAAGGCAGGGGATAGTATCTATCGTGGCAAACCAGACCAAGCCCCGGCGGTCTTGTCACATTCACTCTGTGTAACAACCGCATCTACTAAATTTTGCAGGTCCTGTTCATTGTCTGCAATCAAGACTGTATCATCTGCATATCTAATGTTATTGATGCATCGTCCCCCAATATTGATTCCTTCCATATCTTCAATATTTCTGAAAATACTTTCACTGTACAGGGAAAACAGATCTGGAGACATTACACATCCCTGTCTCACACCTCTTTTAATAGGCTGATATTGGCTTACTTCATTATCAACTCTTATGGTAGCTTGTTGTTTCCAATATATGTTTTTCACAAGTCTAAGGTCTTTTCCATCAATTTGTAGATCTTCAAGCATCCTTATCATGTTGACATGTCTCACTTTATCGAAAGCCTTTGTGTAGTCAATAAAGCAAAGGTGTAGATCTTTGTTTACTTCTATAGAACGTTCGATTACGGTTCTCAGTATATACACAGCATTTACTGTACCCTTGCCTTCTACAAACCCACATTGTTCTTCTCCTATTTCAGGTTGTATTTTCCTCCTAACTCTTTGCATGATAAATCTTAGCAAAATCTTTGTGATGTGATTCATTATACTAATTGTTCGATGTTGATCACATTCCAAGGCTCCCGATTTCTTTGGAATTGAAATAAATACAGAATTACATAACTCCTGAGGTATATTTCTAGTATCATATATTGTATTAAGCAGACTGGTAACTTTATCTATTCCATATTCTTCTAAAGCATTAATCATTTCTGTTGTGACGAATTGAACCGGGGGGGGGGGGGGGGGGGGGGGGGTCTTGCCAGATTTCATATGATTAAGAGCATTCTGAACCTCCATCTTCAAAATTGCTGGTCCTTCATTATTATTTTGGACATCATACTGTTCGTCTCTGTTATTGTCATAAAGGTTTTTCACGTAATATGACCATTCATGTCAGATCTGTTCTTTTTCTATTATGACTCTTCTATCTTTTGTCTTTAGGCAGCCTGCCGATGTATGTGTTCTTTGATTAGAAAGCTCCTGAATTCTTTTGTGCATTAGTTTCGCATTTTTACTGTTGTGTTGTTATTCAATTTCTCTGCAATTTGTTCATTTACATTCCTAGATTCACTGTCTTACAGCAAAACTGGTTCTATATAGCATTTCAGCACTCTTTCTTACATTCACTGATAGTGACTTATTGCATAAGATACTCTTCATTTATTTTAATGCGGCTTTTACCTACACTATTCTGCTCTTAATCTTTGTTGTACATCTTCCATCTGATGTTATAAATACCCCTAGGTATTTAAAATTATCCACTTGGTGAAGAATTTTCCCTTCTATTTCTATGTCACATTTTGGTGTCATCATTTTCTTTAATATCACCATTGTTTACTGTTTTCTTGACATTCAAGGAGAGTCCTTTCTTTGCACTCTCTGTTACTACAATGTCCAACAATTGTTGTAGATCTGATGCATTATCCGCCATCAATATTGTGTCATCTGCATAGTGTATATTGTTTATATTATAACCTCCCATTAGTATTCCTGGTTTCTCTTTGATCTCTCTCATTATTACTTCGCTATAGAGGGAGAAGAGATCCTGTGACAAGACACACCCCCTGTCATACTCCTAACTTTATCTGTTCGTAACTACCCTCTTTATTTCCCATTTTAATTGCTGCTACTTGGTTCCAGTAAATATTCTTTATTATCTGAAATCTTTCCCATCAATGTTATCTTCCAACATTTTAATCAATTCATCATGTTTTACTTTATCAAATTCTTAGTATAATCTATGAAGCACAAATATATGTCTTTCTGTGTCACTATTATTTCTATTAGTGTTCGTTATATATATATATATATATATATATATATATATATATATATATATATATATATATATATATATATATATATATATATATATATATATATTGCATTGTTTGTACCCTTTCTTTCCACAAAACCATACTGTTCTTCACTAATTTCCATTTTTATTTTCTTTCTTGCTCTTCTCATTATCATTTTTTATATTCATTTTTATATTTTTTATATATTGCATTGTTTGTACCCTTTCTTTCCACAAAACCATACTGTTCTTTACTAATTTCCATTTTTATTTTCTTTCTTGCTCTTCTCATTATAATTCTGAATAGAAACTTAGTGACATGGTTTATGAGGTTAATTGTATGAAAATCTTCACATTCAATTGCTCCTGGTCTTTTTGGTATAGCTATAAATACAAATTTCAGCATATCGCTTGGTAAATATCCACTGCTGTAAATATCATTCAACATTTTGGTTAATACATCTACTCTAAATTCTCCCAATACCTCTAATTCTTCCATTGTGATTTCATCTGATCCAGCTGTTTTTCTTTTCTTCATATGTTTCATAGTGTCAGCGACAACTTCCTTTAGAATAGGTGAGCCTTCTAAGTTACTTTCTTCTGTTAATTCTTCCCTTTCTCCATCATATAATTAATTCTCTTATATACTCATTCCACCTCTTCATTACAGCACCTTCCTCCAATAACATCTTTCCTGTTTTTGATTTTAAACACCCTGTATTCACTCTTATTTTTCTTCCCGTGAGCTCACTGATTTGTCTGTGCATATTTTTTTAAATCTTTAATGGAATTTAATTCAATTTTTTGTATTGCTCGTTTAATCAACTTTCTTTCACCTTCACACATTTATCTCTTATTTCTTTATTTATCTTAACATATTCTTGTTTGTCATTTTTATTCAGTTTTCTTTTTTCCATCAGCATTAAGATTTCTTCATTCACTCATCCATGTTTTCTTAGCTTTTTGGCTTCTCTCTGGTAATATTTCTTTGCAAGTTTGATTACTCAAGTTCCTTAACATTTCCCATTGTTCATTTATACTCTGTATATTAGCTATTGCATTTAGCAGGTCAGCATGGCCGAATGGATAAGAACAGTGTTTTTAAACATCCGGTGTGATGATGCCAAGGTTAGCGTTCATCCCCTACACCAGACAGCTGGACTAAAATGTTGACCAGTCGTCCTTGACTTGGGGATGTTAATTACAAGTACCTCTGAAGTCAGAGTGGGTTCGCCTGATGGCGAGGGACCCTGTTAATAGCGAAAGCTAACCTGCACCCAAAATTCAGTCCACCACTACTATAAAAATAGTGTGTATGGACTACGTTTGAGTTCAAAGCGGGTGAGAGCAAACAAAAAAAAAAGCTATTGTATTGTACCCATTTTTCACAGTCTGTATTGTTCTTGAATTTATTTATCTACTTTCAGAATCTCTTTATTAATTCTCAAGTTCTTAACCATTTTATGCCTGTCTTTAATCTTACTTTTATTTGTTCACATAGTGGTACATGATCACTATTACAGTCAGCACCAATCATTTTTTTTAACATTAATTAACGCATTTCTAAATCTTTTTATTAATAAGTATGTAGTCAATTTGGTTGCGTATTTTCTTATCATGGCTTTATATTCTTAATACATTCCGTGTAATGTATCAAACATCACCGTTAAAACCACAGGTATTACAATGCAGCACAGCGAGACTGAAATAAATCAGAACTGGAAACCTTTGTATGAAATTTGTTATTAAATACCCACTGGAAACACCCATAAAACGCTTTGTTGGTCCCAGGGAGATTGTGACCCACCGGCTGGGAACCACTGATTAAGTACATTCTCTCAGGACTTGAATTTCTACTAGACGATATGTCAAAGTTCCACTGGACATCAGACTGGTGTACGTTGACAAGGAAACAGCTAAAGCCTGTGGAGGTCACATGACCCACTAGGACTTAACCCCAGCCAGACTGCATGTCCTGTGCTGAGTCATGCCCTGGTTACATCATATGCCTCCCCAATATGTGCAGTGTTTGGGTAGGGGAAGGAGAACTCTGCAATACAGGCTCCTTGGGAATGGTTCATTGGCAGCAGGTCAGGAGAACAGTCTCTACACCAACCTGACTTCAGGATACAGACATCACCATGGGGATGGTTCATTGGTAGCAGGTCAGGAGAACGGTCTCTACACAACCTGACTTCAGGATACAGACATCACCATGGGGATGGTTCATTGGCAACAGGTCAGGAGAACAGTCTCCACACCAACCTGACTTCAGGACACAGATATCATCATGGGGATGGTTCATTGGCAGCAGGTCAGGAGAACAGTCTCTACACAATCTGACTTCAGGATACAGACATCACCATGGGGATGGTTCATTTGTAGCAGGTCAGGAAAACGGTCTCTACACAACCTGACTTCAAGACACAGACATCACCATGGGGATGATTCATTGGTAGCAGGTCAGGAGAACAGTCTCCACACCAACCTGACTTCAGGACACAGAATCCTCATGTGCCATGCCGATAAGCGTGGAGGATCATGTTTCGCCATCTCGCACGATCTCCTGAGTCGTGGATCAGCTCTGTGTTCTTGTCTTGGTTATGCCATGTGGCACAGCCATCACAATATTTATTTCTCTGCCTTGCCCTTCATTTGTTTAAGACTATTCACACCAGCCCGTAAGTTATACGTTTTTTTTTTCTTTTTGTTTCTCGCTCGCTTAGAACTCATGCTTACTCCATACACATTACTTCTAGTAGCGCTGGACTGAATTTAGCATGTGTATTAGCTTTCCCTATTACCAGTGTCCCTCGCCATCAGGTGAACCAACTCCAACTTCAGAGGTACTTGTAATTTACATCCCCAAGTCAAGGACAAGAAGTCAATATTTTAGTCCAACTGACCCATGGAGGGGTTGAACTGATGTAGGGCCTCAACAGCAGTACATTGGATATTTAAGAACATGCGTTCTTATCCATTCAGCCATGCTGACCTCCATTTAAGAGTTAAAATTCAGCGTCTTCCTGAATATTCACAAAAAAACTCACAATATTTAACCCTTTACCGGGCAGACGCTTGTCCATTTTTTAGCCCTGAATAGGCAAGATTTTTTCAGCTTCGGTAAAATTTCGGGTTACGTTAGTAAAAACATCACAATTAAGGTGTTAGTCAAC